>JBCNJP010000041.1:22221-33000 GCA_039602395.1 Deinandra increscens subsp. villosa | reverse complement strand
TTTAAATAGGAGACCCCAAATTAAGATTTTCACCATCTTCTTTTACAAACCCTTTCGAGCTTCTCCGATATTCCAGGTCAGTCCTCCTTCCTCTTCTCCGTTTTCTTCTGATTTTTCGGCCATGACCAAGAAAAACACCCGGTCCTCTTCTTCGCTAAACTCTCCGGTAGTCGAGGACTTCCACGATCATGGATACATTGCCCCTGGCGAGGATGAAACTTGCACGTTTGACGACGCAACATACATGATTTGAAGAATTCCGGTATCTTTTCGCAGGGAACAATTTCCCGACCTTTCTATCCTCATACCACTTGGGTTTGTTTTATGTATTACCCTTTCTTGCTTGGGATAACATTTCTTTTCCCGGACTTTGGTTTGGAGAATCCCGTATTCCCTTGACCAGTTGAACCAAACCAAGGATCTAGACATTGGGATCCCCGATATTTGTAAAGCATACCAATTCCGAACCCATGGTTACAGCCGGTTTGTTTTGAAGGCTCGCACCTCCACCTCTTAGTTAATTCCCCGAGCTTCCCACAATGACCATGACTGGAAGAAGCGTTTCTTCTTCGTCAAACGAGACTCGATTCCTGGGGGCACAAAGTTACCACTGGAGTGGGTTGAGAAGGGTAGGATATCGATTTATTTTGGTGTTACTGATTTTGAATATACGTTTGACTTTTCTGTTGTTTCCTTTTGCAGCATCGAAGTTTGAGAATCTTGTCAAGAAACAGTCGGATCCCCAGAAGCTCGAAGCACTTTACCGGATTCCTGCCACCGAAAGAGCCCTGATTCTGGAAACAACTACCAGTGAGCATAGCTACTCTGTTGATCATACTCCCGCCATGTCTAGTAAGTTTTCTGTAGGATCCTGAACTATATGATTATTCAAGCATCCTGAATGTTGACAATCTGTTTTTCTTCGCAGCCCCCAAGTCCAGCTCTTCGTTCTCTCTGAAGGATCTCAACAATCTCCTCAAGGTCAAGAAGGAGCAACTAGAGCAGCCAGCCACCTCCAAGTCGCCTATCAGCCGGCCGAAGGCCTCGGCTTCTAAGAAGCGAAAAGCTCCCGAGGCTCCCATGGCTCCTGTGTACCTGGAAACTTTCGAGGATCTTGCTCCCTCCGAGGTCAGCAACAAGATTCTCTCGATGCCGACCATGATTAACCTGGTCAGAAGCTCAAATAATGCATATGTTAGTTTTATACCTGCTGCAGTTGCTGACCAAGATTCCTGTTTGTGTAAGGCATTGAGAAGCTGAGCACCCAAGCCATGGACATGGAGAAGAAGCTGGCTGAGGCCAATAAGAAGATCCAGGCTCAAGCCGACACTGCCAAGGGTAAGACCCTGTTTTATGAGCATAAGTTCACCGAACTGCGTCTGGCCCTGGAAGCCAAGATGGCCGCCGATGCTGAGATAGGCCAACTCTCGGCTGCCCGGTGCATCCTGAAATGCAAGATCCAAATGGCGGGTGAGGCTGTGTTGGGCTATACATTGTGAGTCATGAACATTAGACATGTGGGCTTGCATTGAATTGGGCTTGGTGTGTTTACGATTGGGCTTCATGGGCCGGTTTTGCTTGTTGGGTTTATGATCCTAGCTAGGTTATTTGTATGGGTAGTATAAATACCCAAGTAGTTTATGATTGTAATAAAGCTTTTGTGATTACGATTTCTCTTGTTCATCCTTGTATTCACGATCACAAACACATGTTAATGGAAGATTGATTGGTTTTCATTCAAGATTTGATTGTTTTGCTTTGTCTTTATCTCATATCAAGTCTATTTCATCATCTTCTAGTCGAATCATTCACAAACAAGGTTTCCGCACTTGTTTGTGATAAAGATATCATGAGTGATTGTTGTTTCGGGACCAACAATTGGTATCAGAGCTAAGAATCATCTGATTCGAGGTTCCACGATATTAGATTCGAGTGTTTGGCTAAAAAAAGTGGAGGTTTTTCTAAGTTTTATGGGCTTTTGTTGGTGTTCACGACATCTGATGGTGTTTACGATCCCTGTTCTTCATCAGTTTTGTGTTTACGAGCTGAATTTGGTGTTTCCGACTTCAAGATTTGATCTTTGGACGTTTACGAGTAAGAAAATGGTGTTTACGAGTTCAAGATCTAGTTTTTAGGAGTTTATGACTCTGTTTACGACCCGGAGGTGTTTGCGACTGAGATTACGATCGGAATTGGGTTCACGACCTTGTTTACGACCCAAGGTGTTTGCGATTGAGATTACGATCGGCTAGGCTGTCAAAATCGTAAACTGTTGTTTACGATCGGAAACTCTTTTGGACATCCGTTTCTTAAGTTTTCCTAAGATTTCATCATGGACTTTGAACCTAGTATGTATCAAAAACTGGACTTTGAGATTGGATCGACCACCCGTCCTCCCAGACCCACATCTGCTGACAACTTCCTTGTATGGAAATATAGATTTCAAAATCATTTGAAAAGTGTTGACTTGAGACTTTGGAGATCAGTTGTCAATGGGCCATTCATTCCTACTCACACTGAAGCGTGAAAAGTTGGAGTGGTGAAAACTGAAGCGAAATACTCGGATGAGGATTGGGAAAAATGTAACAAGGACGAGAGAGCATATGCTATTATGACAATGGCATTGACTCCTGAGATTGCTCAAGGGTTTAAAAAATACAATACTGCAAAGAAACTCTGGGATGCTCTGGTGGTGGCATATGAAGGAAATCCCGATATCAAGGCAAGCCGCAAATAGATGCTGAAGCGGAAGTTCAACTTGTTCAATCACATTCAAGGAGAGTCCTTTGAAGCTCAAGTTCAAAGATTTGTGTCCTTAATTGCTGAAATGTCAAGCTATGACGTTGAACCCGGACTGGAGGATAAAAATCTGAAACTCTTGAACAGTTTGCCCAAGTCCTGGAATACCAACATTTCAATAATCAAAGACAACAACAAGCTTGATGAGTTATCTGTTGATGAGCTAATTAACAAACTGAAGTCAAAGCTGATTGATGATAATCAGAGAGAGCTGAATCATCTAAGTTCACTTAGTATGGCAGGAAAACTCAATCATGTTCTCTTCTCTGAAGAAGTAGGGTCAAAACAGGCTGGAAGTTCGTCTGAAAATGATTTGAGTTCAAACAAAAAGTCAACTGCATTCGTGGCTCGATCCCAAGCTAATTCTAGTGGGACGGTCAACCCTGATGAGGCAAATGCTACAAATGATCCCAACTTTGCTCTTAGAATGGGATTCATGAATAGTTATCATGCTCTTGTGGCTGGAACATTGGTACCTACTGAGATGTTGTCAGGTGAACTGAACCAGATTAACCCTGAAGATGTGGAAATGCTGGATGTTTCCTGGCAAATGGCAATGGCAATTTTCCGCGCCCAGAAGTTTATGGCAAAAACTGGGAAGAATGTATGGAAAGATCAGGATAAGATAAGGATGGGTTTTGATAAGAACAAGCTCAGATGCTTCAACTATGATGAGTACGCGCATTTTGCAAGGGAATGTACCAAGCCAAAGAAGGAGAAACCAGAAGAAAAGAACGCTAGAGATGGTAAGGGAAAGGCAGAGTCAAAGGCTTTGGTTGTGCAGGATTGTGGGGAATATCAATGGGGTTCGCAGATAAAGGAACTTAGTCTATCTCGTGCTATGATCGCTAAGATGGAGAATGATTCTAAGGAGGAGCATGCCTTTGTGGTCACTGAGGAGAAGTCAGGAGATAAGGAAGAGAACCTGGTTGAAGACAAGGAAGCATTTGCAGCCGAGGTCGATAACACAAAGGTATGTACTAATCCCACTTGTGCACGTTTAATTCCTGGCCTTAGACAACTTTGGAAGAATAGTGAGATAAAATTATTTGATATGCAATGTTCTAGAAGTTCGTTTAAGGGTAGATGGGAATTGATGTGGGAGAAAGTGAAATCGACAAAAGGGGGAGTCGTGAACCTATCCTGTGTTGGCATCATGATGGAGAGAAGAAACTGTTTGCTGTGATAAGAGACGGGTACAGTCAAATCGAGTACTACAGATCTCGCGGTCAATTTCACTCCTGGACAGAGACAGAGATGAGAAATTTGTTGAGGGCTCCTTTTATTAACAGATAGAGGAATGCACATGGAGACCTTGTTCGTGACAATCTGATGAGTCACTTAGATGAAAACTTTGCAAACTTTGACCTCAAACAGACAAGATGGGTTCAGACTGGAACTGATCCTGTCACAAATGAGCCTGCTGGAGAAGTAAGGCGTCCTCCCACCTAAAGAACTCGAGTGATCAATATGCTCGACGAGGTTGAAGATGGTACACTTGTAAAAAATTTTGATAATTGGTTTTATGATCCAACAACTCATGAGGTGGTGGTAGTTTGCAAGAAGATGCGAGAATTTCGCTTCTATGACCCAGTCGATTTGCTGAGGTTTGGAGAACGTGATATCAAACTTCGGGCCGCCCAACCTATTCTTGGAGATGAGCTTGATTATGAAAACGCTATAAAGGTGGGAATTTTTCATGGAGCAGCAAATCGGATTGTGGAACGCGAATGGTGGTCAAGGAAGGAGTCTCACACATTTCAATTTGATTTGCTTCTTCCTTAGACAGTCTATTGGTTCATGCCTAGGGGAAGATTGTTGGGCTATACATTGTGAGGCATGAACATTAGACATGTGGGCTTACATTGACTTGGGCTTGGTGTGTTTACGATTGGGCTTCATGGGCCGGTTTTGCTTGTTGGGTTTATGATCCTAGCTAGGTTATTTGTATGGGTAGTATAAATACCCAAGTAGTTTATGATTGTAGCTAGCTTTTGTGATTACGATTTCTCTTGTTCATCCTTGTATTCACGATCGCAAACACATGTTAATGGAAGATTGATTGGTTTTCATTCAAGATTTGATTGTTTTGCTTTGTCTTCATCTCATATCAAGTCTATTTCATCATCTTCTAGTCGAATCATTCCCAAACAAGGTTTCCGCACTTGTTTGTGATAAAGATATCGTGAGTGATTGTATGTACTAATCCCACTTGTGCACGTTTAATTCCTGGCCTTAGACAACTTTGGAAGAATAGTGAGATAGAATTATTTGATATGCAATGTTCTAGAAGTTCGTTTAAACGGTAGATGGGAAAAGAGTGAGGAGAAAGTGAAAGCCCAGAAACTAGATATAGAGAAATACCAAACCCTTGCCTCTCAGAAGTCTGTCCTGTATGACAATGCTAAGTTAGAAATAGCTGAGCTTAGGAAGCAGGTAGATGAACTTAAACATCAGAACAATGAGATGCAAGTGAAATTAGATGTGAATCAGATGAGAAACAAAAGAATGCTCCAAGCTGGTATGGCTTTGTCCACCTGCCTAACTGATGTTCGATTTGGTAAGGATAGAGAAGGAATAGGAATTAGCTCAACTAAAAAAATAAGAATGGTGTTCCCCAACCTGTGTCTAGAGATATAATAGGTATGATTTATGAGGAGGATCGGGTAGATAGATCTGAATCAGAAATGCATGAAGCAGGACCTCCCATATATAGTGTTTTGGTTGGTGTGAAACCCATGACTGAAGGGGAGCTAGAAAATACAAAACATATGACCTATGGTTTGGGTAATCAGAATAAAACGGTGACATTCACTTGTGAACCGGGTCCATCCCAGGAATCATTAAACGTTAATGTTAGTTCTTCTGACGATTTTGTTTCATGTGCGGATGAAGTAAGGATCAAAGATATTTCTAGGAAGGATGTCGAATGCTTGAGAGTCAAAGAGTGTCATGAGTCTAGTAGTTTAATTTTGGATTTACCTAAGGACGATGTTCTGGCATCTGTGTCTGAACTTAATGCGTCCAAGTCAAAACAATTGATGTTGTCTATGTCTTCAAAATATGTTTCTAACTCTAATGAAGTAGTTAATGGTCTTAAAATTCGTGTGCCTAATACTAAATTGGCCGTGAGTCTAAACCCAAAGAATTTGTTCCTTATCCCCAGGTTGTGTCTACGTTTAACAGAACGAACAAATCAAAATCAGAACAGTTTTGTTTAATCACGCAACCAGAAAAAGTTACAAAACATTTCATACACAGATGGGATGATAAGCCTGAATGGAAGTCATCATACCCAAGACGTTCGTATGTTTGTAGTCATGTGAATGGGCCTAGACTTATGAATTGTTTCCATTGTGGAAAACCAGGGCATTTCGCTGCAAATTGTTTGAATAGACCTTATCAACCATACTATCCGCAAAACCCACGGACTAGTATGTTGCAGAAGATGATGTCAGGTGGAAGTAAAAATCAGAAACAACAAGCTTTGTCTCAGGGGAAGCAGAGTTCAAAACCAATGAAGACACAACAGTCTAAGGTTTTAAACACTAAAACTCCAGTGACAAAGCCTGTTGACGAAAAATGGAATGTGGCCAAAACTCCAAAACCAACTTACAAACCTAAAGGAGTTTACAAAAGAAAAGACAAGATGAAACCTGAACTTGTTGAAAAACGGGTACCTAAAACAAAAAGGATTTCTCAACCTAAAGGTAAAACAAAGGTTAAGAAACATGTTTCTAAATCACAAAATGTTTCTCAAACAAAACAAGTTGTTCAAACAAAATTGAAACTTGAGTGGACACCTGTCCAGGAACCTGCAGGTAAAAAGGTCACATCTCCACGGAAGAAACCTGCAACTGTAAAGAATTTAAACAAATGCGTCAAAACCGCATAAACACACTTTTTGGAAACCAAAAGTCAACGCTCAAAGTTTGAGTGTAACTGAATCAAAATCAGGAATGTCCCTTAAATTAGTCAGCTACATTGACTCCAAGGGTGTGCCCAAATCTGTTATGGCCTGGGTACCCGACTCTAACTGATCTTTGATTCATGTAGGGACAGCCAAGAAGAACCGTCAAAAATCTCTGGTATGTTGGTTGCTCCCGACATATGACCGGAGACTTATCACATCTGGAAGAGGTTCAAGATTTCAATGGAGGAGGTGTTTCATTTGCTGGTGGAGTAGGTGGCAAGATCAGCAAGAAAGGTGTGGTGAAGAATGGCAGTTTGACGTTCTCTGATGTGCATTATGTGGAGGAGTTGTCACATAGCCTGCTCAGTGTTTCGCAGATTTGTGATCGAGAATATTCTGTTTTGTCCAATAACAAGGAATGTATTATTCTCAAGCATGGAGTCAAGATTCCTGAGGAGTGTGTCTTGATGTGTACACCAAGAAGAGGAAATTCTTATCTTCTTAACATGGGTAATCCTCCGTCGTCTAATGTGGCCTGTCTTATTTCTAAGCAGAATGAAAATCTGGCATTATTATGGCATCGTCGTCTAGGACATGCCAACATGAAGAACCTGACCAAACTGGCAAAGGGAGAGCATGTTAGAAACCTCCCTATCAAGGACTTCACGTCAGTTGAGAAGTGTGTTGCATGTGCTAAGGGGAAGCAGCACAAGTTACCACATCGTTCTAAAATGACAAACTCTATTTCGTCAGTGTTGCAACTACTTCATATGGATCTCTTCGGCCCAATGCAAGTACAAAGTATCAGCAAGTTCTCATACTGTCTGGTGATAGTGGATGACTTCTCTCGGTTTACTTGGGTTTTCTTTTTGTCAAACAAGCATGAAACTCCAGCACTTGTAAAACAGTTTGTTACTCTCATAGAGAATCAGATAAACAAGAAAGTGAAGGAAATAAGATCAGACAATGGAACAGAGTTTAAGAATGTTGAATTGAATATGTTCTGTGGAGAGAAAGGTGTAGAAAGGCAATACAGTGCACCGTACACACCTCAACAGAATGGTGTTGCTGAAAGAAGAAATAGAACACTCATTGAGCAGCAAGAACTATGCAGTGTGAAGCAAGATTGCCAATTTTCTTTTGGGCCGAAGCAGTCAACACTGCTTGTTATGTGCTGAAATCAGGTACTTTTGAACAAGCGGCATTAGAAGACGCCTTATGAGATTATTTATGGAGAAAAACCAAAGGTGGGGTACTCATTCATCAAGCAAAATGTGTGAATGAAATTCTGGAAAAGTATAAGATGCAGGACTCCAAGCCCATCTCTACTCCCATGGCATCACGGCCTCTACATACAGCAGATGCAGATGGGGAATCAGTTAGTGAATTCATGTATCGTTCAATGATCGGATCACTCATGTATTTGACAGCAAGAAGGCTAGATATCATGTTTGCTATATGTGTGTGTGCACGTTACCAGGCAAATCCTAAACTCTCTCACTTAACTGCTGTTAAACGTATTTTTAGGTATCTAAAGGGCAGACCTCGTCTTGGGCTTTGGTACCCTAAGAATACTGATTTTCAATTATTTGCATTTACTGACAGTTATTATGAAGGTAGTGATCTTGACGGGAAATCTACAACTGGTGGGTGTCAATATTTGGGAGACAGACTTATTTCATGGCAGAGCAAGAAGCAGCATACCGTTTCCAAGTCAACTGCAGAAGCTGAATATGTGGCAGCTTTAGCTGGATGCTCACAGGTAGTATGGATTCAGAATCAGCTCACTGACTACGGTATGGAATTCCTTAATACTCCATTTTTTGTGATAATATTGCTGCTCTGCAAATTGTCAAGAATCCTGTTCAACATTCCAAAACAAAGCACATAGATATCAAGGTACATTTCATTCGTGATTGCTATGATAGGAAGTTGATTCAACTCGAAAAGGTAAACTCCGATCAAAATGTTTCTGACCTTTTCAAAAAATCCCTTCCTCGTCAAAATTTTGAAATGTGTGTTGAAGGCCTGAGGATGATTGCCTTAGAGGAATGATCTGATCAAAACTATTTGTACATAGTTTTGTTTTTATTTTTGCTTTGGTATGATTTTCAATTTCTTTTGGTTTAATCAAATAAAAAAATGTGTGTTTATATCTCAAAAGTCTCATAAAAACAGGGGAAGAAATGTTATAGTTTCAGAAAATCTGAAAATCTGTTTGAGGTTTTTATGAAGTCTTTTGTGTTTGTCTTGAGTTGGTAGGAAGTAATATAAATGTCCAAGACAATCGGAGACTGACACATGTAAAGCTGAGGTGAAAGATTGCTCAAAGATGATATGTCGGTAAGCTCAACCCAAAACTATGATCATCAAAGTAAGTGCAATAAACTTAACAAAGCTGTATATTGACCGAATTGTGGCACGTCATGGAGTGCCTAAGACCATTATCTCCGACCGAGATCCTCGATTTACTTCCCAACTGTGGCAATCTATGCAAGACGCACTGGGAACCAGACTGGATATGAGTACAGCTTATCACCCGCAGACCGATGGTCAGACGGAACGAACTATTCAAACTTTGGAAGATATGCTTCGAGCTTGCGTTTTAGATTTTGGAAAAGACTGGGAGGCTCACCTTCCGTTGGTGGAGTTCTCCTACAACAACAGTTATCATACAAGCATCGGTGCAGCACCTTTTGAAGCTCTTTATGGCAGAAGATGTAGATCGCCCGTGTGTTGGGCTGAAACGGGTGAGAAAGGACTCACCAGACCGGAAATCATTCATGATACAACTGAACGAATTATTCAAATCAGAAAACGGATAGCCGCAGCACGTGACAGGCAAAAGAGCTATGCCGACAAATGCCGTAAACCTTTGAAGTTCGAGGTAGGCGACAAGGTACTATTGAAGGTATCTCCCTGGAAAGGAGTGATACGCTTCGGAAAGCGTGGAAAGCTGAATCCTCGCTATATCGGTCCATTTGAAATCATTGGGGAAGTAGGCCCGGTGGCCTACCGATTACAACTCCCTGCAGAACTCGATGGAGTTCACAACGTGTTTCACGTCTCGAATCTGAAGAAATGTATGGCTGAAGACACTGAAATAATTCCCTTGGAGGAATTGGAAATTGATGAACATCTGAGATTTATTGAGCAACCAGTAGAAATCATGGGACGCGAGGAGAAAGCCCTCAAACGTAGCAAGATTCCGATCGTCAAGGTTCGATGGAACTCAAGGCGTGGACCTGAATATACATGGGAACGAGAGGATCAGATAAAGAAAAAGTATCCTCACTTGTTCGGGCAAACGTCCACGGAAACTCAAGATATGATTTAATTTTGGGGACCAAAATTCCTTTAACAGGAGGAGGATGTGGTGACCCTAAAACTTTTGCTTTCTTTCCCCAGCAACAACAGCAACAACGACAACCGAGGCTGCGAACGCTACAACGCAAGAATAATTTTCGGGACGAAAATTCCATTTACAAGGGGATGATGTGACATCCGAGAATTCCAAGGTTAACTTCCGTTAGACAATCTCCGTTAGTTACGTTATGAGTGTTAACTTAGTAACTAATGCTTAACTAGGCCGAATACGTCCACGACCTTTGGTTGATCACCGAACCCGACCACTTGTGTTATGTGTTTATGTGTTTATCGTCATTATGTGCAATGTGATTTAAACGCATGATTTAGTATTATTAATAGCATGACAAATTGTGAATCCTTGATTTTGTGATAAATTGGCCACTTTTGGTTGCCAGCGAAACCGAGCGAAACTGTAGATTCGCTCGGTAGCTAAACTTGCGATTTACCAGCGTTCAGAACTAGTTTCGCTTGGCCAGCGAAACTGCCAGCGAAACTAGCTCCTGATCTAAATGATATATAAAGCCAACCTAAACCCTAATCTTCTCATTTTACTTACATCATTTCTCAAAAACACACACACACTCTCCTGAATTCTGGTCAGCCGAGAAACACCACGAGCCGTCGTGATCTCAGCCTCGAGACATCACCCATTCGGATCCTAGATCAAACCGTGAGTCTCCAAAACCATTTTTATGCCT
>JBCNJP010000041.1:3958-21721 GCA_039602395.1 Deinandra increscens subsp. villosa | reverse complement strand
CACTAACATTCCTGGCGACCTCACCAAGAATGTTGGCGATCTGGATTTGGTCTTGGCGATCTGGATGTGGTCTTGGCGATCTGGAATTGGGCTTGGCGATTTGGGCTTTGCCCTTGGCGACCTCACCAAGCTGGCGACCTCACCAGACTTACTCTTGGCGATCTGGGTTTGGCGACCTCGCCAAACCTTGGCGACCTCACCAAGGTTGGCGACCTCACCAAGCCTTGGCAAGGTCACCAACCAGCCTTGGCGACTTCACATTGCTCTTGGCGACTTCGGAGTTGTTCTTGGCGATCTTGTCAGTCTGATGTCATAAATTTCACTAACTTCAATAACATTCTCTTGATTTCAGTGCAATCACGACCTGTGCTCTCTCTAGTATAAATAGCCACACTAAAATAACCCTAAAGAAGCTTCTGAACGGCTGTTTGAAGATAGAGAGCACTTATGTGTGAAAACCCTTGTGTTCTTGAGTTTCAGAGGCGAAATCTAAGGATTTCAACAAGGAAACATTATGATTTGATCATGGATTCATGATTTCCGCACTTGAATCTGTGTATTGGATGAGTAAAGGATCAAATTTGGTCCTGACAATTTGTGTCTGGTTCGACGCCAACAGAAAATGAGAAGTCATTTACTTCTTCTGAGAAGATTCGCTCTCAATCTGATTTTGATGAGACGATTTTCTATGCCAAGAAGAATGTAAATGAAGTCAAAGCTGAGTTTTCTCGTTTGGCGAAGAATGGGCATAAATCATCAAGTTCTAGAGACAAGGTTTCTGGTAAACATGTTGGTTTGGGGTTCAAGTCAAAGATAGAGTGTGACGTTCAAGGTCCAAAACCACAAAATCTGAAGAAAATGAAACTGAAGCAAGTCAAGAAGGAAGTGTTCAAGGCTGAGAAAGTTCAACCCGAACGATTTTACAAACTTAAGGGTTCGGAACAAATATTTTCTGACAAAGAATTCCCACTTCATTGCGTTGATGCTCAAAATATTTCAAAAGTTTTTGTGAAAGACGCCGCTTCAAAGAACAAGAAGAATCCAAATGCACAATTTTCTTCTAGAAGTCCTACTCCAAAAAGCCCAACATCCAAATGGGTTCATGATCATCGGCATCAGGTATATGATTCCTTTTATGATCATTTTGGAGATATTCATTTTTGTGAAGCATTGCAGGTTCAGAAATGGAAAAACATAAACATTCGTCTGTGTTAAATTTGTCGCCAAAAAGGATACATGGCCAAAGAAGGTTCGGTTCCTACTACTTCTATTCCAGGGACTCAAAAAGTTCCAGTTTTTGGTAAAACTGTCATACCTAAGTTCATTGATGAACATGGCAGAGTTTTGATGAATTTCAACCTAAATTTTTCAAAAAGCAAGAACGATGTGTTCCAATCTTTTCAAAGGTTCAAAATGTAGGTTGTTCGTCATAGTCACATGTGATTGGTTCATCAAAAACTGAATTACCAAAACAATAACTATGGAAACCTAAGGTGGTTTCAAAGCAATACCAGGACACTGGTCGACCTGAAGCACTCCACTTCGGGTCATTTATGAACTGATGAGTTTGACCAGTGTACATGTACTTCTAAGAAGACTTATCGACGATTGAAAAGTTGTAGGTGGAGGTGTATTCTGCTTAACTTAAATTTCCTGATATATTTATCTCACCTGAAAGTTTTCTGAAACTTTAAACCGAAAGGTATCCATGTTGATTGATCAATTTTCTTTCTTTACTTTTCATTTGTAACTTAGGGGGAGAAAATTGAAAAAGCCAAAAATAGTGTCTTGTTTTATAAAATGAAAAATCCAACAATAGATTTTTTCATTTTAAGGGGAAGAATTTCAAGAAAGGGGGTTGTAAGGATCGATCTAATCCCTCACGCGATATCAAAACCCACGAATACCGCGTGGAATCCGGTGTTAATGGTGATTCAAGAATAAACAATAAAGCAATAAGAATTAAATAACGATTGAAAGTAACTAAATAAAAAACACAACCCGTGTCACACCCTGTAAGATTTGTGTCGGGATGCGAAAAAGGTTATTACAGTCAAGGTTACGAACGTACTCTGGATTGTTCAACAACAAGAGCCGTTTAGAAATTGTTAAGTTGTTGGAGTAAATAGGAGTTTTTCCAATATCATTACGCAGCGGATTAATTGTAATGAAAAAAAATAAATTGTTTAAGTTTACAACACATAAGTTTCAAAAGATTTTTAGGAGATGACACCGTTAGGTGTTATGTTGGGAAAATCTCCAAAGGCTAAACCATACTCCAGAAAGCAAATGAAAAGTCCTAAAATGCAATGACAGGAAACAAGCAGGTCCGACGCATGCACAGCAAATAAGATCAAGTACCTGAGAATTCATACGAGAAACGGTCAACAAATAATTGTTGGTGAGTTTAACTGGTTTAAAGTGCTAGCAGTTAAAGGTTGAATGAAAATAGTAATTAAAAACAGTTCATGTTAACAATTAGACAATATCGGATAAGACTAGTTGAAATGTTACCATGTACCCTGAATACCAAAACTGACTGTTGACCCACTCTTGGTACCTATTGTCCGGTTGATACCGCATAGATATGACATAACAATTTGTACTCTTTTGACCATAAGACGGAGTCACGATTGGAGCTACTAATCAAAGCAGGAGCGTTGACCCAAATAGATCTATTCAAACGTTACCGTTTGCAAATGATAATTAATCGGATTCAGTTAATAGTGGGGTTTGGGTTGTAGCATGAATGAACATTAGATAATAGGTTTGGACAATGAAAAAGCACATGTAACAGATATGATAACAACGTCTAATTGTCTAACATGGAAAAATGTATGTATGAATTCTCCCCCAAAGACAAAAGTAGTTAAAGGGAAAAAGGGGCCGTGAAAAACTCACATGATTCAGTAACAGGATATCGGTAGCACGATCAACGAAAGTGTAGCCCTAAATAATTATAAGACACACAATAAGTAATCGGGTTTACCCTTGATTTGGTAGCTGTGGGGTGTTATGTTTGAAGAAAATCCAGATCACGGTATTTGTTACGAGTTAGTGATCGAAATTCAAGAAATGAATTTGTGGGTAGTCATTGTTCTTGATGATGGACAGAGATTCATGACTGAGTGTTTCTGATGATGGACAGAGATTCGGAGACATGGATATGATTACTTTGAGGCGATTGTTTGAATTCTGAGAAACTGCGTCTTTGTGATTGAGTTTATCAGAGTTTATTAGTCTACACAAACTAGAGAAATTGAAGATTTGAATACGTCACTTATTTAGGGGGAAATGGGAACCCTAAAACTTTCAAAGTTTCATAATTGAAAAAGTGAATATTCAAAAGCAATCAATTCAGGGATGATGGTAATTTTTGATCTTCATGGAAAGGTGGTGTATTCTGATGTTCGTGCGAACCGATATGTTAAAGTTTTCGGTTATGGTTTGGAACCTTCTGTCAAATGCCCGATATAGTGTTAAGTCATGAAGTTGACGTTATAACCTTTGATTGTTGATATATTAGGATGGATTTCATTCTGAGGGGGAATTTCTACGATTGAAGATGCTGATTGTGTCTGTTTTCATAAAGATCAGAATGTATTACAATTCGGTAAAGATTGAAGATTTCTGTCAAATGCAGTAATGTTTGTGGATTTTGTTTTTTATTCTTGATGATTAAAGGAAGTGATCCTGCATCTTGATGTCATATCTGGTGGTTTGAAGTATCCGTCTATGTGATTGGAATGTTCTTGTCATGGAAGTGCTTGAAGAAAGGGAGAATTTTATTGATTGTTATGATTGTGCTGTTTTCCGCATACCAGATGATTTGGTCAAGGGGAGTTTGCTAAAGATAGAGGCATCTGTAGCAAGCTGGCTGAAGATTGCTAGAAGATCAAAGTCTGGATTCGACAGTAACGTCCAAGGGGGAATTTATTGATACATGAATCTTTTGTGGCCATTACTGTTCGAATTGTCAAACAGACTGAGTTGACTGAGACATGAACTGGGGTGTGAACCCCAGCCGAACTCCAGGTTCGGAGTCATCCGAACCTTAGACGAACTCCAAGTTCGGAGGGAGTTCGGATAGGGTTTGGAGTATCCAGGTTCGGACAGAATTACACGAGTATAAATAGTTTTGTCTTTGTAATTCATTGAAGTTTTTGTCCAGAGTCTTTCTAGTTCAAGTGTTGAGAGGGGAGGTTCTGTCCAACCTCCCCCGGACCTTAATCGTTGTATACTCCTTTGGTTTATGTAATCATTCAACACAATATATGACAAAACTTTCGTCTCGATATTATCTACCATAGAATCGATCCGTATATGCTTTTTCACAGTAGACATTGCTGCAATCCAGGGTATGGTGCAAGTTACATTTTCCACACAGGGTCTGGTTTCCTGTGTATCCAAGTTTTCTTGCATCTGGTGCAGGAGTTGTTAAAACATAAGCCTTCACGGCTTCAGATGTTTTCTTGGTAAAATCAGATGATTTCTTCCTCTTTCCATCATGGTCGCGTTTGCGCTTGCGGTCAGATTTCAGCTGGTTAGAGGGAACAGACAATGCGCGTACAACCTTGGATTCAACAACCTTACTAAAGAAAGACAAACCTTGGCGGTTTGCCTGATAGGTCAGATTATGGGCCAGACGGATAGTAGCTTGGAGTGTTGCGGGGTTAGAAGCCATAACACTTCCCTGAATGGTGGGAGCAAGACCCAGATGTATCTCTCTATTTTCTTGTGCAGAGGGGTCACCATAGTAGGGCAGATGTGTACTAATTCGTGAAATCTGTGGGTCTAAGCAGCTATGTCTGATCCATTCATGGTCAAGTTCCAGAATTCGACTTCTAATCGTTGCAGTTCCTCACGAGGACAGTACTCATCACGCATGAGTAATTTCAGTTCGTCCCAAGCCATGGCGTAGGCCAGGTCTTATCCGAGGGCTTCGTGAGAGTTCCACCAAGTCATAACTCCTTCTCCAAAAATGCTAGTGGCATACTTGACCTTGTAACCATCGGGACAGTTACACATGCGGAAAACAAATTCTATCTTTTTGAACCAACGGATGTGTCCAACGGGTCCTTCGGTGCCCTTGAAGTGTAGGGGCTTACTATTCATGAAATCCTTGTAAGAGCATTCTCCAACACCTGTAAGTTACTTAAAACCTTGAATACAACTCGTACCATTGTAGTCATAAATCTTCCAGTCGTAAAAGAAAAGTCTTAGTCTTACCACCAGGGGATCCTGATCTCCTTCCGTTTGAGGCAGAGGCTCGATCTGCTTCGGTGGCTACAAGTGCATCAGCTATACGCTGGTTAATCAGGGTTTCAATAGCCGCGGCGTCCAGGGTTGAGGATTCATTAGGGTCACTATCATGGTTTATGCGTTTTAACATTCTACTTTAAATTGTATAAGATAAAATAAAGTAAGACATTACACATAGTATAAGTGAATGCAATCAAAATATGACATGCCAAAATTCATAACAATCACCACAATATAACATAACATAGCAACACATTACATTACAAAGTACAATAGAGTTGATAATAAAGGTACATGCTACAAAGTAATTCAATTCTCGTCCACAATTATTCAGACCAACATAAACATTTGTCTGGTGATAAAACAGATTCACCAATATTACAAGTTTTGAATACATAATAATACCATACAAGAGTAACAGTCACTCCATGAAATCACAACTCTAATGAAACGGTGCTCGATCAATCATGTCGAGGATGTCACGGATCTGGATAACCACTGATAGCACGAACGGCCTGACTGGCCTCAATGGCGACTCCATAAGCGTCAAACAAGTGAACATGCAGGGTATCGAGTGCCTGGTCCTGAGAGGTCACACGGGCCTCCAGGACATCAAGGCGGATGTCAATGGTAGTGATAATGGCTGGTGGAGCAAGGCTACGAATGGTGTTGTGATATTAAATGTCTTCTATTTTTCACCTATTCTAATGCATGTGCCTTTAAAATAGTCAGCCAATAGATAATTTAATACACAAGCCATAAATTATTCCCTTACAATCTTCTTCTTGGCTTGTGATATTAAATGTCCTCTACTTTTAATCTTCAGAATTGTAATCTTCTCCTTGGCTTGAGCATGGGTTGGTGAAGATTCTTTTTCTTTAACAATCTTCATTGGGCAACAACGAACAACTTTTGGAAGTATTCTCTCAATCAGCATCAGCTTGAACTGCACATGATGACCAAGTAATGAGAGGAGGATTCTCAAATACTTGCTTCTTCATTAAACGTGTTGAGTCCTTGCTGAATCATCAGTAACTGTCTTGACTTTCTGGTGTCTTTAGAGGATAAAGATTTTGAAAACCCCTGTCTTGGCATTCTTGAATTTATTGATTTGAAAAATTTATTGTTCTGACGGCACTGCATCTTTTCTTCATTTAGCTTCCCCGAAACTTGTGAATGATGTCTTTTGAGTATTCAGAAGCTTCACTTGAAAAACCAACAGACTTCCCCAAAGCATAGGGTAAGTCCTTTTCCGGCTGGTTCTTCAACTTGATCAGTAGCAGCATCAGTGCTTTGGACAACTGATTCCTTGACTTTCTTATCCATGACTTGTCTTTTTCTGACTTAACCCGTCAAGCACAACATGGAACAGAAACTAACCAGAGAATGATGAATGGCTATCGGGTTAGCATTATTTAACCAAAAACCGTAACATAGGTTATGGGTTTCCTATAAATACTTCCCATGAACCCGTAGACTCTTCACATTATCTCGCCTTGAGATTCTGAGGGGGGTCATACTTTCTTGCATAAAACCCATAAAAACTTATTTAAACTTCTCAAATCAACCTGGCCAATTCGTATACCCAACTAAGTAACTTAAACACTCACACTAGAAAAAATTAAAATTAAACAAATATCATTCAAATCAAACAAGAAAAGGTTTCTATCGGATCAAACCGTATGAATCTGAACGAGGAACCCTTTTCAGCTTCTATTACTCGAACACGTCCAGGTAATTGCCAATATACTGATCCATTTTAAACTCAAACCCTTTTCTTAGTCAGGCTGTTTGTCACTTTATTATCTTTTAGGGTGCATTAATGTTGGAACTAATAATAAGTGTGACTGACGCCATCAAATCTATTCTCGAATAATTCAGTTGAAGAATCCATTGTGATTTGATTCAGAGACGCGGGTTGTGATGCTCGAGGCTTGCAAGTTTGGACCGAAGACGTTTTCTTGAAAGTCAACTATTCGAGTCAACGGTCAACATAAAAGTCAACAGAAGATCAGTTCGAGCGAGTCAAGCTTCATATTAATTAAATCAACTTTGATTTAATTAATAATTTATTTTAGTTGTTTATTTGTAATAAGCTCATTTTATTTTTGTGTCTTGCTAGTTAGTGGGCTAGTGAGCACATGGGCTCTCCTATATATAGGGTGAGTGTGCTCATTTGTAAGAGTGATGATTCTTAGATTGAGTGAGCACCATTCTAGAGAGAGAGGGAGTCTCACATTGGGTTTGAGCTCAACACAATGTGACCATGGATTTCCTATGACGAGTTTGTAATCATTTGGTTCGTTGTAATCATTCAGTAATAATCAATGAATCGTTTGATTTATTATTTCTTGTTATAGATTATCTTTGATTCTCATCATCCCGTCTCCTTCATCTAATCTTTGTTCTTGCTCAATGTCGAGATTCTCGATGTGAAATCGGTCCTGACAAATGGTATCAGAGCGGGTACCGATCAGATCTTGTTTCACGACGAATCTGATCACTTGAATCTTGATTTTGAGCTTAAATGAGGTGCTGATCGGAAAACCCACTTCGGAGATGAATAATTCTATTTTTCTACATTTTTGGAGCTGTTGGATGATTTCTGGATGAATCCGATGATAGATTCTTGTTGTTGGGTTCATATAGATGTGATTTCATGCTCCAGTCGTTCAAATCTGTGAAGAAATGTGAGATCTGAGCAAGAAAAACGAAGCTGTTAGGGTTTTCACGTTTTTTGGGTGTTCTTGAAGATTTCGAGTTTGATTCTGAGTTTTTGATTATAAAATCAGTGTTTTTGGATGAAATAAAGTATGAATCTTGATGGAAAACGCATTTCGGATCCATTGGGAGCATCAGTTTTGTCCAAAATGCAACGGTTTGGGCAAATCTAGAGAAACACATAGTAGTGTGTGTTTCACGGTGTTCTTGGTGTTCTTCATTTTGGTTGAAGATTGCCTTGGCGATTTCACAGCCTTGAAGATGTTCATGGCGATCTGGAAAGTGCTTGAAGATTGCCTTGGCGATCTCGACTGGTTCCTAGCGATCTCGACTTACATCTTAGCGATTTCATGGTTGGCGATCTCAAATAAGCCTTGGCGGTTTCATTTTTTTCTTGGCGAACTGGAATTGGGTTTGGCGATTTGGGCTTTGCCCTTGGCAACCTCACCAAGCTGGCGACCTCACCAGACTTGCTCTTGGCGATCTAGGCTTGGCGATCTCGCCAAACCTTGGCGACCTCACCAAGGTTGGCGACCTCACCAAGCCTTGGAGAGGTAACCAACCAGCCTTGGCGACTTCATATTGCTCTTGGCGACTTCGGAGTTGTTCTTGGCGATCTCGTCAGTCTGATGTCATAAATTTCACTAACTTCAATAACATTCTCTTGATTTCAGTGCAATCACGACCTGTGCTCTCTCTGGTATAAATAGCCACACTAAAATAACCCTAAAGAAGCTTCTGGACGGCTGTTTGAAGATAGAGAGCACTTGTGTGTGAAAACCCTTGTGTTCTTGAGTTTCAGAGGCGAAATCTAAGGATTTCAACAAGGAAACACTATGATTTGATCATGGATTCATGATTTCCGCACTTGAATCTGTGTATTGGATGAGTAAAGGCTCAAATTTGGTCCTGAAAAATGGTATCAGAGCGGGTACCGATCAGATCTTGTTTCACGACGAATCTGATCACTCGAATCTTGATTTTGAGCTTGAATGAGGTGCTGATTGGAAAACCCACTTTGGAGATGAATAATTATAATTTTCTACATTTTTGGAGTTGTTGGATGATTTCTGGATGAATCTGATGACAGATTCTTGTTGTTGGGTTCATTTAGATGTGATTTCATGCTCCAGTCGTTCAAATCTGTGAAGAAATGTGAGATCTGAGCAAGAAAAACGAAGCTGTTAGGGTTTTCACGTTTTTGGGGTGTTCTTGAAGATTTCGAGTTTGATTCTGAGTTTTTGATGATAAAATCAGTGTTTTTGGATGAAATAAAGTATGAATCTGGATGGAAAACGCATTCCGGATCCATTGGGAGCATCAGTTTTGTCCAAAATGCAACGGTTTGGGCAGATCTAGAGAAACACACAGTAGTGAATGTTTCACAGTGTTCTTGGTGTTCTACATTTTGGTTGAAGAATGCCTTGGCGATTTCACAGCCTTGAAGATGTTCATGGCGATCTGGAAAGTGCTTGAAGATTGCCTTGGCGATCTCGACTGGTTCCTAGCGATCTTGACTTACATCTTAGCGATTTCATGGTTGGCGATCTCAAATAAGCCTTGGCGGTTTCGTTTTTTTCTTGGCGAACTGGAATTGGGTTTGGCGATTTGGGCTTTGCCCTTGGCGACCTCACCAAGCTAGCGACCTCACCAGACTTGCTCTTGGCGATCTGGGCTTGGCGATCTCGCCAAACCTTGGCGACCTCACCAAGCCTTGGAGAGGTAACCAACCAGCCTTGGCGACTTCACATTGCTCTTGGCGACTTCGGAGTTGTTCTTGGCGATCTCGTCAGTCTGATGTCATAAATTTCACTAACTTCAATAACATTCTCTTGATTTCAGTGCAATCACGACCTGTGCTCTCTCTAGTATAAATAGCCACACTAAAATAACCCTAAAGAAGCTTCTGGACGGCTGTTTGAAGATAGAGAGCACTTGTGTGTGAAAACCCTTGTGTTCTTGAGTTTCAGAGGCGAAATCTAAGGATTTCAACATGGAAACACTATGATTTGATCATGGATTCATGATTTCCGCACTTGAATCTGTGTATTGGATGAGTAAAGGCTCAAATTTGGTCCTGACAAATGGTATCAGAGCGGGTACCGATCAGATCTTGTTTCACGACGAATCTGATCACTCGAATCTTGATTTTGAGCTTGAATGAGGTGCTGATTGGAAAACCCACTTTGGAGATGAATAATTATATTTTTCTACATTTTTGGAGTTGTTGGATGATTTCTGGATGAATCTGATGACAAATTCTTGTTGTTGGGTTCATTTAGATGTGATTTCATGCTCCAGTCGTTCAAATCTGTGAAGAAATGTGAGATCTGAGCAAGAAAAACGAAGTTGTTAGGGTTTTCACGTTTTTGGGGTGTTCTTGAAGATTTCGAGTTTGATTCTGAGTTTTTGATGATAAAATCAGTGTTTTTGGATGAAATAAAGTTTGAATCTGGATGGAAAACGCATTCCGGATCCATTGGGAGCATCAGTTTTGTCAAAAATGCAACGGTTTGGGCAGATCTAGAGAAACACACAGTAGTGTGTGTTTCACGGTGTTCTTGGTGTTCTTCATTTTGGTTGAAGATTGCCTTGGCGATTTCACAGCCTTGAAGATGTTCATGGCGATCTGGAAAGTGCTTGAAGATTGCCTTGGCGATCTCGACTGGTTCCTAGCGATCTCGACTTACATCTTAGCGATTTCATGGTTGGTGATCTCAAATAAGCCTTGGCGGTTTCGTTTTTTTCTTGGCGAACTGGAATTGGATTTGGCGATTTGGGCTTTTCCCTTGGCGACCTCACCAAGCTAGCGACCTCACCAGACTTGCTCTTGGCGATCTGGGCTTGGCGATCTTGCCAAACCTTGGCGACCTCACCAAGCCTTGGAGAGGTAACCAACCAGCCATGGCGACTTCACATTGCTCTTGGCGACTTCGGAGTTGTTCTTGGCGATCTCGTCAGTCTGATGTCATAAATTTCACTAACTTCAATAACATTCTCTTGATTTCAGTGCAATCATGACCTGTGCTCACTCTAGTATAAATAGCCACACTAAAATAACCCTAAAGAAGCTTCTGGACGGCTGTTTGAAGATAGAGAGCAATTGTGTGTGAAAACCCTTGTGTTCTTGAGTTTCAGAGGCGAAATCTAAGGATTTCAACAAGGAAACACTATGATTTGATCATGGATTCATGATTTCCGCACTTGAATCTGTGTATTGGATGAGTAAAGGCTCAAATTTGGTCCTGACAAATGGTATCAGAGCGGGTACCAATCAGATCTTGTTTCACGACGAATCTGATCACTCGAATCTTGATTTTGAGCTTGAATGAGGTGCTGATTGGAAAACCCACTTTGGAGATGAATAATTATATTTTTCTACATTTTTGGAGTTGTTGGATGATTTCTGGATGAATCTGATGACAGATTCTTGTTGTTGGTTTCATTTAGATGTGATTTCATGCTCCAGTCGTTCAAATCTGTGAAGAAATGTGAGATCTGAGCAAGAAAAACGAAGTTGTTAGGGTTTTCACGTTTTTGGGGTGTTCTTGAAGATTTCGAGTTTGATTCTGAGTTTTTGATGATAAAATCAGTGTTTTTGGATGAAATAAAGTATGAATCTGGATGGAAAACGCATTCCGGATCCATTGGGAGCATCAGTTTTGTCTAAAATGCAACGGTTTGGGCAGATCTAGAGAAACACACAGTAGTGTGCGTTTCACGGTGTTCTTGGTGTTCTTCATTCTGGTTGAAGATTGCCTTGGCGATTTCACAGCCTTGAAGATGTTCATGGCGATCTGGAAAGTGCTTGAAGATTGCCTTGGCGATCTCGACTGGTTCCTAGCGATCTCGACTTACATCTTAGCGATTTCATGGTTGGCGATCTCGAATAAGCCTTGGCGGTTTCGTTTTTTTCCTTGGCGATCTCGAACCAACCTTGGCGATCTCTACCTTCACCTGGCGATCTCATAACCTTGGCGACCTCGTATAAGTCATGGCGACCTCGAACTTTGGCGATCTCGACTGAATCTCAACATCTGGGTTTTTTGTTCGAATCGTTTTCAGATGTTTTTGATCGTCCAGGATGATAAAGGATTGAATAACGAGTTTAACGGGTTTCAGTGGTTCACGCGTTAAAGATGACGACCTCTATGATGTGGCAGCGTTCGATTGGACAGGAGGGAATTCTTTCTCTCTCAACTCGTCGGTTGCTATAGTAGATTGTCAACTCTTGCCTTTCTGCTGTCGTATGCTTATTGGTGAAAAGAATGCATGTGGGTCCCAGGGTCAAATAAAGCCGTTGAAGGTCATGGTGCTGTCGCCAGCTCATTGGATGGTAGGAGAAACATGTGGGTCCTTTTCTAATAAAGAAACGTAAGGCTGCCCTGGCTGTCGTTTTCTGATTGGTGTAAGCCATTTTCACACGGATCCAAGCTGTAAGCCGTTAGATGCTCCTAATCTCCACCGTTAGATGGTATTGGCTGCTGGATTCTTATTGGCCAGCGCCCATTGCACATGGATCGCAAGTTTCAGCCCTTAGATCATATTCTTTTCAGCCGTTGGATCTAATAAATGGGTAAATCTGATTGGCTAATAGCTCCTCACGTGGATTGTGGTTTTCTCATGCTGAATTCTGACACTACAAAAAAAATGCCATTTGGTGGCACAAAAGAAATGCCACTAAAAGCTAAAAAAGTGCCACTAAAAGCCTTTTTAAGAATCTGCGGCACAAAAGAAAGGAGCCACTAAAAGTGGTGACACTAAATCCTTTTAGTGGCACTTTTTCAATGTGCCACACAAACCTTTAGACTTTAGTGGCACTTTTTTTCTGCCACAATAAAAAAAAGACTATTGTGGCAAATGTTTTGTGCCACTAAAAAGTTATTATAATTATCTACTCATGGTATATTTAGTGGCACTTAATCTTTTATGCCACTAAAAGATTATTATAATCTCTCTCACATATATATATATACTAATTTTAGTGACACATTGCAACAAAAACCACATCATTTACATTATAAATATAAAATAAAATACCAATAAAATGATTAAATTGTAAATGTAGATCCAAATGTTTACAAAAGTAATTGTAACATTCAAACATGTTTCAATTTTCAAATTTTTACACAAATAGTTTCAACATTCATATGTAGCTATAATTCCTCATCAACCATAGAAACATAGCTTCGAACATCTCATTGTATACACCTATCATCAATAACCATATACAAACATTAGTACAATACACAAGAAAAACTATGTTAGGGCAAATTCTAGTGTAAATTCTACAACAAAGTTCATGCATGGCCCTAAAAACTAAAAATGAATTTGCCCTAACAAAGTTTTTCTTGTGTTGTCATGTCAAGCAAATCAACCACTTCAATATTGAATACCTAACTATAACAACTATTTAGCCCATATCGGTCGATACTGTTCAGCTGGTTCTCAAGAGACAGCTCGGTTACGACCATAACAAAGTCATATTAGCATCACCAAGTTGATGGATAGCCTTCACAAGACAATTATTATTATTAAGCACTATGATGTACAATCATCCAGACTTGCAAAAAAAGATGTTAGATTTTCTTTTCCTGTAAAAGCTCGTGTTCACAAGCACCCTGTTGCGGTTGAATAAGGTGATTTGTAGCAGCTTCTTCACCATTTACAACAAGTTTGGCATTTGTGGTGGCAAGAATTGACATTTGTGTCACTTCATTGAAATTGAAAAGCCGCCAATTTATAAGTGGGTCATAGACGAAGGCCTGAAAGCAAGTGAAACAACATTAAACAATTCTGCATCTATTTAAGTGCATTGTTAACTTTCTACTAGCTAGAGGAGTTGTATATATTCATTAGTGATTAAAAAAAAAGATGTTAGATTTTCTTTACTTTGTGTACGGATTGATGCATAAGAAATGAAGACAATATCAGGTATGAAAACAAATGAAAGTCAAGGGGGCAACAGGTCCTTTAACTTTTGAAACACTAATACAAGCTTCTTTAAAAAAAAAACTTAAAATTAAAAAAAAAAACTACAAGTTATTTTTAAAAACAGAAGTTCCCTAGACTCAAAGCATGTACCTCAAGATTGTAAAACACGCCAAGAACCAGCTCAGCTAACAATGGATTCATCATTCATTAGTTGGATTCAGTCCTCATTTATACGTGGATTCACTCCTAGTTTTTTATATATATTTCAACTAAAAATCCGAAATCCAATGGGTTCCCGTGAAACCGATGCCAATACACTAAATCCACCCCTGAATGGAAAGATCTTTTTCTGAAGTTTTTTCTGGAATTCTCCAGCAGAGTGTTAACTAAACCAAATAGCTGGCAAGGAAAAAAATTGTAAGCAAATAATAAGTAAATATTAAAAAAATGATCCCCATATCAATAAAAACATTGAGAACCTGCATGACTCGTTCATCCTGGCGTAAGTCTTCATGGCCTTTAAGCAAAAACGTATAATCTTCCCCATCATTCCCATGAATAGTAAATTTTCTAGGTCGTTTCGATGTAATGACAACAAGCTGTGGTGCAAAAGTCACCACTGGTGAATCTGAAAAAGGTGATGTGTGCAAGCATATTAGTAAAAATAGTGACTTAGACTCATACTTACAATTGGGTCATTGGAGCCAACAGGTCAGATAGAAATAGAATGAACAAGTCGAAAGTCCCCCAATGTTTATTTTTGCATACAACCAATTAAATTGTTTTTATTTGAAAATTTGGACTACTTATTGTGACAATAGTGTTTAATAATCAGAATAATAAATGACATGTGCCGTCTGATTGAGTTACCCCATTTGACCAATCTACACACCTTGCTGCCTTGATATTTAGTTAAACTTCTGTTATTCAAAGCATACTGATATGAGAATGCCATACCTGCACAATAGGTCCCAGGAACAGCAAGCTCTAAATCACGACACTCTACTAACTCGGGAGAAACTGACTGTTTTGAACAAGAAAAACAAATACAGAGTAAACCTGAGTTAGAAGCAAAGAACAAATGAGTTCAGACTGTAAACAAGAGCCACGATCCAAAGAGATTTTTTTACAAACATGTGCGACGCATACAACCTTTTGTAGTGGCCTTAATAGTTACGCAAATGCATGAAAGAAGCTACTTACCCACAAATCTAGTGCGGTAAAAGACTGCAGCTACTTATCTATCCGTCTAAAGACATGATAGTAGAGATCTCAGGCGTGAAAAATCACACAACCATAAATGCAAAAAGATTATTTGCAAGTCAAACTGATGTGTTACAGAAATTAATATAAAAATATATCATACCCGAGTAAGCTCAGCATCTTTTCCAGATTTCTTATATTCCATACAGCATTCATAGGCCTCTAATAATTCATGATGATACGTCAGAAATTCCATGAAGATACGCGAATCAATAAAGCACTAACAATACAAGAATCTTATGAAAAAATTTGTATTTTATACAACATGAACAGAAACAATATCCAATTTGGGGACAAACCTGAATAAAAGCCTTCTCTTTTATGGTTGTGTTGTTCCTCATTGTACCTTCTTCTAGCATTTCATACAAGGGCTTAAAAACCTTTAGCATTCCCTCAATGTTATGTTCACCAAAATACAAGCGACTAGCTTCTTCTAGTGCCTCATGCCACATTTCATGCCAAAGAATTGCAAACCTAATCAACTCCTCTGATACAAGTTGTGCCTTCATATAAAGATATCCTTCTGTTAACTTGAATCAATCAAGAGACTACTGTGTTGTCCAACTTTGTCAACCACAAGAAGAGGATACATAAGAGCCTTGAACAGAGTTAAAATAGATAAGTATATCCGGTGCTGATGATATGTGCTTTGAAAAGAAAGGAAAAAGGAACAGACCTGTGGCTGGCACTGTCCTATTCTGACCAGAAGAGATTGTATCAATTCTCTCACGGCATGATTATTTGAATATATTCTGGCAATAATCTGAGGTAAAACAACCAACCACATGTTGATATTAACATGTGAAAGTCCTCTCTGCAACGCTGTTTGAACCTCAGTAGTAGCTCCATGGTTAAACCACAAAGTCAGAAGTCGAATATCTTGAAAACGATAAATTTATTTCAAAAGCATTATTAATAAAACATATGAAAATCAGGAATAAGGATATCAAGATTCTTACTTCAAGATATGCATGGGTAATGTGTAGACTTCAGAAATAACAGAAGTATAAAATACTTCTGAACTTTAAAGTTAAGAAAATAACAGATGAGAGTGAAAGAAAGCACATATCTCAAAAAATGTAAGATACTTTCAAACTTTGATTTTATTTTATGGCTCACACTAATGATACTATTGTGTCTTAAGTGATTACCCATCTTTTTTCTTGAAAAGAGTATATGCATCACTTTTTTTTGTTAATTTCAAATTCGTCTTTTAACTTTCAAAGAACAAAATTATTGTAAAATAAACCTGCCTTTCAAATTCGTGTAAGTCAGGCCCAACCACTACTTTTTTTATACTTAAATATGGCCACACTGGTAATTCTTTCTTGAAAATATATGGAGAATAAAGTTGTCATTTTACCTCATTTTTCATGGCAAAATTAAAAAGCAATCAAGTTCTTGGGCCTTTGCGAGACTTTTATCTTGGAACATGTTGCTTCCATTGAAGGTGAGGGTAAAATATCATCGAATTTGACCAAATATCTAACATTATTAAATATGATACTTAACCTGGTTAGTTATTACAATGATGGTCTGAGATAAATTTAAAAGCATATGAAGACATTTGAGCACTATACTATTGTAAATTCATATATCACTGAGCAATCATTCAATCCTATAAGTATGATCAATAGATTACGAATAGAATTTGAAGTTACGTAGCATTGCGCTACAGCACGAAGACAAATTCGGATGCGCATATTGAAACCCTAGATTCTCAAATTAGATTGATGCAACGATCAGAAAGATCAAAAATCAAGGCATTCATTCATTCATTGATGTCGTGGATACTAACCTCTCCGATTTCACCAGTGAACCCCGATGACTGGTACCACTTCAAAATTAGCTGATAACTCTGATTTCACCGGTCAATCCAATTCACCAGTGAACCAACGATCAGAAGAATCGAAGCCCCCTCACTATGAAAGAAAAAGAAATGGAAACGGAAGCTCAACTCGCAGTAATCAACATCGAAGAAGAAGAAGAAAGATTAGTGGCTTACCTGACCAAATCACCGAGAGTCGTTTTGGAGACAAATCGCTGGTGTCAAACCAGATCTCCGAGTTCGTTTGACGTTCACGAGAACCAAATCGACAAATGCGTTTTTTTAAGATAATGATTCCAGATGGTAATTTTGAAAATTTTAAAGGGATTTGATGATTTGGGGAGGGAAATTTTAGCTTAGGAGGGATTTGATATTTTGGGGAGGATTTTGGGTGCCAAGAATGTTTAGTTTAATATTTTGGGGGAATTGGATTTTTTTATTTTCCATCCAAGTTATTTTTTAATAAATTACATTTAGTGACATATTATAAGCCACAAAATATAAGTTAGGTAGTGTGGCACAATTAAAGTGCCACTAAAACCTATATTAGTGGCATAAAAGATAAATGCCACTAAAACTATAATAAGGCCCTGTATTAGTGGCACAAAATGTAAATGCCGCTAAAAATTTGTGCCACTAAATGGCATTTTTTTTGTAGTGGTTAGTAACATTGTTCAAAAGACGTTTTGAATCAATGACTTCAATCTTTAATTCAGAAATTCTTTGATGAGCTTCAGCCAACTCTTTTTCTGTTG
>JBCNJP010000040.1:609674-623000 GCA_039602395.1 Deinandra increscens subsp. villosa | reverse complement strand
GGAGTTAAAATTTGCCCGACTGTAATGCTTTAGTTAGATATATACAATATGTCTTTCATTTCAATTTGGTCAAAATTTGGCATCCACAATGTACCTCCTTATGTTATTGTAGTTACATATCTAAGATTGGAATGGGTTTCAATTCGATCGGTCTGGGCAACAATCGGGTTTCTTGGTCAGCCGAACCCAAGGCCAAACCTGATATATTCAATAATAAAAATTTTGGTCCGGTTTCAGGATTACTTCAGGTCAGTTTTCAGGTAGAAACAACATCTGCTCGCCTTACTTGGATTTACAATGTAACACTTAAGTTAGTTTAAGCTCAAAAGGTCATGTTAAACACATCAATAGCTCACAAGCTAATTAATAGAAAACAAGGGACAAGTCAAATAAGTAATAGTCAAGTATTCCATATATACAAGTTTTCCATATATACAAGTATTCCATATATACAAGTATTCCATATTCATACAAAAGAATGTCAAAGTTTCATAAGGAACAAAAATACTATCATAACCAAATGGTATTTCAGTTAGATAAGCATCAAAACTACTTAAAAAAAGAAACAAATTGATCAATTTGACTAATCAGATTCATACAATTAATAACTATTTAGTGGATTTATCCCCAAAGTTTTAGAAACTATACAAGCAATCCACATTCATACAAGTAATCTCTTACCTCAATAGCTAATAGCAGATTTATCCCCAAACTTTTGATCCTCAATTGTGGTTGATTGCTCAATCTCTAAACACAACCAAGACCACGAATAGATGTCAACTATCCTACAATAAAAACATGAATCAAGCCCCTGTTTTTCACAATCCAACAAAGACAAACAGGAAATGGTGCAAATCTTTAGAGAGCCCTTTTAAATGATAGAAGTAATAATGCAATAACAACATAAAACATTTTTTAAAAACCAGCCTTCATAATCTGATGAACCAGAAATTCATTGCAAAAAAAACTACAAACTAAAAAGATTAAACCCCTGAACAAACCTATGAATATTCACAACATGAATCAAGCAATAATGACCAATTTTAACATAATTAACATTATAAAACCTATGAATATTCACAACATGAATCAAGCAATAATGACCAATTTTAACATAATTAACATTATAAAACATTGAAAACTATAGCCAACAGAAATCAATTTTTAAAAACTAGCCTTCATAATCTGATGAACCAGAAATTCATTGCAAAAAAAACTACAAACTAAAAAGATTAAACCCACGAAGCATTGATATGGGTTTGAATTGAAATGGCCAAATGGGTTATTGATTTCAATCTCAGAATTACGCAGGAACTATGATCAGTTCTAGGACAAATCAAGTTATGAGAAATCAATTTTATGACAGAAACTCACCTTAATTGAAGTAGAAGAGAAGAGGGGCGGAGGAGGCTGTGACCGACAAAGGAGGAAGAAACCGTCGCAGGCGGAGGAGGAGCGGTGGAGGAGGAGTAGTTGAGCGGTGGAGGAGGAGCAGTTGAGCGGCGGAGGGTTCTTGGAGCGCCGCTGTGTGCGGCGGAGGTTCTTGGAGTTTAGCGGCGGATGAAAAACGGGAGAAGAGGATTAGGGTTCTTCAATGGCTATCCAAAGATCTGAAATAGTTTTACTCGGTCAGAGATGAAAAAAACGTGGACTCGGTCAGAAGTGGGCTGACTCGGTCAGTGCATGGTTTAAGATATCAAACGCCCTTACCACTTACCAGGTCAGTGGTCAGCCCTTACCGGACCCGGTAAGTGGTTATCAAACAACCCCTTCGTATGTCAAGAATCACCTGACAAGCCGTGGGAGCAAAGTCGATTATGGTGTCATAATGAGTCATTCAAAGTGTTGGAAGAAAGAAAGGTAGGCCATGCATGTTTGTTATTAATAGGCATGTTCTAAGTATTTTATTTTCCCTATACACATGTAAACATTTTTTTTTGTTCCATTTCCTTATTCTCAGGGAACGGAACATATTCTTGTCCTTACTCTTGACATGAAAATGCTTGAGAAAGAGAAGTTCAATGGATCATTACAGCTGAAAACAGATGCATTGAGTAAGATGGATAATCTGAAACTTCTACAACTCAATTATGTGAAAATCAATGGTTCTTATAAGAATATTTCAAAAGAATTAAGTTGGTTGTTCTTGACATGTCACATAGCAAAATCGAATCATTTGATATGTCTTATAGTATTTCACAACGATTTGTAAGCAGACTAAAGGTAATTAAGAGAATTTGATGAATCTACTTGAATTTTTATTGATATTCTGTGTTGCCTTAATTGATGAAATTCACTAACCATATATTTGCACTCATCTTCCTTCAGGGATTCATTAGATCAAGCTCAAAAGACAAACCATTGCTTGGATCATTAAAGATTCTTGATCTGAGTTTCTGTGAACAACTTCATAGAATTGGTGGTTTTTTGGAACTCCCTGCACTTGAGAGGTTAATAGTTACAAAGTGCGTAAGTTTGATTGAGGTGTGTGAATCAGTTGACCAGTGTGTTGAACTTGTCCACGTTGATTTTAGTTTCTGCTACAACCTTCGAAAGATTCCAATATCAATAGGCAAGTTAAAGAAGGTTCAAACACTATTGTTAGATGGTTGTAATTCTAGTGAATGTCAAATCGACATGGGGGATATGAGTTCTTTACCGAGCACACTAACCTCTTCTTCTGCTATTACAGAGGCTATACCAAGGCATCTGACATTCTTTATGAATACTTTACCGAGCTCGTTAAGAATTTTGTCACTTAAAGATAATAACTTGTGTAACGAATCCTTTCCGAGGGACTTTAGTTGCCTATCCATGTTAGAAGAATTATATCTATCTTATAATCCAATTGTTTCAATGCCCAGTTGTGTGAGAAGCCTTCCTAGGCTCCAGACTCTTTTTATGGATAATTGTCATATGTTGATGTCAGTCGAGCATCCTCCAAGAACTCTAAGAAAACTATCAATTAGTATTTATAAGAAGAACTATAAGATTTCACCAGAGGAAATTAAATTGGATCCAGAAATGTCCCCACTCAACTTAATGGGGCTTTGTTATACATTACGACATCAAATTGACGGCATGTTGAAAATCCAATCACATCAGCCAATTGAAATTGATGGTATGTTGAAAATACAACTTATGAAAGGTGTCGAGGAAAGGCAATTACATAGTTTGGACCGGACAAATTTAGAGTCTATTAAAGAAATGCACTTTGGAGCCTCCAACAATACGGCATCGTGTGCATTAACTCCAACCCAGGTTTACTCTAGTTAGTTGTCTCTCATTGTATGTATTCTGAACATAAGGTGATTAATATTTATTGTTGTATGTGACAGATGTATTATGAATTTGGAATATTTAGCACAATTTATGAGGGGAAAGAAATGCCAGACTGGATTAGGTGTAGAAGCGATGGCCCATCAATATCGTTCACCATCCCATCATCTCCTAAGAAGCTCCGAGGATTAAACTTTTGTTGTGTTGAGACGAATGCACATAATTCTATCGAGCTGCCAACTATCAAAGTTAGTAATGTTACAAAAAACCACAACTGGATATATGATCATTATATCGAGTACGCCAAATCAGGTGGAGAGTTTTCAAGCTTGTTAAGCCATTGGATGTCTGGGCTGAATGAGATGAAATCTGGCGACCACATTACTATTACCGTAGAACAGAAGATAGAATATAGATTTAATGATAGACAAGTTACAAAGGAGTGTGGGATTGGTCTTGTGTATGAAGAAAATGATGGGAAGATTGAGGAGGAAGAAGAAGAAGACGTGTTGGATTATTACAAGTCATGGAATCACATCATTGGTGGTGATCTCTCTGCTTTTCAAACTACAACAACAGGAGAATACCTACTAAGTTACATATCATTTATGCCATATAAAGGTAGTTGTTTTTATTATTAAAGTTTGGCCAAGTCTTATGTGGATAAATGCATAACTTTTTTCTTTTCACCAGAAAGCGAAGTGGGATTTAAAGCTTTCTCCCAAAATAAGTCCCGTCCTCCATCACATGTGTTTATCAAAGAGGTTGAATAAAACTGGTGCCTGGCATTCATCATATCTGGACCATCATAAGTGGACGTCTATTCTGTGGAATGATAAAAAAAAAAAGCTGTACGTGCTTTTCCTCCTTCTCTGTTAAGCAACATCAACATATCTTAATAAATTAACTTGCACTTATATTATTATACATTAACAGACAAACTATTATATCACACACATATTAAAGAATAAAAAGATTTGCACAATCGTTGTTTTTCATTCCTATATTTTCAGTAATTAAAATGTAGCAGCATATTTCGGTATGTGTTCTAAGTTCACATAGTTGACTAAAGTTGATCAGTATTGTTTTCACCGAGAAACAGAGAATGAGCCCCCTGCAAGCATGATCAAGGTTTCCCTAAGTTCAGTATGTGTTATACTAAAGGAGTAAAGGTGGTCTATTTATTAATTGGTTGACTTGGATTGTGACTTGTCTCAAACGGGTCAAGTGATATAATAAAAAAAAAGTTAACTAAAAGGCAAACAAGTCAATTAGGTTAAATAATCGTAAAGTCTTTCTAATGTTTACAAGTCACAACCACCTAATCAATTTCATTCAAATATAAGATTATAATTGCAATAATAAAGTTTTTGCAGTCATGATGCATTAACCATTTATAAAGTCTTCTCCTATACATGCCCAATTTGAAAACTTATTGTCACAGCACTGAGAAAATAATAAAACATCTTTGGTGTGCTTGCATACGGCTGGTGGCTGGGTAGGTTAATGTCATAATAAAATAACTATTTTTCTCTACAACATACTCGTCCACTGGTCGGATATTGTAATGTTATGAAATGAAAATGCTCCAGATATTCAACTATTGAATGCCATTGTTTATAATTTGTTAGAGGATTTGAAGAAAAAAAATGTGCTTCTGTTCATTTCAACCCGACCAATCTTGTTTCAACCTGTACAAAAAGACCCGTTAACCTACCTCTATAGTGCATAATTAAACCAAAAGGTAGTCACAACCATGGCCAACAGACATGTCCAACAAATATCAACTGTGGTTCCCTCGCTGATAAATGAAAAATAATATTTGTCTCCAGACCTGTTAGCACACCTGTTATTCTTACTTCTTCCGCAGCGGGTTAGCGATCTCTCCGGAGGGTTTTGTTAGGGTCTCACCCATCCTCTCCGTTGATTGTATCCTCCGTCTGTGTGAGGGTCCTGGAATACGAGCTTGTTCTAACGGGTTTTGGGCTTTCTGGGCGGCGGGTCCCTTCCGGTGAGGCGTTTCGAGCTTTTCTTTCTTGCGTTGGTTTGGGTGGTGATGGGCGACGAGGGGTCTGACGTAGCTGTGCGTGTGCATGGGGAGGATGGTGATGGCGGGTGGGTCCAGGTTACTGGACGGGACCGGAAGAAGAAGGATTTTAGAAGGATTGAGGGTGGTTTCGATGATAAGGGGTTGGTGTCGTTCTACGTTACTAATTTGCCATATGGGTGCCGAAGGGAATGGCTGGCGGAGGCGGTGGCCGGTTATGGCAGTCTGGTGGATTCTTATATTGCGAAGAAGACTAATAAGGCGGGTAACATTTTTGGGTTTGTGAAGTTTAAAGATGTGAAGGACAAGCGTGCTTTGGAGAAGAAGTTGAAAGGGGTAACGGTGGGTGTTATGAAAGCTAGGGTTAACCTTCAGAAATTCAACAGGGATGGCAAGCCTGTGGATAGGGGTGAGTTTGTCCCGGTGCCGTTAACGAACAGGAAGGTGGCGGAGGTGAACGGTTCTCGTCAGGAGGGGATGATGGTGTCGGAAGCTAAATCTTTTGCTAACGTGGTGGCCGGTGAGGGGGGCTTGAAGGGGGATCGTCAAGGGATCTTCTTGGATTTCCAGAAACAACATTTCCCCGCGGAGGCGGCGTGGCACGGTCGTGCCCTTCTGGGCAGAGCTTCGAATTTGTTCCACCTTTGTAACCTGGACAAATTCCTAGCTAAGGAAGAGGTGAAGGGATTGCAGATTAGGTATTTGGGTGGCATGCATGTTTTACTGACTGGTGTGAACCTGGGCAGGGTATTGGAGCTGTTAGAGCTAAAGGAAGTTTGGGATGAATGGTTTTCTGAACTTTCGGTTTGGCGGGGGCAATCCTTCAAAGTTCAACGGATCGCGTGGGTGTATATTTTGGGGGTCCCCCCTCAGTTGTGGGATGGGGAAGTTTTCAATTCCATTGGAGGACGTTTTGGTCAAGTGATTCACGCTTCAGACGCCGATCTGAACGATTGCAATATGGCCCGGAACTGCGTTGGGTTATTGGTCGATCATTGGTGTAAGGTGGAGGGGAAGTTTTCGATTAATTGGATGGATCGAACGTTTTTAGGTGGGGTTAAGGAGGTTCACGACGATTGGGAACCAGATTTTGTGGGTGTTCTTACCGCCGGCGTTTCGGATCAGGTTGGGGATACGCCGGCCGGTGGGCAGTCGCCGTTGGAGGTGTCAATTCCGGCCAGGGAGTCGTCACCGGTGGGGGAGACGAATAGTAGTCGAAAGGTCATGTTGGAAGATCCGCTGGAGTTGACGCAATCGTTTGGGCTGTCGAAGGAACCTAGGAAATCGGTTTCGGAGAATGATTGTTCCAAGGGTGTCGCCGGTGTCAGTATCACGCGTATGGGGAAATGGAAAAGACGGCGGAAAAGTAACGTCCAGTGTAAGGACTCGGTGGGCCCGGAGGTGGTTCAAGGTTCTTCTATCCTGGGCCTTAGGAGTAGGGAGTTGTTTGATGGGCCGGATAGGTCTACGGAGGTTGGGCCGATTAAACGTATGAAGAGCCCACTTGATAATCTGGATCTTAATTTCCCCCCACCACCACCCACGGTTCCTAAACAGGTAATTGTGAAACCTAAAGAGGTTTTCCGGAATAGAAGAAAGTCTACTGCTGGAGTGGTGCAGCCGAATGAGTCGGGTCAGGATCCGGAAGTGGAGATCATCGGTTTTGGTAATTGTCTCAGGAACGTTGGTGATTCTGGGACTGTGGATACCTCTCAAGATCGGGCAGATCTTGCTTTGGCCAACGAGGTTATCAATTCCATGCAAGCGGCGGCTTTGGTGGGCATTCAATTGATTGATTGTGAAGAGAGAGTTAAGGATCTGGTGCTTGAAGATGGGGTTATCGAAGAAGTGTAATGGATTTTCTTTCAATCAACGTTTGTGGCCTTGGAGATTTGGTGAAAGTTAACTGGGTTCAGAATTTGCGAAAGGAGTTCAGGGTTTCTGTTCTTTGCATTCAGGAGTCTCACGTGGCGACGGAAGAGCGCATTCCGATTTCAGGTTTGTGGGGCGGGAATCGGGTCTCGTATGATTGGGTTCCGGCTGTTGGTAGGTCGGGTGGGATTGTTACTTTGTGGGATCCCTCGAAGTTTTCCGTTTCTAATTCTATTAAGAATCAGAATTTCTTGCTGTTATCGGGGGTTTGCTTAGTTACTCAAAGAAGATGTAACATTGTGAATGTGTACGCACCTCAGCGTGGGTCGAGGCAGAAGGCTCTTTGGGATACTCTTGCGGGCTGGATTGAGAGTCTGGAGGGTTGGTGGATTTTTGGGGGTGATTTTAATGTGGTTAGATGTGAAGAGGATCGGTTGCGTTCGGCCTTCAATCCGTTTGCGGCCGCTAGGTTCAATGAGTTTATTTTTGAAGCTGGCTTGCACGAATATAATATGGGGGGCTCGGCGTTTACGTATTCTTACGGGAAAGGGATTAATTTCAGTAAATTGGACAGGTTCTTGGTTTGTAGTGAGTTTTTTTATCTATGGCCTTTCGCGACGTTAACGGCTCTTCCTAGACTTCATTCGGACCATAACCCTATTCTCTTGAGATCGTCGGCTGTGGACTTCGGCCCCATTCCTTTCAAGTTTTTTACAAGCTGGATGAGTATGGATGGGTTCCAATCGGTGGTTGATAAGGCTGTGGAAGATTTTAAGTTCGTTGGTAGATGGGATGTTTGTTTTATTAATAAGCTCAGGAGTATTAAAGTTGCTTTAAAAAAATGGGTTGTGGAAGCTAAAGAAAGGGATCGGGTCATAATTAATAAGCTGAAGCAGGTGTGTGGGGAGTTTGAGAGAAGATCAGAGTGCGGGGTTTTGGGTCAAGCGGAGTTGGACGAGTGGTCGGCGGCTCGGTCTTCGCTTATCCAGTTGGAAGGGCGTAGATTGGAGGATTTGAAACAGAAATCTCGGATTAACTGGGCTAGAGAGGGGGATGAAAATTCGAGCTTCTTTCATCAAACGTGTCGTGTTAATTCGGTTTCCTGCAGAATAAATGGGTTGTGGTCGGAGGGTATCTGGGTCCATGATCCTAATGAAGTGAAAGGGGTGGTCTTTGATTTTTTTAAGGACATGTTTAGACCTCAAGAGTTTCCATGGGTGCCGATGGTGTGCTCTAATTTGAAATCTGTTTCGAGTTCGGACTGTGAGCGGTTGGTTGCTCCCTTCTCTAGAGAGGAAGTAAAATTAGCCGTTTGGGCCTGTGGTAGCAACAAAGCTCCGGGCCCGGATGGTTTTAATTTTGCGTTCCTTAAAAATCAGTGGGGGTTGTTCGAAGAGGATGTTCTTAATATTTTGAATCAGTTTTCTGTGGATGGGAAAATTGGTAGGGGTTGTGGCTCTTCCTTCATTCATTTGATCCCTAAAAGAAAAGACCCATTGAGCTTAAAAGATTACCGGCCTATTTCCTTATTGGGGTGTATCCCTAAGATTATTTCTAAAGTTTTGGCGTCGAGATTAAAACCGGTGTTGGACTCGATTGTGTCGGAAAATCAAATGGCGTTTATTGAAAAAAGGAGTATATTGGATGGGCCTTTGATTATTAACGAAACTCTTTCTTGGCTTAAGAAATCGAAGGTGCAAGGTTTTTTCTTCAAGGTTGATTTTAATAAAGCGTACGACTCTTTGGATTGGAGATTTATTGACGCAATTATGGAGCAAATGGGTTTTCCGGTTAAATGGAGGACGTGGATTAAGGGTTTGCTCGAAGCGTCTCGGTGTTCGGTGCTCGTGAATGGATCTCCTACCCGGGAGTTTCAATGCTTTCGGGGCATCCGCCAAGGTGATCCAATTTCCCCTTTCTTGTTTATCATTGTGATGGAAGCGTTCCATAATATGTTGAGTAGGGCGGTGTCGTGTGGCTTGTTTGTTGGGTTGAGACTTCCTAAAGAAGGTCCAATTTTATCTCACCTTTTGTTCGCGGACGACGCCATGATTATGGGGCATTGGTCTAGTAAGAATGTGCTTAATATTACTAGATTACTTCGGGCCTTTTATCTTACTTCGGGCTTGAAAGTGAACCTTGAGAAATGTGGTATTTTCGGCGTTAATGTTCCTTCCGAGGAGGTTAGCGATTGGGCTGGGAAAATTGGGTGTAAGAAAGGGGTCTTCCCTTTTAATTATTTGGGGCTTACTGTGGGGGAGAATATGAGTTTGATAAGGAGTTGGGACCCGGTGGTGGAGATTTTCCATAAACGGTTATCGGGGTGGAAGGCTCGTAGTTTGTCGATTGGGGGCCGGTTAACGTTGGTGAAATCGGTTTTAGAGTCTATTCCGGCTTATTTCTTTTCGCTTTATAAAGCTCCGGTTGCGGTTTTGAATAAGTTGGAGAGTATTAGATTGAATTTTCTTTGGGGGGGTAATGGTACTTCTAGATGTATTCATTGGGTTTGTAAGGATATGGTGTGCAAACCAAAGAATCAGGGGGGTTTGAGGCTGGTCCCTTTTCGGGTTGTTAATGAGTGTTTCTTGGCTAAGTGGATTTGGAAGATAAAAGAGGATCCTTCAAAACTTTGGTGCAGGGTCGTCTTGGCCTTGCACGGACGTAGGAATAGTGGGGATCTGGTCCCGCTTAGGAAAGGTCTTTCAGGAGTATGGAGCAGAATTGTTGGGGTTATGAAGTGTTTGGAGGACGTTGGTGTAAAGCTTTCGGATCTAATTGATGAGGAGCAGGGGAGACTTTTTTGGAGAGGAGACGATTCGGGGTTGTTTTCTATTCACTCTCTTCGTTATCTTGTGCAGAAGATTGGGGAGGAGGATTCTCAGTTTCGTTTTAGTTGGTGTAAATTTGTCCCGTTAAAAGTTAATATTCTTGCTTGGAAGGTGTGCCTTCGTAGATTAGCTACCCGGGTGGCGTTGGATCGGAGGAATATTCATATTCCTTCGTTATTATGTCCGATGTGCGGGGAGGTGGAGGAGTCGGTGGACCATCTTTTTACGGGATGTAAGGTGGCTTCGATCCTTTGGCATGGCGTGGCTAGATGGTGCAATATCCCAAGCATCTTTGTGTTCTCTGTCGATGACCTCATGCAATTGTATTCCGTGGCGGAGGTTGGTTTGGAGAAAAGGAGGTGGATTCAGGCTATGGTTTACACTGCGATGTGGTGCCTTTGGAAAGAGCGAAACGAGATTGTGTTCAACAACAAGGCTGTGGCGGTGGAGAGGGTCTTGAGCAACACCTTGTCCTATTGTAAGTTCTGGGTCAAGAGCAGAGGTGGAGTGGAGCTGTGATGTATTTGTTTGTTTTGTTGTAATTGTTTGTTATTTTTTGTTTTATCCCTTGGTTGTTGTGTTTTCTTGTTCTGCATTATCTCCTGGATAGTGCCTGGTGTACTTGGTGTGTTTTTTCTAGTGAATTTTGCTGTTCAAAAAAAAAAAAAAAAAAAAAAAAATATTTGCATTTTCAGTCAACTTAAAATAGTCAAAGGTGAACCCATTTTTCAAGAAAGAAACAGCAACATTTTTCCATGGTAGTGAAATAACTATAAAAGTTAGTGACAATGTCAACTCATTTACATATGAACAAACAGCTTACACTAGTAATGTTTAATGTATATCATTGTAATAATATAGTTTCTTAATCATATTTAGTAACTAATACACCAATAATTTTTAAAACTGAAGGTTTAAAGTGTTTCTCAGTTGGCACCCTTGACCAAATCCGTTTAAACCCAAACTAAAATGGTTGATATATGATGTGTTTCTCACTTTCTCTTTTACAGTACCTGCTTATAGTGAGGTCCACGGGTTTCACTTTAGAGTGACCGGTCTTTGAAGCCATGTATTGATGCTCCCCTGCAAGATTAAGGTGTAACCCGTTTAACAAATTACCCTCCATTTGAAGGCACACATGTCACATGGTAATTTGGTAAATTCTGTCACAGTACATAATTTTAATCTACTACTATGCGATTAACTGATCAAGTAACTTAACTGTTTAGAGAAAATTAACTTACATCTAACTAGGAAGCCTTTTCTGTAACTACCTGAATATATTCATATGGTTGAGAAGCAACACATGCAAAACACCTACCTGTAAGTCATATGTTATGTATATACCAGTAAAAGAATCATGATGATGAACATGTTTATTTTCTGTATGTGTTAGGCGCAGAAAGATGTATCAGTACTTGAAATAAGTTTGCTTGACTCTGTCTTTACTCTTTAGTTTTGAGTTTAGCACAAAATCAAGATTTAAATTGTAAACCCAAAAAGGCATACTACAAATCATTGACTTTGTTATCAAGATCTACAAATTATGGATGATAACATCACAGTTGTTGGGAATTTCCTAGTTCGACGAGTTTGAGATTTGGTTAGATGAAACTCAACGTACCACTTACCGTTTGACCGTTCGCACAACACGGTGAAGTTTATGACTCGAGACTCTCATTAACCGAAGACTTGGCATTAGTGACTTTATTATTTATTGTTATATTATTTATGTCACTAGTCTAGTTGTGTATTTACTAGTTTGCCCTTAGTCTTTGTTGGTTAGTATATATGTAAGTCTTTCTCATGTGAAAGACTAGCCAGATGAGTGTATGTTTGAGAGAGCTTTGTCATGTATCTTTGAAGTTGTGTGGGTTCATGAACACTTGTTCATGAACCTAGCATGAGTGGTGTAGGTAAACATGTAATCATTCGACTTCATCTATGATCATCTCTACATTATCTCGTGTATCATATCTTCTATATTTATTCTCATCATCATCATCACATCTCAAACACCCAAAGATGAAGAACCGGTCCTTATGTTCTTCAAGGTGTTTATATTTGTTCTACAAAGACGAAGCTCACAAAGTCTCTGATCCGCTTCCGCTGTGCCATCGGGGTTTAGCTTGGCTCACCGACCCCGGTTTCTACAATTGGTATCAGAGCCATGGTCGAGAAAACGCAACAATATCCATTGGTTTTTTCACCTTTGTGTTAGTTTGCTTGTCTTTGTAACAAATAGAGATGTCTTAGTTTTGAACTTTGGGTTTTTGTGTTAGAAATTGTCACACAAAATAATATGAGTTCTTGAGTTTTCTTCAAACTCATCCCAAAATTCATGTTTTCCAGATCTTCATGTTTGAAGATTGTTAATTTGATTTTTGTTGGATTAAATTAAATGGAAAACAAAATAAAAGCCTATAAAGGTGAATAGTGAAAGAGTTGTAGCTCACACTCACTTTACTGACTTTTGTAAAGTGGCAACTTTATTTCACCTTTTTGTCAACCACCCTAATAGTTTTCCCTCTTCTCTTACACACATTACGTAAACACTTATCCCTTAGTCTTTGATGGCAGATTTCTATAAGAGTTATTAGTGTTTATGTTAAAAAGTATTTAACAAGTGATGAAGAACAAAAAAAAAACGTGTTCTTATGTGGGAAGAGAAGGGTGATTAATCAGTCGAAATCCGGCATAACTCAGTTACGGGGCAAAAAAAAATTTCCCGGAAGATTTTTTTTTCTAAGAAACGTGTTCTTATGTGGGAAGACGAGTGATGAAGAACTAAAAGTTCCTAAGGAACTAAAAGTTCCGGAGGAACTTAATTTTTTTCTAAGTAAAAGTTCCTAGGGAACTAAAAGTTCCGGAGTAACCTGATAGTTCCGAGGGAACTTAAATTTTTCTAAGGGAAAAGTTCAAGAGTAACCTAAAAGTTCCTAGGGAACTTTCAGTGAAGAAAAATTTTTGTAAGGGAAAAGTTCAGGAGTAACCTAAAAGTTCCTAGGGAACTTTTCAGTGAAGAAAATTTTCCAAGGGAGAAAGTTCCTAGGGAACTTGAAAAACTTCCAAAGGAAGTCACTTGGTGCACCAGCTAGTCCGGAATACTTGCCAAAATTACTACAAGTCAACGGGGTGTGAGTCGTTAATGCCCATCGCAACAAATTGGTGTATACCTAAGGTACACTTGTGGAAATCAAATTATTTTTCTATTTGAGACGCTCTTCGTTATAAGCAGACGTGTTTAGAAGTGGGTTTAAGAGATCTAATGGTGAAGAAAATTTAATCACAACCATTAGA
>JBCNJP010000040.1:574958-609174 GCA_039602395.1 Deinandra increscens subsp. villosa | reverse complement strand
TTAGTTCTTTTTTATTTCATTTAATGCCTATTGGTGTTCCAAAAGTACCTTTTCGAAGTCCTGGAGAGGAAGATGCATCTTGGGTTGACATATAGTGCGACTTGTCAGATATATTGGGTCATATGGGATTTCCCCGTTTTCTCCCCAATCGAGATATCCTCTGTTTCGCCCACGAAAGATTAATTGAATCATCAAAAATTTGGAGCGTGAAGTGCAATTAGATCCATTTTTGGGGGGGATTCGAATTACTATTCTCAATTAGAATAATTTATGGTTGGCTTAGTTGGACTACTATATCCAGGCTCCGTTTAAAAAAAACCAAGTGGTAATATATCTATTTTATATCATGATTCCTATTTTGAAAGAAATCTTTTTTTTGTAAGTAGAAGTTTTTTCAAACTCTTATGTTAATCAATTGAGTAATATGCATGAATCCGTCAACTTTTTTACGGAATGCGTGAATTGAAAAAAAAAAGAAGGGATAACAAAAAGAAGTGGTAATGGGAGCATTTGTACTATATGCGCAAATCCAAATCGGGCGGATCTTTACCCGGAGTAGAGCATAAACCTAAAAAGATTAAAGAGGCCCATTTAAGAACAAGAAAATGACATCGTGATTTGGATTGGATCTCGATGAAACAATCCATCAATGAGAAGTTAATTGAATAAGTTTAATGAATTCTTTTTTTATATTATACGTTATAAGTAAAGGAAGAAAAACACGTATTTTGTTAAAAAGAAAATCCTTTTTTTATAAGTTATTTTATAAGTTAGAAGGAACTTGCTATGAAAAAAGAAAAAGTATTAGCTTTTTAAATACCCTCCCTTTAGCGTACTTGTTTCAGTCTGCCTATACTTAGCGGACTTGGAGACTGTCTTAGCGTACTTGTTTAAATTCAGGGTATTTATAAGTCCACTAAACCCTATACTATATAAGGGAGACTTTGTCATTGTTCTTATCCACGCATTCAAACTTTCTCACCCGCTCTCATACTCTCAAACCGACGATTCATTCCCATCCACTGTTCGATCGAAAACCACCTATTCTCTCTCGAATCTGTTGTTCTAATTGCAATTAGGGTTGATTCACACACTCTCCTTGCATCCACAGGTTCGTTTTCACGTTTATTTAGGTTGTTTTTGGTTTCGGTGATGATGATGAGCCATGGGTCCGATTCTCAATATTTTTGGGTTCTAATGCATTAAATTTATGTAAATTACAGATTTGTTACAACTTTACTTGATCCTAATTCACTTGTGCTCAAGTTAAAGGTATGTGATTCCAATCTCTCTTTTATCATTTTGAATCCGAGAAAGTTGTGTACAAGGGTTCGGTTGAATGTGTTTGAATCTGAAAATGCTTTGAGTTATATATAGCTGTTGATTGTTTTTAGTTCTGGTTAATTAGTTTGAACCATGAAAATTGGTTGTATTGATAACCTATGAACTATAAATGTTATGACCTCTGTTATTTGATTACTTAGGAATTTTCTTTGTTTAAATTATGATAATGTGGAACTTTGGTTACCTTGTAGAACTCTTTGCTGCTTCTGCCAATTCAGTTTAGTAAACACAAATCTGATTGTGCATATATGCCTATGAGTCTACAAATGACAACTTAGAAGTTCCAATTTTGTTTTCTATCATGATTGGTTAGACTTAATGAATTCCACATAGTGTTGAGATTATCTAGTCTCCAATCAAAATCTTTTGTCCTTTGTGGTTCATGACTAAATTTGATGAGACATAAAAATTTGCTGATAACTGTTGATTAGCATAGTCACTCATCAATTGATAGATTAAGTTTAAAGTTTCTCAGTTGTGTCTTTAAATTCAATTTGCCTATATTTCTCTGTGTTTGTCTAAAATTTTGAAGTCAAACATAGCTTGCCTGATCACAAAACAGAACTTCTCACTATTGAGAGATTGATCAAGAGCATTGAATCTTTTTCTATTGATCTTAGCAAACCATAGATCATCAAAAAGGTATATTGTTCTATCAAATGGCAATGTGTATTCAGACTCAAACTTGGCTACACAGGGGTAATCTTTACTTTACTTTAGAATATCTGAAGCTTACTTGATTTCTAATATAAATTGCTTGATCCCAACAGATTATCCACTGAGTCAATTGAGACATCACTGCATCTTAGATTAGATCTTAGTCACCTTTAGATCTTCACAAAGGTATGTGTTTCTCAATAAAAGCATTCATGTTATTAATCAGGTAGTGCATCACTTTGTTTAAATTTTATGTGCTTATATGTCTTTCTCTGTGTAAATTGTCATCCAATTGAGCCTAACACTGGTGGTTTAGACTGATTATGATCCACATGGGTCTGTAACTAGCCAATAACTCAGGTGGAAGGATCTTGGACCCAGTTAGAACTGAGATAGATAAACTTGAATGTCTTGACCTATCTAAGTTGATTTGACCATCTTTGTGACTAATTGAGAGCATTTATACATAGGATGTGATCTAGGATACCTCTAAGGTTCATATGAACTGTCTTAGGCATTTAAGCTCTATTTGAACACTCATTTGGTTATTTTGACTTTAATAAGTCAAATTTTGCATGAAATTGTTTTTATGAGACTTATGTGACTGTCTTAGCTTGAATGTGAATTTGGTGATTTGGGTATGTGTTATTTGATCCATACTTGCTCATATTTGTGTGTTAGGATTAAATGTGACATATAATGGCTCCATCTAATCTGTTAAGCTTAAATAATCACATCTTGTCCTTTAAATGATCAAATTGGAACAATTGACCCATTAGGATCTCTTACTTGCTTATAAGTGTTACACTTATTACCTGCACCTAAGTGGTCTTTGAATTTTAGTTTTGTTATTCCAACTTTCCTGTCTTACATTTAAAGCATTGTTTTAATTAAATTGTTTCTTGTCATAATCATATGATATCAAATCAAAGAGTTCACAAGCTCGGGTGGAACCAAGTCCCAATGTGACTTTCCCTGAACTGACTTGACAAAATGGGATAACAAAAACTTCTACATGTTGATCCCAGATTGCCAAGAACTACGTTGTTTGATATCTGTGACTGTTGTTGAGACCAAGTAGTAGAATTCTCCCTGAAATTCTCCTTGACTCATCAATAATTCTGAATTTAGTTAACCTAATCTACACTTGGGTCATTTTTCAATTTTCATGCTAAATATTTCATTTAAGTCAATATTATTGGAGATTTAGCTCTGGATCCTCCATCCCTTCCTCCTTCCCCTCTTCTCCTCTCTCTGCCCTGCCCTCTCCGCCCCCTGCCACCGCCCCTTCATCGCTCCTCGCCCCTCGGCTTTCTTCGCCGGAAAGTGTGCAGCGCCGGACCACCGCCCAACGGTCCGCCGGACCATTTTGAATTCTGGTCCGCCGCCTCCCTGGTACGCAGCCTTTCTGGTCCGTCGTTGCTCTGGTCCGCCAGCCTCCCTTGGTCCGCCGCTTCTTGGTCCGCCAGTCTGCCGAACCCACGCCGGACCACCCCTCCGAAACACCTCGCCGAACCTCCTCGCGAAACCGCCCCGCCGATCTCTCGCCGTACCAAAGCCACAACCTTGCCCGCCCGCCGAACCGTCACCGACACCGGCCCGAACCGGGGCCGGACCCCGGGTTCGTCCACCCCCCCCCTTCCTGGTGCTCCGTCCCGCTGGTTGCGGGGGCTGATGTAATTTTCCTGTTTGGGGCCGGGGTCTGCCAACCCTCTGTTGGTTTTCCCGGTGGTGCTTTCTCAGCACTCTCTCCTCCTCCTCGCGTTTTCTCTCGAACCGCGCGTTTCTATGGCATCCACCTCGGTGCCGTCTAGGGGCTCCGTTTTGTGCCCCTTACGCTCTTTTCACTGTTGCCCTGATGGTGGTATTGGCTCCAAAGGGATCTCCTGCCTCATCTCGCACCTCAAGAGCCTTCACCTTTCGTCAGATGAGCACCGGGACTCAATCCGGGATGCATTGGCCTCTGATGCCGGGGTTTTTTCGGCTATGGACGTGGCCTTAAAAAGGCTGCGGCTATTGGATATGCGGGCAGTGCATGAAAATTAATGCCTTGAGTCGTAGCTGCCACCACCCCGACGAGGTTGTCCGGTTAATCGCCTCCGATGTTGGTATCGTTTGCCACATCTTAGGGATCCCTAGACCGTCCCCCCTTTCCATGTGCCTCATTACCCTTGCTCGTTTCCGCTGGATGGGGGGCTGCTCGATCGGGTCTTTAAGGCCCGCGTTACTACTGTCAAGAGCATCCCCCACAGTTGTCGTCTTGCCTTCTCCCTGGCGCTTAAATTTGCCCTCCTTCGTGTGGCTGCCCACCCAGGCTCTGATGATGCTTGGGTTAGGCTGCTTCTTCTCCCTCGGTGCACCTTGCAGGTTTTCAGACCTCAGAATAGGCATGATTGCCGCTCTGGGAACCGGAAGGCTCTGCAGTGCAGATCCATCATGACATCCCTAGCTACTTGAGGGAGGGATGGAGGTTTTGAACAGTTGGTTAGGGGTATCCTTGACAATCCTGAGGGGGGGGGGGTGGCTAAGGGGTCTCCTGGCACTGTTTCCGACGAGAAGGGGGATCATGCGCAGCCCAACGTCACGCGATGCATCCGGAAAACCGCTGACGGTCATTTCACTACGGCCGTGAAGGTGCTGTCTTCTTCTGGGGTGGCGCCGTACAACGACGAAACCACGCGTGCCCTAGAAGCCAAGCACCCATGCCTCCCGTCGCCGTCCATGCCCTCGACTCCCTTCTCTGAGCCCCCGCTTGTCTCGAGTGGGGTGCGGGTCCTTGAATGTATAAAATCCTTCCCGAAAGGGACGTCGTGTGGAAGGGACGGATTGCGTGCCCAACACCTTATGGATAGCTTGTGTGGGAATGGGTCTGCTACTGCTAGGGACCTCCTGGATGCTATTACTACGGTCGTTAACCTTTGGCTGGGAGGGCGGTGTCCGGTCGGCTTAGCTGAATTTGTTGCCTCGGCCCCCCTAACGCCGCTCCTTAAGCCTGATAACGGGATTCGTCCTATTACCGTTGGCACTATCTGGAGGTGGTTGGTCTCCAAGGTTGCGCTGCAAGGGGTCTGTAAGGAAATGGCTAATTACCTTGGTGACTTCCAGTTTGGGATTGGGGTATCGGGCGGCGCCGAAGCCATTCTCCATAGCGTCAACCGTCTGGTTGAAGAACGATATCGTGATGGGGGGCTCGCTATGCTTACGGTCGATTTCTCCACTGCTTTCAACCTGGTTGATCGGTCGTCCCTGCTTCGTGAGGTCAGGCTTCGATGCCCGTCCATTTCGCCTTGGGTTGACTTCCTGTATGGGCAGCCTGCCCGCTTATACCTGGGGGACGATCATATATCGGCCACTACTGGGGTTCAACAGGGTGACCCATTGGGGCCCCTCCTGTTTGCCCTCGTCCTTCACCCGCTTGTGCACCATATCCGTGATAATTGTCGCCTGCTGCTCCATGCTTGGTATCTTGACGATGGTACGATTATTGGGGATACCGGGCAGGTTGCCAAGGCCCTCGGGATTATCAACGAGAGAGGGTCGTCGTTGGGCCTGACCCTTAATATTCGGAAGACGGAACTCTTTTGGCCATCCTGCGATGGTGGGAAAGTTCGGTCGGGCCTCTTCCCTGCTGACATCAGTAGACCCACCAAAGGGGTGAAGCTCCTTGGGGGGGCTGTTAGTCGGGATGGCCAGTTTATTCAGGGGCTGGCTGCGAGGAGGGCTTCTAATGCTGCCTATCTTATGCGCCTCCTCCCTACGCTGGACGACCCTCAATGCGAACTCCTCCTGCTTCGTTCGTGCATGGGGCTCGCCAAGCTTCTCTTTGGCCTAAGAACTTGCCCCCCCCCCCCATCCACATGATGGCGGCAGCAGTTGGTTTTGATAAGGATTTGCGGACGGCCGTCGAAGACATTGTCGTGTGTGGGGGTCCCTTCTTTGGGGACTTACAATGGCGTCTTGCCTCCTTGCCGACTCGGCATGGGGGTCTTGGGGTTTATTCGGCGGTCGAGGCGACCTCGTATGCCTTTGTGGCTTCGCGTGCCCAAACTTGGACTCTACAAGACCATATATTACGGGAATGCGGGTGCTGTGGCATGAGCCCCGACTATGAGAATGCTTTAGCTGGTCTCCATGACATTATTCCGGGCTTTGATCTGAGCGGTTTCACCAATAAGGACACCGCCCCACCAAAAGCCCAACACGTTTTGGCGAATGCCCTCTTTGGTAAATGCACGCTCGAGATGGAAGCAAACTTTGAGATGACAGTTAGGCAAAAGGCCGTTTGGGATTGCCTCCGACAGCCACATGCGCAGGATTTCCTCCATGCTCTCCCTATTGATGGCCTGGGGCAACACATGTCGCCTGTCGAATACCGGGCCATTCTCAAGTACCGCCTCATGGTTCCCCTATTCTCGGTGGATGAAAAATGCCCTGTCTGCAACAAGGTGTGTTTGGATTCGTTTGGGGAGCACGCCGTACACTGCAAAGAGCTCCCAGGTTTTAAATATCGTCATGATGTAGTAAGGGACGTTATGTTCGACATCTTCAGGCGGGCTGGGATCCCAGCCAGGAAAGAAGCTCCTGTTAACTTCCTGTCTGACCCCAGGGATGGGCGTTCCACTCTCCGGCAGGCCGACATACTTGTTTTTGGGTGGCAGAATGGGAAACACGCTTGTGTTGATTTGACGGGGGTTTCCCCTCTTGTGGGGCTAAGGGCCAGCACATTCACAGCAGGTCAGGCGGCGTCCAGGGCAGCCGCTGGAAAGGTTAACAAACATGAGAAAGCGTGCATTGAAAATCAACATGTGTTTGTTCCTTTCGCCTTTGACACTTTCGGCCATCTGGAGACAGAGGCGGTGGCCATGTTGAAAAGGATCCAGAAAGTCATGCGTGGGAATAGTGCGACCTCTAGATTGAAGAATGTTGTTTTTATACGGCTAGGGTTTGCTATTCAAAAGGGGTTAGCGGCGCAACTTGTTGCCCGCCTTCCCTGCGTATTGACTTAAATATATATATATATATATATATATATATATATATATATATATATATATATATATAGTGAAAAGTTCATTGTAGACACCCACATAAGTGTAGACAGGTAGACACCCTTTTTCACCATTAGATCTCTTGATCTAATGGTTGTGATTAATTTTCTTTTTTCTTTTTTTCTTTTTTCTCATTAATTAGAAACTTTCACATGTGAAAAAGAGCTATTTCACATGCGAAAGTGTCTACAATGAACCTCACCCTATATATATATATATATATATATATATATATATATATATATATATAAGATAAGATTTATATATCGTTATGGAATTGGTATGACGTTTTCACACTTTTGGCTACACCTCGATATTTATATCTAAGAATATATATATATATATATATATATATATATATATATATATATATATATATACCCGATGATCCCTACATTTATTATTTGGAATAACAAACGCACATTGATTTTTGTAAATCTTTGTGTCCTCGATTAATATCATTTTTGACTACTTTCGAACAAACGATCTTGGTCACGTTTTGAAATTGTCACCTACGTCATTTTTGGAATTACTCGTTATTATACCGTCGTCTAGGCTATGTTACTCATGTGCGAACACACACTTACGTATGTAGACTCGATAGGTGCTCGGTAACTACACAAGACTCGGAGTCTTACTAAATCGTAGCAGCACACCCTAAGGTGAGTTACACAACCTTTACGTTACGTCCGGTTTTGGACGATAACACACGCAAACACGTTACACCCGGGTTAGGGTGATAACACAACAACTTTTATGTATGATTAAAGTAGAAATCCAGTATATATCACATGTTCACGTAAAATGCTTTATCTTTGAAAGTCCTTACTTATCGAACCGTTAATAGCAAATAGCGAGTGTATATTGGGTAGTACTACTGGGGTCTGACAAACCCCACTCAGCGGGCACGAGATGCACCACCCGATTGGCGGTTGGACTAAGGACAATGTCAGCCTAAACTTACCGTGATCGAGTAGACACGGGGAAGGCAAAACACGTAAGGAATTATTCCTACAACTAATTGGTCAGCTTCGATTGCGAACGTTTTAGTGACATGAACTTAGGCTCGCTACCTACGATATGGATTATACTTGTAATATACATACTTACATACGAATAAAGACTGTTGTATTCGTACTGCATACTTATACTAGATATACTTATGTGCTTATGTGAACTCACCAACATTAGTTGACACTTGCTCTTATGCATGCTTTGCAGGACGCTAGGAGTATCGGATTTTTTGGCACGTACGTTGATTAAAACCTCTATTTTTGGGAACTTGCCTTTAAAACCTTTACAACTTGAACTATTTACTTATCGGGCGCTTGTTTTGCGTAACATAACTTTTATGAGCTTCCGTTAAACTTTAACTCTGGTTTTGATATTTCCCGTTGGAAATATATTTACATTTTGAACCCTTAACTTATGTTTGATGTAACTAATGACTCGGGTCCTGGTCTGGTTCACACCCCACACGGTAAAACTCCGTTAGTGGAAATTGGGGGTGTGACATCACAATGTTAGTGAAGACCAAATCAAGCTAAGGGCATTCCCCTTTTTCCTACAAGACTCAGCCATAGAATGGCTTTATTACCTGCCACCAGGTTTGGTAACTACTTGGAATGATTTGGCAAAGCTATTCTTAGATAAGTACTTCATGGAAGTAAAAGCCCCAATTCTTCGTAAATAGATCATAGGGATCAAACAAGCTAAAAGGGATGCTCTACACACTTATTGGGAAAGGTTTAAGAAGTTGTGTGCTCGATGCTCACAACATGGTATATCCGAGCATCAACTCCTTTAGTATTTATATGAAGGTCTAGACCCGTTGGAAAGACGATTGATCAATGCCTCTCGTGGAGGAGCCTTACTTGACAAAACACCAACTCAGATTAGAGCATTGATCACTTCTATTGCGGAAGACACCAAACACTCGGCACAAGAAGAAGATTAGTATCTTGACACACCATGAGAAGTCAAAGAAGTGAGCACTCCTTGCATTGAAACTCAACTTGCTGAACTAACGAAGGCTGTCATGCAACTTACAAAAGATAAAGGTGTGGAACCGACAGCCCGAGCTTGTGGCATATGTCTAAAATTTGGACAGCCTACGGATGCTTGCCCCCTCTTACAAGAAGATGCGAAACAAGTACAAGCATTAGGAGGCTATTCAGGTCAATCTTCAAGGCAATACGAGCAACTTCAAGGTAATTCAAACTGGGGAAGATCTCCTCAACAATTTCTACAAAGACCCCAGTCAAAATTTTCAACCCCCGTCAACAACAACAGACACAAAAATCAGGTGGCATGGGAATGTCTTTAGAAGATGTAGTAAAGAGTCTGGCTATAAGCACCCAATCATTCCAACAAGAGACTAGAGCGAGCATAAAGAATCTGGAGCAACAAATGGCTCAACTAGCCACCTCAGTAAGCAAACTGGAATCTCAAAGAAAACTACCCACTCAAACTAAGACGAAACCTAAGGACAATGCCTATGCCATTACCTTGAGAAGCAATAAAAGTTATGACGGTCCAAGTAGACAAGATGAGGAAGAAGAAATTGTGGTCGAGAAAAAGAGCAACGAAAAGAAGGAATCTCCAAAACCAACAAAGAGTGTAATAAAATTCACCCCACCTTCTTCACTACCATCCAGACTACAAAGCACAAAGAAGGAGAGGGAGGAACAAGAGATCATGGAGACATTCTGAAAGGTAGAGGTAAATATTCCATTGCTTGATGCTATAAAGCAATTTCCACGATATGCAAAATTCCTCAAAGAGATTTGTACATCAAAGAAGAAGCTGAAAGGTAATGAAACGGTAAAGGTAAGTGAGAATATTTCAGCTATTTTACATAACAGATTACCCCCAAAGTGCAAGGGATCCCGGTGTTTCACGGTACCTTGTAAATTGGGAAATATTACTGTACCTCGAGCCATGTTGGACCTTGGAGCCTCTATTAACGTCCTACCATACTCAATTTTTTAAAACACTAAATGTAGGACCGTTAAAGAGGACCGGGGTAGTCATTCAATTGGCCGATAGGTCCCTAGTACACCCAAAAGGTGTGTTAGAGGATGTGTTGGTCTAAGTGAATGAATTGGTACTTCCAGCTGATTTCTATATATCAGACACGGGGGATGATGATTCTCCGAATTCAATTTCTACTTTGTTGGGGAGACCATTTTTGAAAACTGCAAAAACTAAAATTGATGTTTATAATGGCACTCTCTCCATGGAATTCGATGGGGGAAGTTATCAATTTTAATATAGATGAAGCTATGTGTTACCCGAGTGATGTCTCCTCCTTGAATTTTCTAGATGTAATTGAGCCAAAAGCTGATGAATATTTTAAGTTATCTAACCATGATGTTCCAGCTTTAGCATTTAAGAGGGTTCTTGATGAGGATGCAGCAAAATAAAATACCAAGCAATTCAAGCTTGGGGAAAAGTTGGAGAAAGATGTAACCTTAAAGAATAGGCAGAACAAAACAAGGTATAAAGTACCAAATATGACATTCATGAGAACTATCCAAAAGATTCATATGTCTATTGTGGAGGCGCCAGATTAAACGAGGTCAACATCTAGCTAAAGACGATAAAGAGAGGCGCTGCACGAGAGACAACCTCTGTTGTTTAATTTAATTTTGTTTTCTTAGTTCTTTTAAAAAATATATATAAAAAAACAAAAAAGTAGTTTTTCTTATGTTTTGAAGTTTTGAACAGAATCTCAAAACGGCCGTGAGATATTTCCTTGTAAACATGAAACGACCATCTCATGTAGAATTCCTTAACAGAACTTCGAAACGGCTGCGAAAGTTTTGTTCACTGGTTCAAGACGGTCGTCTTGACCTTCTGAGAAAAAAATAAAGAGAGGGGTATTGTGATCAACCACCAACTTATACACATCTCTGCCGCTCCCCACCACCACAGCAGTAGATGTAGCTCCGCGCTCTCTTCATAGCATCGAGGACGACGTCACATTTTAAGTTTGAGGAGAGGTTAGTTTTTATTTTTTTTCTTTCTATTTCTTATAATTTTCTCTTTAGTTGTTTTTGCATTAGTTTGCATTTCGTTTAGCATGCATAGTTAGTTTTGCATTCATTATAAAAAAAAAGCCTAATTGTCTTGAGTCTTTTGTGAGGGCAACATGAAAAATGTTATGGTTTTATTATGTTAGTGATAGATTGCATGCTAGAAGAGAATGATAGTAATAAAAAGACATATGTGCCCGTTACGCTAGTGCCTCATACTATGACCACCAATGTGTGTACGATGACCTTAAATAAATATACATGTTTAGTTTCCCGTCCTGGTATGCACGGTTTGAAAAACGTAGTCCCGGCAAAAATGGGTTGAAAGTGGTACTAATACCTAGTATTCCTTTCTCGCACACCAGGTTTATATCATTATGACACCACCACCTAATAAATCATTATGACACCACCACCTAATAAATTTGGTTAGTCTATTAAAAAAAAGAACTAAATACCCTATGTGCTACCCATTTGGATGGTGACTTGATGGATGCACCGCTAGGTGAAGTTCGCAATAAAAAAAAAGAAAAAAAATGAGAAAATAAAGGGAGGTAAGTCCCGGATATCACGTAGAAGGGAATTAACAAGACTTAATATATCTCTTTTGTGTCAAAATGGTGGTGTGTGGTTCTTTCAAGTGCGAGCTTGTGAATCCTTAACAAACCATGAGGTTGGGTAGGTTTTGCTATGTTTGTTCGGGTGTGGGGACGATTAAACATATTGGTAATTTTTTATACTATTAAGCACAATGCACTTGGTTGGGATTAGACGAATTGAGTTCAAGAACATGGACTTAACATATAAATCTGGAGTATGAGGTTAGTGGACCATAACTGGCAAATTGGGTACTGTTGTTAATTAAAAAAACTCTTGAAGGCTCTATCTATGCATGTCAGTCGAAGTTAACATGATAATATGATTTTATGCTCACAATCGATTCGGGCGAGAAATGGTATATAAAAGGATAAAAAAATTGTGTTTGCATTAAGCATGTTAATTTGTCTTATTTGTTTCCATATCTTCAGTTTACTCTTATTTTTAACTTCCTTGAGGACAAGGAAAGGTTTAAAAGCTTGAGAAGATTTGTTAGTTGCATTTTTAGGCATATTTATCATGGTTTTAACACTCATTTTAATCATATTTCATGCGTTTTTCTTATTCATATCGTAGTATTTTGTAAATATTAGTTTTTGTGGAATAAAATCTACTTTGGGCGTTTTTATTATTCTTAGCCGCAAAGTGATCATGAGGTGTTACGGGTTCATTACCATTAATATTGGAGCAACTTGGAAGGATTTGAGAGGCAAAAGAACACCGTTGCGGTTGAAGAAAAATGTTGGAAAAAATGCTGAAATAACCGTTTCATATTCATGCTTTAATGGTGTCGCGACCGTGTTGAGTTTGTGAAAAACCGAAAAATAAGCTCCAAAAACTTAGAAATTGTTTTATGTCCATCGCTATATCACCTATTTATTTGAGGACATTATCTCAAATAATATATTCAAATAAGATATTGATCTAAATTTGAATTCAATGACAAGATTCGGTAAACATAAGGGTCATGAAAGATCATCAACAATCTTTTGGCAAATATAATATCGAGTTCGACGGCTGCAAGGAATTGAGGAGTTATTTATGGAGGTTTTTACTAATCAAGTTTTCTTTTAGATTATTTTCTGGTTTGTTCGTAAGTGTTATTTTTTTATGTTTATTTTATTTTGTTTGATTGATTTAGTCATCATGTCCGGCTAAACAACTCTTGATTTCAACATTAGAGTTTGATTTTTTGGTGTTTGACTCTAAATTTATGTGAAACGTTTATAATAATCAATTTATGAATGGTTTGTTTATGTGTTTCTTGATCTTAAACCCGAATTATTTTCCGGTCTAAATTAGTTTTTTAATAAAATTGGCCACTTTGTTAATGAAAGTAATAAAGTTCATCAATTTTATAACTCTAAAAAGTTCTTAATTTTGATAAAAGTAACAAATAACGATTTAGGTTTGTCTATGAGTTTAAATTTGTTATGGAATCATATAATCTAGTTGAACACACCGAATGACGTGTATGTTTAATTGTAATCTGTTCTTCTATCACTGCAACCCGCACGCTAAGATCAGAACGACTCGAGATTAAAGTAGCAGGTTGGCTCTAGTCAACAAACTGTGTTTGGTTAGACATTAGATAGAGTGGATGTCAGAACGGAACGAAAAAAAAAGAACGGAACGAACCGTTTTATAAAAAGGATCATTGCGCCATAACCATTAATGATCGTAAGTCGAGTCGAAAACGAGAAATCACCCTTGTGTTGGAATTATTTTATTCATATCTGAATTATCTTTTAATATTTAGTTAACATTTCCTTCAATCTTTAGTTTTTATAATTATTTAAAAAGAAAAACCAAAAATATATATATTTTTTTCACAGCAGTCCTAAACGGCCGTTTCGACATTCTGTTAAATTTTTCAATATTTTCTCTAAAAATTCACAAACCCCCATTTTTATTAATTTTCAGTACATTGTTTTTGTTATAACATGAACCTTATGTGGCCCTTACTGTTCGAATTGTTAAAACAGACTGAACTTTGTGAGTCACGAAGTGACACGAAGTCACAGTTCAGACCAGTTCGGACCACTTCGTGTGAGCTTCACTTCGTGTACATGCTAGACATATAAATAGTTTTTGCTTTGTGTTTTAAACTAAGTTTTTGAGTCTAGTCTATGTGAGATCTGTGTGTGAGAGGGGATGTGCTGTCCAACCTCCCCCAGCGCTCAATCAATGTATACTCAATCGGTTTGTAATCATTCGACTAAGATTCAATGATAAACTTCTGTCTCAATCTTTCTCGACCTAGAAACGATCCGTAACATGCTTTTATAGTATTTGCACTAAGAGGGTGTTTTGGTATAAAAAAGTTAATTTGTATCCCTGAGGAGACGAACCTTACTACCACTCATATTATTTTTAGTGTGTCTCGTAGGTTCAAATATTATTATTTTATTTGTTGGATTCGACAGCCAACAACTTCTACTTCAGATGAAGTACTAGCAGACTTCTCAACTTTATCAAAAATCTTTTCATCTTCTAAAAATGAAGAACTAGAATCAAACTTTGGAGCTTCACCAACATTCTCTTTCTTCTTTCAAGACTTAGATTACTTTTTCTTTGCAGGAGTTGCAAACTTGGAATAATCATGCAATTTTGTTTTTGGATCAAGAGGAGTAGATGAAAATTCAGACAAATCCACTAGTGCAGAAACCTTGTGAATATCATCTTCCTTTGCACTATTGTCCCTTCTTTCTTGCTTGTATAGAAAATTCAGAAATGTCGGGGATAGATCGCAATTCTTAATTTGTCGTTGCAAATCCAGAATCTCCAATTTTAATTCAGAAATTTGTTGTTAAGCAGCAAATAATTCTTTCAAACAAGCTGTAAAACCACTGTACGATCTTAATACTGCATGATTCGGTAATCGGATAAGCAACGAGAAGTAAATAAAGTTTTGCTTTATTGATTTCAACTAGAGATTACACAAAGTCTAGAGAGAGAGAGAGAAAACACACAGTTAAGATGTAGAAATGACAGAACTACTTAGCTCTCTCTCTAACGAACTATTTATAGTAGTCACATACTAACTGGCGGACCACCAGCGTACCATTTGGTACGCTCGTACCAAATAGGCTGCGGACCATTTGGTACGCTGACATTAGTATGTTACCACTAAGACTCACAAAGATGCTCTAGATAAGATACAATACACGAGACACACGTTAGCATAGGGATATGCTCTAACAAACTCCGCCTTAACGTGTAGTGTATCTAGCTATCTATCTATCTAACAAAATTTCAGTCTTCAATCTTCAGCATTTTTGCGCTCGACCTTCAACTTGAAATCTTGTCAGAAATAGAGCTTGCATGGCTGGATCAATCTTGAACAGTCTTTGAACTTCAAGATCCATTTGTGAAAGATATAACATACTCCCCCTTTTAACATGCTTGAGTCTTGTCACACAGACTGCAATTTCAGAAGACAGAAACGCGACTTTCTTTTTCTTTTGAAAATTAATTTAATCTTGGCGCAAAACTTCTCTTCGAGAATCCAAGATATAAATTTGAAATTTTGATTTAGTATCATGTATCGATCGATCGAAAACAAATAAGAAACAAAATCTTTTTGGCTTTCTGAAATTTTATATCAAACACATCAAAAAATCTTTTTGATTTTTCTAAGTTTATGCTAAAACACACCTAAAATCTTTTTGGATTTTTCAGATATGAACCAAAAATGCAATACAGAAATGAAATACTGAATCACACACTATTTTTGTCTTTTGTGAGAAAGATCACAACTTGGGATCATATTGGTCATGACATGCTCAACTACATTTCAATTTCAATTATTTCAGCACACAATTCATGTCGATTACTGGTATAATTTGTCCGTCATAAACTCAGGCACAATCATACTCATCTCATCTGGATATGTTATGGTATTGATTAAGTTTGCTTTAACCAGTGTACCCCACACTATCATGCATACTCATATATGTTTTTGCTTTTATATTACACTTTGTGACTTCATTTGTGATTTAATCACATAATGATCGTATTCATGAATCAGTCAACTGTGTTCCATGCAAAAAGAAATAAGAACGTTAAATCGTCTACCTTAAGGTCGATCTTTCAATATGCAGATAAGGCCTCAGATTTAACAAAATAAGAAAATAAAACAAGTTGAAATTGTATAACTCAACAACAATCAGGTCGGTACTTCCGTACACGCAGACAAAGTCCGATGAGTTATACGGAACACCAAAGAAAATATAGCAGAATTTCAAACAAACAACAATCAGGTCGATCTTTCGATACGCAAAGAAAGTCCGATCGTTTGACAAAATAAAGAAAATCAAACAAGTTTAAATATTTGCAAAATGAACACATGTATACACAGTGCCTTCTCATCTTCTATTTCACATATCTTTTTCTTGATATCTTGAGATATGCATCAAGATGTAGTCCACATGGTCAAGCATTTGTATTTAATGTATTTATCACATCTGAATACTTTCTGATTAAATGTCAAGCCTACCAAGCACATCAAACAATGATCTTATGGCTTTTTTATCTAGTTTATCCATGAGCCAGACACGTAAGCCAATGTACCATCATTTCCCAAATAGGTCGGATCAATTTCTCATTTTTCAGTGTTTTTTTTTTATTTTCTGTTTTTCAATGTTTTTGTATTTTTCTATTTTTCTCCCCCTTAAAATGAAAACTCTATTTTTGGATTTTCATTTTAACTCAAACAAAAAACACAAAGACGCTATTTTTGGATTTTCGATCCCCCCCCCCCTCCCTAAACTACATACGGAATGTAAAAAGAAAGAAAATTGACCAATCGATACTGATACCGTTCAGTTTAAGCGTTCAGAAAAACTTTTAGATGTAAAATATAAAGCATTCCATTTAAGTTAAACAGGAAACTCCACTATCACTAACTGCATGAAGCTTGAACTTCACAATCACCAACAGGTCTTCTTGAAGTAACATGCACACTGTTTTAAAAATTAGAATTCAAATGACCCGAAGCACACAGCTTCTGGTCGACCAGTGTCTTCCATAAAATCATTTGCAGCCTTACTGACCATCTTAGGTCGCCACTGCATTTTAGCTTTTTCATTTTTAACGGAATCATCATCATGTGATGAACTACCAACACTCGAATCAAATTTGAAAAATTGTTTCGTTTTAGATTTTGATTTGAATGGTGTTGACTCAGTAAACATTCTGCCTGATTCATCGATAATGGTGGCAGATTTGTTTGAAAATGATCTTTTTGCCATTTCAGGACAATCCTTTGCCATGTGTCCCTTTCGAGGACACTGATAGCACAAATGATAAGATCGTTTAGAATGTGGTTTACCTTGAACTGGATGACATCTATCATCAGATTCAAAACTATCAGAAATATCATCGAAAACTTGCATTTGGTTAGAATGTACCCATTTCGATGTAGGACTTCGAGGTGTAGAATTTGATCCAGATGATGAAGAACCCTTAACTTTTTGAGCATCTCTAGAAGAACTTGCAGACGAAGCCTTCTTCTGAATCTTTCCTCTGAATCCTTTTTCCATTGTAGACATAAACACTTGGGCCAAATGATAGATTTGTTCCAAGCTTGTGTCTTTCTTTTCTTTTGGAGCTTTCTTGGACATATTCTTCTGGACAGTCTTTTCAAACTTCTTCCCCTCACTGCCCAGACCTGACTGTTTGTATCTTGGCAGCTTTGATAAATCAATTGAAGAACTCGAAGGACCTGCTTTAGTAGCTTGATTGAAAGAAGCTTTAATATCCTTCAACTTGTTAGCTTCCACCAGCTTAAAAGCAGCTTGTTCTTCATGCACCTGCTTTTCATCCTTTTCTACTTGTTTGCCAACAAAACCAACTCCCTCTTCTGAAATCAATCCACCAGAAATAAATGTTGTTGTGAATTTATCAACCAAACTCTCATCATTTTCCACCTTCTCCTTTGACTTCTTTGATATTTTCAAATCAGACTTCGCAGTAGCAAACTCAGAATAATCACAAGTTATTGTAGTAGATTTGACATCAGCCAGAGGATCAGTTTGAACCAATGGAGTGGTGACTGATTGAATTCGTCACTGCCAAACACTCTTTTGAAATTTTCATCATTGCACAAATAACTTGTGAACGAATGTGAATTCTTCAAATTATTTAGTTAACGATTCAAATCCAGAACTTGAACGTTTAGATCAGATATCCTTTTCTGAGCTTCACCCAGAGCCTTTTCTGATTCTATCAATTGTTCTGAAACTCTATTAGACAAAGACTTTTCTCTTCTCACTTTATCATGAGCAGCAAACATCTCTTGTGTGACCTTCTCCACCTTACCTTGATAAATCTCTACATTTCTTGTCAACAATCTGTTTTCTTTTGTCAAATCAGTGACTTTGTCTTGTAATTTTGACCAGAGGACTTGATAATCATTATTCGAAACCATAATTTCATCATAAGCTTTCTGAAGTTCAAAATTAGTAACCAGAAGCGATTCCACTCGTGCTTTTGATTTCTTATATAATGCATCAAAATCTCCAACAACATCCTTTGCTTCGAATTCCCACTTTTCAACCTTTGTAACTAACTCAGCATTTTCATGTAGTAACTTCACGATTTGTTCGGTATTGACACTAACCATCTCATCCAATCGTGCTTTTAGCTCTAAAACCTCTTCTATCAACACCTTCTTTTCTTTTTCCAACATGACATTAGCTTTTAAAATTTCATCAGAAGTTTCACACTTTCTTTTGTAATCTTCCATCTCTTCCTCTTTCTTCGCATATTCAACAACCAACCTTTCCTTTTCAGAAATCAATTCTCGAATCTTTCTGTCTTTTTTAGCACACAATTCACATGTTAACTCATACCCACTAACTTCTGAATCACTAGTTTCAGATGTATTCGTCTCAGAGGCATATCCACTCGATTCAACCTCAATATTTGTCATTAATGCATAATTGTCTGAAGGGCGAACTAAAAATGCAGATTCATCTGGAAAATCTGCAGCCCAATCATAACCTTCCTCCGTCACTAGAGCCTTGACCTCTTTATTGTGATCATGATTATCTTAATTACTTGGTTTAGAAGAAGATTGCTTGCATTCTCGAGCAAAATGTCCTAATTTAGAACATTTGTAACATTTTAGTCTGGACTTATCTAAACCCCGTATGGCTCCTTCCATAATAGACGTCTTGCCATGTTTGCCTATAAACCGTCTTCCTTTTTCAACAGTCATAGCCAACTACCAATCCAAATCCAATTTATTTAGCTGATCCTCATCCATCTGTTTTAGATCCTCCGGAACCAAACCAGAATTACCAATTTGACTAAATATGGATCCATACGAAGATGATATGAACGCACATAATAAAGCAGCGAGATCTTCAGATGCTTGATTAGAAGTAGATTTGCTTGATGATCTATCAGGAATAGTGAAACTGCAACCAGAAGAATAACCAGTGTTTTCAGACTTTCCAGCAAGAAAAGTTGTTACCGGTGGATCACTACTTGAAATAGAATGTGACTTTGTGTTTAGCATGAACAGTAGCAGAATTCTCTCCGAAATATATTTCAAGATTTTGAACAGATGGAGTTGCTGACTTTTTCACAAGTAATTCCATTTCTCGAGCTTGTAATTTGCTTATCAGCTGACTGAATGTCCAACCTAAGTAGTTTGGATCATTAGACAACATCATCACAAAATTCTCCCACTTGTCGGGTAAAGCTTCCAGAAATTTCTCCTTCAATTCATCATCTTCTTTCTTCACACCCACAATATCAAGTTCATTGATCAAATGTGAAAACCTTGCAATCAAATCTGTAATCTTCTCATTCTCACAAAGCCCGAAATTATCAAACTATTTCTTCAAAACTTTCTTTCGAGTATTCTTATACTGATCATTACCCTCACATCGTTCCTTAATAGCATCCCATAATTGTTTCGAAGTTGGAAAATTCTTAAGCTGATGCATTAAATCTTTAGGTAATGCCATCGTGAGAAAACTATACGTTTTCTTTTCTCTTGCAAAAACTTTCTTTTCTTCAGGCTCAAAATCACTTATCGGCCTTTGGCGAAGTATTAGCAATCAATGGATACTCATATTGTGTTTCAATCGGAATCCAACAATCAACATCTTGTGAGTAAATGTAAGATTCAAATCTTTTCTTCCAGCTATGATAATCTTCCAAACTAAGTAATTTAGGAACTTTCTGAGTTGTTCCAATTTCATTATCATAGTTCATCATGGCTTGCATCGAGGATTGAATAGCTGAAAATGCTTGAAAATGGCTTATCTTGAAATTATAATATCGAATGCAAAGACTTCAAACAGAAAAACGAATGTGTTAATATTTGATTTTGACAATCAACTTTGAACGAACAATGTAGAGCTCGTCAAGAATATCGATTCGAGTACTTAGGGTGATGCCAACAGGAGAGAGAAGATTGATGTAGAATTGATGATTTGGTAGGGGGTATACTTGCCTAGATATGGTTTAGTCATGAATTAAATGTTTTTCTTTTTTATTTTTTTTTAATCTACAAATAAAATTATAACTTAAACATTTAATATAAAATTAAAAAAAAAACAATTCATTAGATTAAAAATAAAAACTTACAAAGTCCTAAAAATAAAAAATTTTACCAAGTCCTAAAAATATAAAATTACCAACTCCTAAAAAAAAAATTACCAAGTCCTAAAAAAATAAAATTACCAACTCCTAAAATAAAAAAAAATACCAAGTCCTAAAAAAAAATACAAAGACCACCATCTAAAAATCACACGGCCATCCGTATCTAGCCGCAACTCGACGTTTTTCTTCTAAAAGTACCGGGAGGAGTGATTCGGACACCTTTTCGTGAGGCCTCGAATACAACTCGAGGTCACGAGCCCGTTGTTCTTCGTCCATCGTCTCCCGTTGTCGATCCATCGTCCTCCCAACCTTCTCGTACATTTCCCTCTTCTTTAGAGCGGTTTCATGTCGAACAGTCCGCTTGTCGACCTTTTCATCCTCCCATTTCAACTCAAACCTCTCCATCACCTCCAAAGCATTCGCCGATCCTTTTGTCGACGAGTCACCACCCGACTTCTTGCTTGAGCCTTTTCTTCGTGGCGGGTGACTCGGCATCGAGTTCTCATTCAAGTCGGGCAAACGACTCGGCAATTGTGCCGAGTCGGCATCGTTTGACGTTGTGTACTCGCCGGATACCGATACCTTGGTCCTCTTCGACGACTCGGCAACACCACCAACCTTTTGTTGTGGTGCAACCCACTTTGGGTGATCCTTCACCACCTTCCAAGCTTCGACGTGCGTGAAACCTCTCTTCTCATACATTCGTTGATAATCCCGCATCGTCTTCTCTCGAACGTCAACATCACTCGCACCACTAGCCCGCGCACGTGTCTACGATTAAAAAAAATAAATTAAATATATTTTTAAAAACTATTTAAGAAAAAAAAAATTAAAAAAAATACTTACATTTTGGGTGTACAACCCGTTGAACCTCGACATCGCCTTGTTCAAGTTGTTCCATTTGGTGTTAACCATGTGAATGGTTCGACCGGTATCACGTCCACTCAAACCGTTGAAGTGATTGAGGACCCATTGCCAAAACGATTCACGTGATTGTTGATCACCAACTCTCGTGTCTTCGGTGATGTAGATGTAGGATTGCGCCAAAACCGCTTCCTCCGCGGGCGACCAATAGGTCCTCTTCTTCTTTCCACCTTTCACCGGTTGTGTAGGTTCCTCGTCTTCTTCCTCTTCGGCATCGTCTTGCATAGCGGCATCTTGTTCTTCTTCTTCCTCCGCTTCTTGCTCCTCAACTTCAATTTCTTCATCAACTTCCTCCGAATCGGAGTCAACATCAACACGTCGAGGTTCACGATATTGGGTGTTATGATACATCGATTGGTGTTGTTGAATTTGCGATGAATGCGGCGGGTAAAAAGATGGTTGTGGTCCATAACGACCATGCACTAAATCAACAAAAGATTATTGTTGATAGAAACCGGGTTGTGATGGTGGCGGAGGTGGTGGTTGTGAGTAGAAAACGGGTGGTTGGTTTGGTGGTGGTTGCGAGTGTGGTTGAGGAACGGTGGAGGGTTGAGCTCGATCTTTCCGTATTTTCAGTTGGAATTTTTTTCCTCCGGTAGCGGGTGACTTGTTCTTCCTTGATGAATCCATGGTGAATGAGAGTGTTTGAGAGAGGAGTAGGGTGTAGAAAATGTGTATAAAATTTGTTGGTTTTGAAAGGATTTATATAGTGGAGTGGGGGAATTGATTTAAAAAAAAAACAAAAAAAACAAAGGTTCAAACGGTCGAAAAACGGTCGAAAAATTGACCGTTGAACGGCCAAATATCTTCGGCAATCTTCGGCGAAAACACGCCGAAAATCATTGCCTATGCCGATGCCGAAACGATGTAGAAGGGCACGGTATGCATGCCGATTTCGGCATCATATATGCCGATTTGTTGCCGATGAAATCGGTGAGCATACCGCTCACCCTTATGGCTCTCGTAGCGATTTCCGATGCAAAAGTTATGACACTTTTAAGAAACTGCCAGCGGACCAAATGAACATGCGGATGAGCAGCGGACTAGATTATCTCCTGCGGACCAGATTTGAACCAGCGGACCAGACACGAACCAGGTATCCCTGCGGACCAAATTTGGTACGGCGGACCAAATGGTACGGCGGACCAAATGATACGCGGGCCAGAAAATAACCGCCATGGACCAACTTTGAAGATTGCCTTCCGGACCAGTTGTAGACCATCGGCGGACCAACTGTTCTTGAAGCGGACCACGCAGAAATCAACTGATTTTTTGAAAATTTTGACCTTTGGAACTGGAAATTGATTCAGTAAGGTGCAAAATCACTCCAGGAACACTCAGAAATCATTTTTCACCTCGGAAACACTTGGATTTGAGAAAATTTGATGAAAAACGAAAAAACCCACACTTTCTCACTCTAGAATTCGAAAATTTACCAAAATCACAGCAGTACTGTACGATCTTACTACTGCATGATTCAGTAATCGGATAAGCAACGAGAAGTAAATAAAGCTTTGCTTTATTGATTTCACTTTGAGATTACACAAAGTCTAGAGAGAGAGAATACACACACAGTTAAGATGTAGAAATGATAGAACTACTTAGCCCTCTCTCTAACGAACTATTTATAGTAGTCACATACTAACTGGCGGACCACCAGCGTACCATTTGGTACGCCCGCACCAAATAGTCTGCGGACCATTTGGTACACTGACATTAGTATGTTACCACTAAGACTCACAAAGATGCTCTAGATAAGATACAATACACGAGACACACGTTAGCATATGGATATGCTCTAACACAAGCAATGAACTCTTCAGACAGCTCATTATATTCATATTTATGTTGTCTCCACAAATTACACTCTTCAAGAACTTCGCCAGTAACTTTCTCCCACTTCTTCTTGTATATGTCAACATCTTTCGTCAACACTTCTTTTTTTTATCCCGGAGAAGTACATTTGCATCTCGAACCGTAGATAGTTCTTCTTCAAGACTCAGTACTCAATCAGCAGCTTCAACAACAATTGCATTTGTTTTTTCATATTTCTGTTGAACTGGATAACTTTCCTGAAATAAAGCTTCAACATCTTCAGCAACATCTTTAGTTTCTTCACATTCATCAAATCAAAACACCTTTGCTGAGAAGTTTCCGATTCTTGTTTGATCACAACAACATCGTCAGTTAACAAATTTATGCTTCTTTCCAAACTCACATACTTATTTCTTGAAATAACACAATCAGGACATTTAATCTTTTCTTCCTGTTGGATTTCGACCACTTTTTCCGAAATCTCTTTAATCGTGTTGTCTTCTAAACTTGTTAAAAAATCAGTTTGAACCACTTGTTAGAAAATCAGTCTGAACCACATCATTTTGATGATGAATCATTAAAGAAACATTGTCTTCATCAGTGTTATATATCTCATTGATATTAATATTACCATATATATTTCTTCTACACTCATAATCTACGTGCCATGCATATTCATTTGGATGCCAAAATATATCCTCCAACTTACCAGCATGAGTAAAAAAAGCTTTTTGATTTTGATTAGAATTGCTTGTTGAAGTCTTAACGAAATTAGTGTGTTGACCAGAATTAGACTTATTATCAGTTGATTTTGGACATTCACGAGCAAAATGTCCATACAAAGAATATTTGAAACATTTTACCTTTGATTTGTCTAACCCAATCTTGCCATCTTGATTCAACCTTTTCTTCCCGGTTCGGTTAAAGAATTTCTTTGTTCTCCTAACTAGCATAGCATATGGTCAATTCAAATCCATTTCTTCCAAATGATCATAATCAATCTGATCATAATCTTCTTCTATCAATTCTGCATTACTAACTGAACCAGTAATAACACCAAAGTATGAAGATACCAAAGCAGACATCAATGCCATATAATCCTCAGTTGTTTTAACATATAAAGCATTGTGTGATGATGAATTTGGAATTGAAACAGTACAACCAGAAGAGTAACCAGAGTTATCAGTTTTTTCCGGCAACAAATGCTGTAGGAGGTGCTTGATTAAAAACACTTGACTTCTTAGTATGAGTAGTAGAATGATTTTCTCCATGATACACAGCAGGATTCTGAATTTGTGTAGGCATGGACTTGTTCACAATTAATTCCATATCCCTTGCTTGTATTCTTTTAATCAAATCATTAAACGACAAACCCGTATATTCTTTATCATGGGTAGTCATCAGGACATAATTTTCCCAGTTTTCGGGTAATGCTTCCAATAATTTTTCTTTCAAGTCAGCTTCATCCTTTTTTATATTAACCAAAACCATTTCACTCATCATATGTGAAAACCTTGTAATCAGATTCGCAATTGTTTCGTTTTGACAATGCTTGAAATTATCAAATTCTTTCTTTAAGACCTTTTGACGACATTTCTTGTACTAATCATTACCCTTACATCTTTTCTGTATCGCATCCCATAATTCTTTTGCAGTATCGTGTGTAGAAAACTGATGTAATAACTCCTTGGGTAATGCCATCGTCAAAGTTCCAAAAGCCTTTTGTTCAGCTTGATATGCCTTCTTTTGATCAAACGATAAACTTCTTTGTAAAATTGTTTTTCCATTACCATTCATCGGATACTCATATGGTTCAGTAAATGATAACCAAATATCCACATCATTTGTTCCAACATATGCCTCGAATCGTTTAACCAACTATGATAATCTTTCAACTTGAGTTATTTGGGAACTTTCTGACTTGTTCCAATTTCATTATCATAATTCAGTATACTTTGCATCGTGGTTTGCATCAACGTTTGCATTGCTGCAAAGGCTTGTAAATCATTAATCTTTTACCGAAAAATTGCACTCCAAAAACTTCAAATGCAAAAACAGAGGTCTTAGAAGTGGATTTTTGGGGTCGAAATGGAGGGTACTGGCCGTAAGGCGAGTAAAAGTACAGATCTCTCCAAGACGGTCGTTTTGGCTGGTATTAACTCCATAACTCTTAACGGAACTCAAGTTACGGCAGTTTCAGTAAAACAACCAAAAAAGCTCGGTCTAAGAATTGAAACGCCAACTGATGCATGAACTGGGCTACGAACTGACTCACGAAGTTGTAAAAAACTGGTCAAGAAGTAACAATGTACTGGTACAAAGTGACACTTCGTGGATACTAGACTAAGTAACGAAGTTACAAACGAGCTGTATGCGAACTAAGCACAAACTGAAACGAACTACCACTTCGTGTGCACGAATTGAAATGAACTGGATTGCGAAGTCATAAACAAATTTGCTCAAGAACTGACACGAACCGGATACGAACTGAGAATTCGTTGGATGCGGAAGTCACACTTCGTGACGCTTATATTTCAAACAGACAGATCTAGACACGAAATGAAACGAACTGGAATGTTTTTGGTCTAAATATCGTGATTTTGAGTGTTTTTTAACAAGATTATCGGCAGTAGATCAAATATAATCGAGAGGATTGATTCAGAATCAAAATTTTGACAGAAAACTCAGCTTATTTTATCAAACAAAAGCACAAACACCTTGATTTGTCAAAAACTAACACTTTTTGGATCAATAACTCGAAAAAAATAGATAAATGATCAGTAGATTGAACCGAAAGCTCTGATACCACTTGTAAAGCGCGTGAGAGGCGGATCGTCTACTCAATCATAATAGAATCTTGTAATTCGAGTAGAAATGTTGACACAATGAGGTAAATACAATGAAGATTGTATTGATGACTTTCAGAGAATACACACACAGAAACACATAGTAGAATGATCAAGAAGTTCTGAATCTATATAAGGAAAATCTATTTATACTAGACATTACTGTCAAGAACTGGAGAACCCACAAACTGCCAGTCCGTGGAGTCATGAACTGTGAGTTCGTGTCCACTTCGTGGAGAACCTTCCTTGCATCCTCAATTCGTTCTAATACTTCACATGACAAACCAAATTATACTCTAACACCATCCAACCAGAAACTTGGCTTCTCAGCCCATGTTTTATTTTCTGTGTTGTACAAAAACGTGCATACATCCTGTCACACCCCCAAAAATCCCACGCGCGACGACTACCAGTAATAAATAAAAAGGTTGTATGTTTCATTAAAATATAAATACAGAGTTTTACAAATGCGGAAGCGTAAATACAATGAAAGCATTAATGTAAAAACATCATCACCCAAGGTGACGTGGCTTGTTCAAGATAATAAAAGGGTTTTCTAATACTCATGCATGCGTACTCGTGATACCCGAACATCCGCAACCTGAGAAATAACATGCTAAAAACTGTCAACACAAAGGTTGGTGAGTTCATAGGTTTATCGGTTCAAAACAGTTCCAGTTTAATGTAAATCGAGTGTTCAGCAACAGTCCTAGTTCAGTGTAAAACAATTGGTCGTCGACAGTTCAAGTTTAAGTTCAAGGTTGACTGTTCAACAACAGTTCAAGTTCATGTTCAAGTTCAGTTTAAAAATCCAGATAATATATCAATAGCTAGCTAGGCTATTTTCAAGAAATCAGTGCACGTTTGACTAGATAAACTAGCTATCCAGTTACTGAAGCTCGACAGTTCAATTGTGCCTCGTTAAGACTAAGAAGTATATAACACTCGTTCGATATCCAATCGAGTCAGCGCGACTGACCCGGTTGGGGCTGTCAAACCCAGTAGATCTACCAAATAAGTTCCCGCTGATGTCACATTGACAGTAACTCTAAAAGTGAGGACTTTATCATAAGTGTGCCACTATCATTCAGGTGATATAATTATCTAACAGTTCAAGTGTTTGCTTGTTAATCTCCCCCAACAGGATTAAAACAGTAAAATGGGGCCGTGAAACTCACCTTTGGGTGCACTGCAACAACAAATCGAACAGCAAGCCATGTGCAAACTACCAATCACCTAACGAGCGTACATACGTAAGTGCGTGTCTAGACATGTGATATTGCATAGTTGGTAGTTAAATAACCAATACATTCATACGTGACATTGTTACACAACTTTTTATCCGAACGGAGTCAATGACCATGTTTTCTCAACAATATATAAGTTCTCCAAAACGGAACAAATAAAAAAATAAATAAATAAATATTATGTCATTGTTAAAACCGAGTTGTTAAATATATGTATACATATATATATGTATACATATATATATATATATAGTGATGAAAAATTCATGTTATATAGAATAACGGGTTGACACTCGAGATAACTATTTCCTACGAGACTTTTATGGGTCCATATTAACATGGGGAAATGATCGGTGGTGGGTTTTGGGTCTTGCGAGTTCAATATTATAAAAAGAAGTAATAATAAAAAGAAAGGATTTCGGGGGTCTCAGGGTTGGAACTCACGACCTCGCGGTTACATCACAACAACCTAGCCATTGGGCTAGACCTCTGGATGGTTGACAATCTCGATCAGAGATTCATTTAACTTAATAACTGGTGAGAACAGGTTTCTAAGAAAATAACCAAAAAGATTTACAGTAGCCGGGGTTTGAACTTGCGACCACCCGTTTACCATCCCAACGCTTAACCCATTGCGACAACTTAGATTTGTTGTTATGAACCAGATCTCTATTTAATTAACCAGTGGAGTCACTGGTCATCTTCTTCAACACAAAAACCCTACTAACCCCCGCCATCATTAACTTAATTCACGGATCATACAGGGACGATTAAATGTTTTCATGACACAACATAAGGATGCCAAGCAGTTTTATGCTAACCTCGGATGCGAATGAATATCGAAAACGTGGAAACAACGATGAACATAAACCGCGACTCGAAATCATATGCGACTTGGAACATGGTGTCGGAGATGGGTGGTGGTGACCTCAGAGGCTCGAACAGTGCCTGAGAACGGCTATGCCGCGGTCACCGGTAATCTGAGAGTGGTGGTAGTGGTGGTTGAACCCGGTCGGAACGTGGCCGTAATTCTTGGTCACGGTTGTTGTGTGCGCCGGTTCTTGAGAGAAAACAAGATAGGGAGAACGATATGAGTAACCAAATGATTAGGAGAAGGGGTTGTTAACACCTGAATGATAACCGAAACACCATGAATCGACGCTTTAAAGAGGAGGACGGTTAGCGGCGAACAAGAACGTCGCCACCGTCAGTTACGGTTTTTCCTCTTTAAACATCCAAATCGAGTTTAAAGGTTTAACAAGAATGACCCCTCACTTTATTACACTCTGCGAAGCCAAGTTTCGCTAATTATAAGCCAGGCCCTCCAGGTTTATTCAAGTAGAATTGAAGTTTCAGAAATTTCAGAATAGGTCCCTCGAAGTTTTAAATAAAAGAAAAATGCTAACAAACACTTTAACGGTGTTAACGAAGATAACTTGGATAATGACTAAACGAATATATATATCAAAACGTGTTTACGTGTGACATATAATAAAAATATATAAACCTTCTTTGTCACATAAAATCATAAATGATAATCCTTAATTACTTATTATAAATTCACATAAAATCTGGACAATAACCCACATATAATCATAAAACGATACTTATAATACGTGACATGTTGTCACATAAAATCATAGAATAAATCGTGAGAATATATATACATATACCACATAGAATCATAACTTAACTTATCACATGAAATGACAAAACGTTTGCATGAAATCATAACATATGATTTACACAAAATCATAAAATATCAAATGTCTAGTCTTTAAGTGCATGCTCGTATAGTGATGGTTACACAAACTCTACTTGCTATGGTCAACATAATTCAATCACATAGATGTTCACACAACATTTATATCAGTTAAAATAAATGTTCTCATGAAATTTATGTTAGTTTAAGTTTATATAAATCAAGAAAAGTCCAGAAAAAGTGGATTGTCACAGTATCCCCTTGTTGAAGAATTTTCGTCCCGAAAATTGAATAATGTGGTTAACAAGTTGATCTCAAAAGAAATAAAAAAATTTCTCAGTCGTCACATCATCCCCTTGTTGAAAGAATTTCGTCCCGAATTTAAATCAGATGTTTGAAGAGTCGAATTGATGGTAACGTATCGAAAGAATCCAGGGTTCCTACTCCAAAGGAGTCAGGAATGTTATGATCAAGAATGTTCGCCCGATGTTGAGAAGATGTTAAAAGTTTAGTTGATTTCAAAAGTAATTCGAATCGAAAGTATAGAAAGTGATTTCCTATCAAACGTTCTCCAATGAGAAGGGTCGAACAACCGTATTATGGGGATCATGTTGAGTGGCAAGGCTGAACAGAGTAACATGATACATAAGTAACCGAAATAAAAATTTTAATATGAAGAAGAACCATAACATGTCCGAGTAACCTCCAACTATTGTACCCAATGCTGGGAGTGAGATTTCCATTTCGTGTCTGCTTTCAGTTAAGGTGTTCACATTCACCAATAAACCAGGTGAATCGGAGAGAAGAGAATTTGAGTACGTGAGAAAATTGTGTGTGCATCAAGTCAGTTAGTGTTTAATAAACCCAATGTCAAACAAAAGCGTAAACGTCCAATCTTACCTACCAATTAACAATTAGCATACTATTACACAAGACTGATCAAGTTAACATGGGGACCTATTGATTGATTTAGTACTTTTATGGCCCATTAAGTTTCACATGATTCATATAATAACATTGAAATTCACATTTCATGCAATAACGGTTCAAATAGCATACGAGTCTCTACGAATGTTTCTTTTAAAGGTTTATGTGGTCAAAGCGTACTAGCATGCAATCTATCATGAAGGTTTTACCATACAACGCATACAATTGTCCCAACACCTTATATACTAGCATACGACCCTAACATGACATATCTACAGCATATAAGTTCATGAACTAACCAACACAACCCATACGGTGCGAACTTGACGGGGCAACTTCACACAGTCTTGTCATTCCCACCGAGGTAGGAGACTTAGGACCTTGTATGGTGTATGGTTTTCATACCCAATCAAGTTAATACATTCACAACATATCATTTTCTGGTTCCTAACACGTTTCATACACATAACTAATCATGTAATTCTTCTCAACTTATGTTTAAACCAGCACTTCAACGATTAATCAATCTATATAACCTAAACATAGGATTAGATTCTAAAATTTTAGCATGCATAAACACGTATGTTTTATAAACATTTCTTATGACAAGATCAGAAGCAAACAAACTATTTATCATGGTTAAAATGGTTCAACAGTTGCTATCATGCTAAAACATAACTTGTAACACACTAATTTTGTGACAAAAGGACTGAGGTCTAAAGAATAGCCAATCACGAGCTTGTCATTTAAAAGGTAACGCGTAGCGGTTTGTTTTAGAAAAGAATTACTCAATTCTATCAAGAATTATTCAATAAATCACATAGACAATTAGGTTCAAATTTAAGTTGGAGTTTAGTATCATACAACATATCATCATGCACATTACCTTGCTAAAGAATCTAAAAATTTACAGTGAAGATCCAACAAAATAAAAGTGTAACTATGAGGTAGCGAATATTGAAAAGTGATCTGCGGGATTATGCATGGCATCAAGCATGAGAATAGCAAATAGAGGAATACTTCGTGAATTCGAGTAAGCGATGGGATAACAAGCTCATGATGGTCGTAACTACACATCCCACGAATGAAATGTGAGTTTAAAATGGCACCGGTGAAGATACCAGCAGGGAGGATGTAAAAGACGTAATATATAGTATAAAATTCGGAGAGAATATATAGCGTGTTTGACAGGATTTGGCAAGGAATTCGCGTGAATAGATATCGAAATGAACGTGTCAACGGTTATACAATCCAACAAAGGAAACATCTCATTAGGAAAATCTTCATTGTTTAAGCTTAGCTTCCTGCTCAGCCTCCTTGATGTCCTTGCGCTTCATGAGTCATGATTCCTTTCTTGTCAAAACATTGATTCAAATGGTCTTCAAAAGTAAGATAGGGTACAAAAGTGTTATAAAAGGGTGTCTACAAAACACAAAACATCAAGATGTTCAAAGGTGGATTTGGTTTGGGTTGCCTGTACATATGCGTCTTTGCTAGGGTTCAATGCAGGTTTACCGCGGGTCAAAAGATCAAATCGGGTGCTCCATAGAAAAAGGATGAGGCCTATCACCTCAGTGAATGCCAGCGAGTTCATAAAAACAAGGCAGTCGACCCAAAAGCAGTGTCCCTTAAACGAAATTCGATCTACTTCTTAACACATGCTTCTAAAAATTAGAGTTGATCATTCGATCAGGTGGTTTGTCATTCATAAGGGAAAATCTCTGGTTTTCAAAATGTTGATGTTCATCTGAGTCAGAACTCGCATCTAAATCATGGCAGGCAATTTGCTTTAGAAAAGTTTTCTTCTAGACACGGACAATTGAAAGCATGAAGTTTGATTATTTTGGGTACGTCTCGTTTGGTAGAAATACGTAAGGGATATCTGTAATCTCGGAGAAATTAGCATTAAGCAATTTTGTCAAGGACCTAGTCCCGTTTGATGGAGTTTCTCATAACGAGGCTCTTCTGTATGACTCTAAAGTCAATCCTTGGTCCGATACTGGTCCCACATTCAACGTGCCACCAATGTTTATATATAGGGTGTACCGCAGCTAACCCACCACACTACCAGCATCTTGAAAGTGTACCAACTACCCACCATTACTAGATAATTGTCAAACCACATTAGATACGTTTATCGGAAATAGAGGACTTCAAGTTTCTCCCATACGCTTGAATGTAAAAGGGGCGAGAAATTAAAACTTCAATACGTTGTACAAGACAAAAGGTGTAGGTGTTTCCGTTCATAAGACCAGTAGGATGCATAGAGTTTATCGTTCTAGTGAAGATCGTCGAGAGTTTGGCACGCACAGTAAGGATATCATAAAGCTTCAAATTTCAAGACGATCAAAATTTAAACGGCCACAAGGTTTAAGTTCAAGCTGGAGGTTAATCAATGAAAGTTTTCTGAAAATGACAATGAGGATTCGCGTACCAGAATTTTATCGATAGTTGCTATGAGAGGAGCGTAAATAAATATACAAAATGTATGGATAACTTGGTGTGCTCAAGGCGTAAGAAGAGAAAATGCAGGTCGGTGGTACAATTAGCTATTGATAACAAGAAGTTTATGCTCGATGAGTGTAAATAGGGTTTCTATAAAAAGCTTTGTATTGTTACTGCGATTGAAGCACAAGGGCGTCTTATCATCAATGGTGTTAACTAGTGGAAAAACTAACCAAAAGTGTAACACCTTTCGGTTCAAATCTTAGAAGCTTATCCAGGACATAAAGGATTACAAAGCACGAGAATCGGAAATTGCCGGTTGCTAAATCATGAAAGGTTGAATTATGCAAACAAAAATCGATAGTTCAGACTCAGGAGATCAATCGGAATAGTCCTTACGTTAAAAATGGGAGTCATTAGTTTGAAACTCAGGAAGGATTCTCACTAACATTACCCCCATTAGAGATAAATATGCTTGCGGTGTGGTAGGCAGTTTGTACAACCGTGTCGATGTTGCTGGCAACAAGTATTGGTTCGCACAAGAAAATCAAGGAGTATGAATCTTCAGAGGGTAACTTCACAAGAGCTTTCAGCCAATAAGTAGTGCTCATGGTATATGATTTATCCATTTTGTTCATCTAACGTTGTCTATGTATCCGCCAGGTGAATGTATGTCCAAGTTATCTCACGATCGTAAAGTTCCACGGATTGATATGGTCGGTAAGATCGTAAAAATAGAATTATGATTCAGAATGGGTTCAAACCAGTCAAGGGTTTCGTCGAGAGTGTTCGTAGTTAAGGAAGACTGGTCATTGAAATACACGAGTGTGACGGTGTCCTACCAGGACCAACTTTTCATAATATGCTTCAAAAGGATTCACGTATGGATTAGAATCCAATCGTAAAGAGGCAAAGTCAGGTGCGACAGCATTTTCAAAGATAGATGACTTCGATCAGTCGGTTGAGTTCAACATGTTGAACATTCAATACCATGAGATTTTTTTTTTTACAGGAATGTGGTCCCAATTCGACCATTGGCTCGCCTAGTAGGATTCTCTAGGATTTTCATATACTGCAAGTTACATTTACGTGTGCACCCGTAACTGTAATTTACCCTATATGCTCACCCTAGTTCCTCTTACTTCAGCTACCAGGTATTGTGGAGTACAAATTAGATACTCTCAAAGTTGGTATCAAGAATGGGGTCACTCACCGAACGTTATTCTGACCAGAATTCGTTAAAGAGATAAGTATCGAGAACAACATGTTCACTTAATTGGAATGAGCCACCCGAAGCGAGTCAGCCAGAATTTTAGCTCAAAAGGATCTGAATAGGGTTTATCACGCATACCGACTTGATCACAATCCAGTGCGTGAAGAGTAAACCTTAGTTGGCCCACATCAGGTATCGTTGAGGTTATAAGAGTTGTTTCCAAGCTGTATCGTCTCGGAGCACAACGCGATAGAAACAAGAAGAGGATGATCTTAAAGGATCAAGTCAATTGTGAAAGCGATTAGTGTAATAGAGGCGGATACAAGTGCCCCATGAGAAACCACTTGAATTCAAACAATGTTGCCGTAGCAGAAAGTTGGATAATCGCGCTATTAGCACGTCAAGATTACGTTTCATGGAGATGCGAGTTGAGCAATATATGCAAGGCAGGTATAACAAGAACCTCCTAAGTCATGGGAAAAGTTTAAGGACAGGAAGAGGTATTACACCACCTTCCCTATGCATCATACGTCCATAATATGGGTACTACGCCCAGTTGTTCAATCCGGAAAAATCCCGAGTAGCAATCAGCTCGTCAAAAGTATAAACGTGATCCTTCGATCTGATTCGACGTCTCGGCGTACATGAATGTTAACCAAGAGGTACACAACTTAGGGAGGTTAAAGGAAAGGACTCAGGACTAACCGGCTCCTCGCCATGAGTATAAGGGGATTGGATGATGTAAACGACTTATCGTAAACAGGTGCGTGCAGGAGTGAGTATCACGATGCATGA
>JBCNJP010000040.1:546458-574458 GCA_039602395.1 Deinandra increscens subsp. villosa | reverse complement strand
CACCAGAAAATTGTTCAGAAGCTACATTTTATGTTTTTTCCTTCTTTAGAATTCGTTATAGATTTCACATATATTTTCTTTTCAGTTCCGTGTGTTATTAGCTTGAAAAGAACAAACACTTTTAAACGGAATTGTAACACCTCACTTTTAGCGAAAACAGGAACTAAAAGAAATCGAACATAAACGAACATAGCCTTTTACCAATCGAACATAAACGAACCCGATAGCAAAGAAATCACACCTAGAATTGATGATAGAGAGGCACTGCAAACGTTGAAATCTTGAAAATAGCTATGATATTCTCTGGTGAAGCTGATGAATGAGCCTTAATTTGAGCCCTAATACATCTTCAACTTGACAACTGTTGATGAGGAGAACTACGATCCCCAAAATCATTCGAGTTACCCCTGAAATTCGAACTCTCCTGTAGAAGAAAAATGAAAACAAATCATGGATCCAAGGAGATCCTCTCTATGTTTTTAGGTTAACTCACATATGGATGGCGGTGGATGACAATGGTAAAAGGCAATGGGAGACGAGACATGGGCGAGTAACAGGATGGTAGGTATGGCTGATTGAGGCGGTGAGGAACCGAGGTAAGAGAAATGATGTGCTACTCCTCCTCTCCTTTAGGTATGGCTGATTGAACCACTTTCCGTGAGATAACAGAGGTAACCGGATAGGGAAAAGTGGACGGAAATGTGAGGAATGTAACGGCGAACCAAAACTTAAACATTTCTTATGCATAGAAGACTGGTACATCACGTTGGGTAAATGGTACATGAACGGAAAACCCTATTTATGGATGGAGTTTCCAATTGTTAATAGGGGTAATAGAACGAGTTCAACCAACTCCACTTGCTACTTGCTATTGCTAGACACGAGGTATATACTTGTACGTCAAATCGGTACTAGAGCATGCATTATTATTTGTTTAAACACTTTTCCACCGATTGGTTATTTTATATGCAGACCAAAACAAAGACTTGGAGGAATTTTTTCAGTCTACTGCAGGTATAAAAATTTGTGGTATACGGTTAGATTGGCACATAAAATTGACGCGTTCTTTCTTTATGGTTATCACACATGAATGTTTAGGTTAGTACGTGCATTGGCCGTATTCAACTTGAACAAAATCCATACCCCTTTTTAAGTAGTGATGTGTACTTCCTTTGCCTGACAACTAACTGAGGTAAATAAAAAAATTTGTTTATATAGACTTTTGTACAGTTTAAATACATTCAAATATTCTTGAACTTCTAAACCTAGCTTTTTTGCTCTAGCAATAACTATTGATAGCAAATAACAAATGAACGATAAACACCTCTTCTTAGTTGGCTTAAACATTCTAAACAACTTTTTTTTATTGCTTTACACACATCTACTCTTAAACAATCCTACTGTATTCTTTACTCATACCATTTAAGTATTTAACCCTTGCCTCTAAACGCTTTAGCTAACAACTATCATATGTATTTATTTTTAAACATTGAATAAAAAAAGGTTTTCTTAGAGACACCCCCTTTTTTTTAAATACATCTCACCTAAAGGTCACTCTAAGGTCTCGAGGTCACCTATATGGGGGTTGTCTCTAAGGGAACCTCACCTTAAGCCCAAACGGTCACGTATATTAGGGGTGTCCCTAAACTGAATCTCATAGAAGGGGTCCTATATCTCACCTCTAGCCCTTTATGTCACCCAGAAGGTTTTTTTCCATATTTTATTTCTAGAGTAAACTTCGGTTTTAGTCCCCAACGTTTGCACATTTTAACAATTTTAGTCCCAACTTTTTAAAAATCCCAATTTAGTGTCTCATATTTCATTTTTTTCTTCAATTCTGATCTCAACGTTAACAGTTGTTTAAAGAGCCGTTAGACTGCCCTCATGTGGTCCCCATATGAGGTGTTTTTTTGTCATTTCTGTTTGTTTTAACTCATACTTTAAAACAAGCGGAAATAACAAAAATACTCCTCACGTGGGGACCATGTGAGGGCAGTGTAACGGCTCTTTAAACGTTTGTTAACGTTGAGATCAGAATTGAAGAAAAAAATGAAATATGAGACACTAAATTGAGATTTTTAAAAAGTTGGGACTAAAATTGTTAAAATGTGCAAACGTTGGGGACTAAAACCGAAGTTTACTCTTATTTCTATTATTTATTTATATGTAATAATAATAATAATAATAATAATAATAATAATAATAATAATAATAATAATAATAATTAGTATTATTATAATAATAATAATTTGTATTATTATTATTATAATTATTATTATTATTAATATAACAATAATAATTATTATTAATATAACAATAATAATTTTATATGTGTACGTGCGGTATGCATGTTTATATACATGTAAAAGTATAATGTATGCATATATGAACGTATATTAAGCTTATTCATATTAATATTGTATGTACATATTTGTGTGCATGTAAGTGTGATAGTATGTGTATGTACTTATGCATGTAGTACATTATACCTTATATACATTTTACAACTTTATTATACAACTTTTAAAGCATAATTTACAATCCAACAATGCACACAACACTGTTTTAGCAACAGTTGTGGGGTGTAATTTTAATACCATCAGGGTTTCCTTTCTTTTTTACAATTGAATCGTACCTGCTCCTGCTCAAACACAATTAAAGACGCTTCCCATCCCATACATACTACTTACCCTTACCTGCTCTAATGATGATGGTGATTCCCTGAGTACAACCTCTTCGCATTACAGGTGTCGATTTTAGGGTTTGAATTTTGGGGTTTTTTGGGTGTGTTTACAGGTTTGATTAGAGAGATTTGGGGGTCAAATGTCGTTGCCGGAGAAGATTTGCATGAACGATTTGTGCGGGGCGACGGCGAGTGGTGAATGGAAGAGAGGGTGGCCCATGAAAGTCGGCGGTGTTGCTACACTCTGTTACGCCTGTGGGTATGGACTTCTTTTTATTCCGATTTTACCCTTCATCGTTTTACAAATTTACGTTTTCAGACTAATTTACAGGTGTTGGTTTGTTAAGGCCATGTAGGAGCTCAGATAACAAACATTTATATGTTTAAAATTTGTCCCAAATTGCTATTTTTTGGCATAATTCATGATTTTTATGGTTCAAGAAATAAAGAAATAAAAAAATTAAAAAAAAACACTGCAAGAATGAGCTAATCTGGTCGAAAATTGTTAAGCATGATGGTAGTTTTAGTGTGTTCATGTTTGCAATTTGTCCCAAATCGATAATATTTGCAGATAGTAATGATGCTTTTTTAGGCATTGTTTGAAAGAAAGATGGTAAGTGGCCATCTGAAAGGGCAAACATAGTGCACGAGGCTCTCGAATGCATGGTTCTAGAGTGTTGGCCACTTCTGCATTTCCGCAAAATGTTGTTTTTTTGAACCTGTGATTTCCAGGTCACATGGGAGCAACGGTAAAACTTTACCGTTTCTGGGATTTCCAGGTCATATGGCAACAGCTTTACTGTTGCTCGAGGTTCACATTTCATAATTTTTGAAAAATTACTCAAATTTTGCAAGCTATATGTTCTTTTTACAAAAATAAAGGCACCCACCAAGCGCGATTAATTGTCTTTGCATCTACATTATATATGCAAAATATATTATTTTTGTTTATGGTGTGTTTACAAGAATGATGGTTAGTTTGTGAGAAAAGCTAAAAAATCACTATAATATCTTCATACCATTAAAATATCTATTTGAATGTGACATATTGTTATCTTTTCTTGGCTGGTATGATATTTTCATGGTTTGGCCTTAAAACGAACCATTGATACTATAAAAATCAAAAGATGGCCTTATTTGACAAAAAATGCCCAAGTAACAAGAAAATATGCCCAAGTAACTGAATATATGGTGTCGGCAGGACTATATAGGTTTATTCTAGCTTTTCTTTCTAGTTTTTTGCGGTTTTATTGTTGTTAACCATAACATGTATGGTATTGAATTTTGATATATCCATTGCTTATTCTTTTACCCTTAAAAGGTTATATAGGCAAATTAGAAGATGCTTTTGATATTGTGATTCATAGTAAGAGTATCGCAATAAGTGTTCCTACAATCACCGGGAGCTTCAAGAAGGTTTATCTCTTTCTAACATCCTTTTATGTTTTGATTTAGACCATACATATACTTAAACTCACTTGATTACCTTAGTTGATGAGATACTTAAACTCACTTTAAATCCCTTAATTTCAAAGTTAAATAAGGTAGCTGTTTGTTTTGGTTGGATTTTGGTGGTTGAAATTTGCTCCTCAACGTATTAATATAATAATATTTTCTCATGCCTAGCTTCAAGCTCTTTACCCTGATTTGTTTAGGATAGATTTGGGAAAAATAAAAAGGAGTACAACATCCATTTCCCACTTGGAAAACTGTACGGGATGTGGTATTTTTACACAGTGAATTGTTCTTTGCTGCAAGGTTTATACCAGTCTGATTTGATAAACCATTTCCTGATTCACTTCTAGAGGTTTTGGAATTTTATGATCCATTATTGATAAATAACACTATTAACTTTGGTTGTGGATGCTTATTATTGCTTTTTTATTTATGATGTGTAATTGTTTTGGAGGATAGGTCAGTGAATTGGATCATCTTTACTATGCTTGGACATGAAATGGATAATTGCCTACTTCAACAAGTCATAAAAATGATGAGTGAATGAATTGGATCATCTTGACTGATCCTGGATATCAAATGGAATGTAGCCACCTTCAAGAAGTCATAAAAAGGTTGGTTTTTTGAGCATTTTAATATGTTTTCCACTAAATGAATGAACAGGTACTCTGTTAATGAGAAAGACCTATGGGTTTTTTCCATTATTGGTTTCTTTATTGCTGCGTAGTTGTCACTTGCAACCAATAAATTCTAAACGGGTCAGCGGAGAGCAACAACAATGGTACTACCAGCAAAACAGCCCCGTTTGATTACAACTCCCTCATATACAAGGTAAAACCATCTGATGCACATAACATAACCCACAATGCAAATTTCCAATGGGCAAAGTACAACATCTCAAAGCATTTTTAGTATACTTGATGTTCTGTTTGAATGGTTTATAGCTCCATATCCATTTGCTAATATTTGATTGATGGCACTGTTTACTGTTATCCACGTTTCTATTGCAACTAATCGTGATTTGTTCTTGCTAATTTCATAGATTATAATTGTCAAGCCTCTAACATGATGATATTGATGTGTTGCAGAGAAGAAACTAACGAATACAGGGAGTGTAATTCTCATGGAGGATGGATCTCAAGTGTTAGACCTTACCGGAAAGAACAATTGCACATGTATAGCCGAGTTTTTAAAAAGGTCTGACTCCGCTGCGAAGCGCGGGTCGACCCACTTGTATAATATATCAACGGAGTTCTTATATGAAGTTGTATCCACGTGACCATATATATATATATATATATAAACATATGTTAAGTCAATATCTATCATATATGTATGTACATATGTATGTGGTTTGATAACGTATTAGTATGTGTTTGTATGTGTGTGTGTATGCACGTAACGGTGTAATAATACGTAGGAGATGCGATAATATAGGTCACACAGAGACCTTAGAGGGAGCCTAGATGGTAAGATGTGAGCCCTTTAGGTCACTCCGAGACCTTAGCGTCACCTTTAATTTCTCATTATAGGTGACCTCTCGGTTGAAGAGGTGAGCTGAATCTCATATAAGAAGTCTCATATCTCACCTCCAGCCCTTTATGTCACCCTTAAGGTTTTTTCATATTTTATTTGTATTATTTATTTATATGTAATAATAATAATAATAATAATAATAATAATAATAATAATAATAATAATAATAATAATAATAATAATAATAATAATAATAAAAGTAATAATAATAATAATTTGTGTTATTATAATTAGTATTGTTATAATAATAACAACTACTTTATTATCTATATAACAATAATAATTTTTATGTGTGCGTACGGTATTCATGTTTATATACATGTAAAAGTGTAATGTATTCATATATGAACGCATATTAAGCTTATTCATATTGATATTGTAGGTACATATCTGTGTGCATGTAAGTGTGTTGGTATGTGTATGTACATATGCATGTTGTACATACAATATACCAACGGAGTTCTTATATGAGATTGTATCCACGTGACCATATGTATGTATATATAAACATATATTAAGTCAAAATCTATCATATATGTATGTATATATGTGTGTGGTTTGATAACGTATTAGTATGTGTTTGTATGTGTGTGTATGCACGTAACGGTGTAATAATACGTAGGAGATGCGATAATATAGGTCACACAGAGACCTTAGAGGGAGCCTGGATGGTAAGATGTGAGACCTTTAGGTCACTCTGAGACCTTAGCGTCACCTTTAATTTCTCATTATAGGTGACCTCTCGGTTGAAGAGGTGAGCTGAATCTCATATAAGGAATCTCATATCTCACCTCCTGCCCTTTATGTCACCCTGAATGTTTTTCATATTTAATTTGTATTATTTACTTATATGTAATAATAATAATAATAATAATAATAATAATAATAATAATATTTATTATTATTGTTATTATTATTATTATTATTATGGATATAACCAATGATAACTTTTATTATAATAATAAAAATTTGGCTAACACCCCTTCTATAAGTGACTCTTAGGGCATTATGTAAGGTTTTAATCCTTGGAGGTGACTCTTAGGTCTCAGAGTAACCTATATAAAGGGTGCCAACCAAATTTTAAGGGGGTGTCTCTAACAGACCTCTAAAAAAATTCATTACAAAATTTTATGATGATATTCTATATGTTGGATAAACAACTTCAAAATACTTAGTTACTTACTAATATGTATGTATATATATACATATATATATATATATATGTATATAGGGTAAGGATCATATAAAAACAAGTTGTTATTGTGAAAACATAAAAACAAACTTAAATGAGGGGTATAATTGTCAGAACACACAATTTTTCTTTAAACCTAACCTCAATGGTATCTATGATCGTTCCTCCATCCCTCCCGACCTCCCCTGTGACGTCTCATCATCTCCGGCGACCTCCCCTGCGACGTTTATTCATCTCCGGTGACCGCTAACAATCTTCGTCTCTTCAAAAAGGTACGAGATTTTATACTTTCTCTCTACTCCACGGTCCCTGCGACGTCTCTTCATCTACAACGAGCTTCCTCTGCGACGAGTTTTTTTCTAGTTTAATCTTCACCACTCGACTTTGTAAACAACAATTTGAGTGTTTTTGAAGATTCATAGTTGCTTAATTTGACTATAATCTAGTGTTTTTTAGGACTCATAGTAATGCACGTAAGGTGTTTGATAAAATGCCTATGGGAAAACTAAGTATTTTTTTTTCTGTTTTTGTACCAATTTTGATTATTTTCTGTTGTATTAGGTGTCTAACTAACGAGATACGTATCCAATCGGCAATTATACTCATAAGAACGACGATGCTGCACATGTGTAATAATGTTTGTAGGTATGTTTTACAAACGTTTTGACTTTTTTATATAAGTGACTTATACGTGTAATACGCCTACATGTGTTTAACTTTGTTAAGCACTTTGAATTTTATATGTATTACACATGTGCAGTAATCATCCAAGACATCATAACTGTCATTACACTTGCTTTAAACCCTTTAAAAGTTTTCACATAAAACTATGTTGTGAGTATACTACATATGTGTATAATATTTGAAAGATTTTCTTTAGCACCACTATAAAGAATAGTTTTTTTTATTCTACTATACTTTTATATGTGGAACTAACTCTCTGGTGATACATGAACTTTAACCGTCCATGATATTCTTTGGTGTTGAGCATTGTGGTACACCATTTTATATAAAATCCTATAATCTTGCACATGTACACTAATTTTGTCTTGAATGTTTTTTTACAACGGTTACATATGTGTTTGTTGTATATGTAATATGTTATACATATGCATGCAATATGTATGTGAATACTTCCCGCTGTAATGTTGCACATGTGCACTAATATTATTTCCTTGTGTGTCAATAATCTTCGCCTGTGAAATTCTGTAACGTTACACATGTGCACTAATGTTATTTCTTATGTTTTTTTACAACCTGTGAGTGTGAATACTGATTTTTTTATATTATTGTTTGTATCAGGTGTTTATTCGATCATACATGTATTGAGTCAATGGTATGAATCATAATTATGTTGGTGCTCCACACAAAACTGAAGAGTTCGTTGATGATGTCTCCAAATTCATTGATTCACACTTTTGTAACACGTTGGACAAGCTAGCTATGTTCGCTGATGTTGCATCTCAATCTGAGAGTTTGCCCGATCCTCAAACCGTTTTGAGCTTCTTTGGTGTTGAACACCATGATATTGTCTCGTTTCTTTATATCGCATGTCTGTTACACGTATGTATTAATGCTAATATGTGTGTTTTTTAAACATTTAAATGGTTTCGTATAATCGTTTCATTTATGTTATACACCTACATGTGTTCAATACCATCAACAGTTTGTAATTTTTTTCAAGTCCATCATTAGTTTATAAATTTATTTTGTAATGCACATGTGCACTAATTAGTCGAGACATCATAATTATCATTATCATCAATCTAAACACTCACCTGCACATGTGCAGTTAAATAACCATACTTAATAAATTGCAAATAACCATAAATCAATACCAACCATCACATATTCTTAACATAAACAAATGAGAGACACCGTTTTTTATTTTATACAATTAAGTTATATGCATCGCACATCCGTGTCAAATGATAAACGAATAAAATAAAAACAAAAAAAATAAATCATTCGTTTACATTCATTGATACCTAACTCATTCTATTTGTCTTTCATTCATACAATATACATACTAAAAACAAGAAAAAAGACAAGACAATCAAACATCATTGTTCAATTTCTGCACATAATTTCACCTTCATCGTACCTTCACTACCTTTTTTTGCACCCACACACCTATTATTGTCCTAATCTTGATTTTGCAAAAATGACGTGCTTGCCTTTGTCGACTGTCTTTGTTTCTGTCTTCATACCGCAATCTGTTTGATCCACGTTAAATTACAACTTCTTTCTTATCACTTCCAACTTTTTCTTCATGCTGCCCAACAGTTTACTACGTTTGCAAAAGTCTTTCCCGAGTCGTAAGCTTACCAACATGAATGCTTTAGGTTCCACCAATGTTCCAACTCCTGCTTGAATTGCGAATAGGTTATTTCTCCTTATCATACATTATACAAATAACCGTTATTTGTATCAACTAGGATAAAATGCACATGCGTATTATATATTTTGTCACAATTTAATATTACTGCACATATGCAGTAATGTTTAACGGTCACATTATTTGTATCAGTAACATAGTTTTAATTACATTTTAAGATTACTGCACATGTGCACCTATATTTACAACCCTATTATTTGTAATTAAAGATTATTGCACATGTGTAATAATAGTTAAAGATTATTGCACACGTGCAACAATCTTAGCAGTTACACTATTTGTGTTGTTACTGTATTTTTAATCACATTTTAAGAATAATGCACATGTGACCCTATATTTAAACCACATTATTTGTAATTTTTTTGTAATTAAATATTATTGCACACGTGGAGTAATTTTAACAGTTCCATTATTTTTATCACTGATGTAGTTTTAATCACTTTTTAAGATTACTGCACATTTGCACCTATATTTACAAACCTATTATTTAAAATTTAAGATTATTGCACATGTGCAATAATCCTAACAGTTACACTATTTGTGTCATTACTGTATTTTTAATCACATTTTAAGGTTACTACACATGTGCACCTAAATTGACAACAAGCTTATTTGTGATTGAAGATTATTGCACATGTGTAATAATCTCAACAGTTCCATTATTTTTTGTCATTAATGTAGTTTTAATCGCTTTTTAAGATTACTACAATATAAGGTTATGATTATTGCCCATGTGCAATAATCATACCGGTATCAGTATTTGTGCCAGTAAAACATTTGTATTCACAATTAAAATTTAATGCACATGTGCAATAACATTCACAATACCATCATCTGCAACATCTAATATGATTATTCCACATGTGTAGTACAAGTTTGTTTCATAATTCAATATTATTGTACATGTGCAATAATCATAACATTACCAATTTTTGTACCAGTAAAAGTTCACAATACCATTATCTGTATCATCTAGTATGATTATTGAACATGTGTAGTATAGATTTGTTCATAATTCAAAATTAATGCACATGTGCAATAATCATAACATTACCAAATTTTATACCAGTAACATCCACAATACCATTATCTGTAACGTCTTGCATGATTATTACACATGTGTAGTATAGAATTGTTCATAATCGAATATTATTGCACATGTGCAATAGTCATAACATTACCAATTTTTGTTCCAGTAAAGATAAAATGCGAACGTATGATGTATATTTGATCTCTTATCAAGATTATTGCACATGTTCACTTATCTTAACATCACCTTTTTTTGATCAGTTAAGTTAAACTCTATATGCTTACATCATTTGTCGTAACGAGTGTTGTTTATGTCTGAAATCATAAGAATAATGCCTTGAACAGTAGCGATTTCACGAGTTTATTTAGGTTTTTTTAAGTAAACAGCGTGTGAAACCTATTTTTTTTTTGGTGAAATAAGTACAAAATGTAATGATTATTACCTTTCTGATGTTAATAATTCCTTCGATCGTTGTTGAGTACTTCGATTTCTTCATTTTCTTCGTTCGATTGATGGTTTTTATACCGTTTCTGGTTCGTTTTTGAGAGAGAGAGAGAGGGTCGTTCGTGAAGATGGAGGGTGTGAGTTAATTAGGGTTTTTTTGTGAACGCTTAAATGTTATGTACGTATTAGTTTTTGTATTTCCATTTTTGCCCCTCCGTGTTTTTTTAACTAAATGAGATATATATTTACAGTTCTGGTCCTTTATGTATAAAATGGTCTTGTTTTTATGTTTTCACAATAAGGCTTGTTTTCGCATGATCCCTACCCTATGTATATATATATATATATATATATATATATATATATATATATATATATATAGTCAAAAGTTCATTGTAGACCCTTTAAAAAGTGTAGACCCCGTAGACCCCTATATTGTTCTATAAAACTCACTAAAAATTATAAAACTCATTGGTGTTGAATTTGGTTTTTTTTAACTTTTTTTATTTTGTCATATTTCTATCTTTATATTCTTTATTTATTATTTTCTTAATTTCAAAGTGTTGGCGGCGCAGCTTGTTGCCCGCCTTCCCTGCGTATTGACTTGAGTCGTGTATGATCTCTTTATCTTGTTGTTTAGTGAAATAAAACAGATAAAATGAATTATAATTTTTAAGTGAGTTTTATAGAACATCGATTTTTAAAGTTGCCGTGAGTTTTAAAAACAATGAGTTTTAAACTTAAGAGTGTGTTCTATAATTTGTAATGAGTTTTATAATTTTCAATGAGTTTATTAAACATTGATTTTTAAAGTTGTGGTGAGTTTTAAACACAACAGTGAGTTTTAAAACTCAACAATGAGTTTTAACAATAATTATATATCAATGTGTCCAACAACTTTCTAGGTTTTCTTTTTTATTTTTAAAAGCTTATCGCATAAAAAAAACCAAACTCAATAGCAATGAACTTTATAATTTTAGTCAGTTTTACAGAACAATATAAGGGTTTACAGGGTCTACAATTTTTAAGGGTTCTACAATGAACATCACCCTATATATATATATATATATATATATATATATATATATATATATATATATATAGGGAGAGGATCATTTGAGAACCAATTTGATTTGAGAAGTAAAAAGAACTAATTTGAGCCACATGTTTATTACATGTATCCCCCCTCCCATGAATTGTAGTGGTCCCCCCCCTAAAATTTGTGGTTGAGATTTAGTTCTCAAAAGTTCTCAAAAGTTCTCAAAATAAAAAGTTCTCATTTGAACCTAACCCTATATATATATACTAGGGGTATACCCGCGCGTTGCGGCGGCAATAGTTCATAACGTGTTATTCTATGTTTGTCCGTGCGTTATGGCGGCACGGCAATTTACATCGCGGTATTCGTTTTTGTTAGCGCGAGCGATGCGGCCCGATAACAATTTATAATACGGTACATACGTGTTCAGCAGCGACAACCGACGTGGTACTTGTTTTTCGTTAATTTATCAATACTCTCGTGATATATTTTTCGTTGTACGTCTGTTAGTTTTCTCATTCGTATCATCGATCTAATTTATCTAAATTCGTGGTACTCAAACAAATAACAATGAATACCCGAATTGAAATAGATATTGGTCACAAACACACTAAGTTTTGATCCAACACATGAATAAAAAACTTTAACCCATGACTGTCCAATCCTCTTTGAATTGTATCTTTCAAGTTTTGATCCTTTCACAATCAAGCCTGTCATATTATCTATCAAACAAGCACCGAAAACCATGTCAAATGAGACTTAATCATCACATGTATCATTTAGAGCATGAATTTTACCATAACCTGTAGAAAAAAGTCAGTATACCTTCAGTAAATCATAAATGTCTTCCATTGCATTTTCTACTAAAAGGTTGTCAATGAGCATACCAACTATGGCCATAGTAACAATTGCATTTTCTACTAAAGCAATGTTCTAAAACACATGAGATAGCAATTTTTAAATCCTTAAGTTTAGATGATCATGCCAACATAATAACAATAGCAATTGCTGCTGTCATAAATTTTAAAAAATAAAGTAGCTTTAGCCTATATCCTTGACAGAATATGTTATCTCAAATCAAGATGCATGCCTAACTCTACAGAAAATTTGTAGCACATGTCATGAAAATCCAAGCGGCGGAAATGTCAAAAAAAAAAAAAAAAAACTAAACAACCATGAATATACAATCGACCGTATCTATAAAAGAAATATCAAAAATCACAATTCTAACATCAAACTGACATTGATAAAAGAACTCATTTAAAGTCCTTTAAGCAAAACTATCAGAACTCTAAGATACACATATACTAAGATATGAATTCCAAAAAGTGGCAGGTTCTAGGATAGAAAATAAAGATGTAAAACCCTCTAAGATACATATGAATTCCAATGGCATAAAACTTACTTTAAGATCCATAAAACTTGTGAGCAATATAATGATCATACACAATGGCATGGCCCAATTGTCAATTAGTAGATCATCAACCTGCATTCACAGAATGAAAAAACCACGCACAACATATATTGAACATGAATTCTTACAAATACCAAACAAAAAATATATATTTAAGAATACTCTCACCCTCTTCATGAATACTCTCTAATATTTTGAACATGAATGCTTACAAATGCCAAAGATTGTACAGTTTAAATAATTGTTTTTCAAGGACATGAATTTTGTTGAGGCTACATAGAAAATTAGCCCCGAACCTTAATATGTTACAGCCTTACATGTATAAGGTATTGCAGCAAAATACCACCACAGATTTGATGCAGGGCAGGAAAGATATATAAAAAGGGGTCAAGCTACCTCTGTGGAAGCTTGCATAAAACATCACAATCAACCGAAATCACTTAATGTATAAAACAACACAATCTATGGAAATAATTAATATATTAATCGGTAGTCTTATGGCAATATTCAAACCTGAGCATCAACACATCATGTTAAAAGATATCAAGACAATCAAAACACAAAACTGTAACATCAAATTCATATCAACATGAATGCAAAAGATATCAAGATGGAAAACACAAACAAAATAAGTTAGATGTATAGAAACATCTTTATTTTAAATTGGGGCAGATTCTTACCTAACCAATCGGCTTGCTCGCGAAAGGAGTTGGATTCCATAACGATTTCGTTCTTCAGTAGTAAACTGCCCAATTTCACCGTGAATCCATAAACAATCCAAAGGAAAACACAAACAAAATCCCTAATTGGATCTGAGAAACAAAATAAATAATTTACAATTGGAAGACACAACATTCAGAAGTTTCTGTTTATACATAGATGGCATCGAAAAGCACATGTTTAAGCCGGTTTTACCTTTTTTCCTCTCTTTGATGAACCGAAAATCAGAGAACAAACCTGCAAAAAATTTTGATTTCAGATAGACAAAAAATGAATAAATATAAATCCCTCACCTACATAATTAAAAAATCAGAGAATAAACCTGCAAAGTACATGAAGGACCGATAGAACCCCAACATAATTCAAAAATCTGCATTAAATTGATTGAAACGAATTCATAAGATTGTAATTTCAGATTCATCAGTTAAATTTAAACATAAGAACACACAAATTTCTAAAAGTAATTTAAATCTGATAAAAACACGTTAGGGTTCAGAAAGAAATTACCAAGAAGATCTGCGGATAGAACTCGAGAAACAAACTCTTTGCAAGAACTAAAGATGTCCTGGTCACAAAAGCCCTAAGCAGATCTGTACACAGAAATCGTGAAGACGATGAAGCAAATCGCGAATACAGTGACTAAATAAAGTAAAATCAACAAAAAAGCAACAAAAGCTTCACACCTATGATTCAGACTTTGGCTTGAGACCTGCGATAGAAATCGAGAGAGAGTGTGATACTGAAAACGAAGATTTGATTTGAAAACGAACACAACGGTAGACAGATATTTCTTCATACGGCTGCGTTAGGATGACGGATGCCAAAATTAGGGTTTACAAAAAAGAAGCTGACATCGAGAACTTACACATGAGGAAGATGGCGAAAAGAAGAAGCACCGTCGTCGTCCTTCTTTGCATCTAGGGTTTTGAGGGTAGATGGCGAAAAGGCGGAAGAGAGAGAAATGAGATCTCATCAAATCTGTTCCTTTTTTGTGCTCCGTTCAAATTTTGATATTTCAAAATCCCGCTTTCAAATTTGAAAATTTTAAGCTATCATGCATCAATGTCTTGTATTTTATGCTACAAAACTTGTACAAGTCTTAAATTTCAACATGTTGAACTTTCTCTCTCCAATATGCTTAATAATATAGTATAGATTATATATATATATATATATATATATATATATTTATATATATATATATATAGGGTTAGGTTCAAATAAGAACTTTTTGTTTTGAGAACTTTTTGTTTTGAGAACTTTTGAGAACTAAATCTCAACCACAAATTTCAGGGGGACCATTACAAAATCAAATTGGTTCTCAAATGATCCTCTCCCTATATATATATATATATATATATATATACCTGAAACAGCGACATGCCTAAGCTACACGGTCGAGACCATCCAGGTACGATTAATAAGAATACAATTAAAAGATTCAAATTGTCAAAAAAATAAATTATTTATTTACATTTCTAAATGCATAGCATAACCCATCCAAGAAGACAAAAGAGATGCAAGAATGGTAAGGATTGCTATTGAAAATAGGTCTTCTGGTATATATACAGTTGTTGGTGATCTCTTTTCAAAAGACATGACTCTTGGAATAAGTTCATGACCCATGAAGCTAACTAATCACTTAGTATGTTTCAGCTTACCAGTCATAGATAGGCTATGTTTCTTATACGAGATTACTTTTTATTCAATCGGCTGTGTTTTTGGTTTTTCTACCGTTGGCATTTCTAAGAATTAGCCATATTTCTTAAGGTTTTTATCATTCCATTTGCGTTCACAGTATTAGGTCTTTTTATTTTATGTTTATAAAATTGGGATCTGGGTTCATTTCTTTTCATAACGCGATGCTTTAGGGGCGTGACTTTGACAGTTTATGTGTGATGGTTGTGTACTTGAGTTGTATGGTCTTAGGTAATTCATGAATATTGGTTAATGACACTGATTTTAAAACTCAATGTGCTGTGATTTCCATTTGGTGTCATTAATTGTGACACCTCATCCGAAACCCTAGGTCAAACCTATTTACTTTGACTTTTAATTAAGTATTAATGTGCATCAACTGATCTGATTTCTGTTTAAACTGTTAATTACTGTGCCTGATTGTTAACTAATGACGTAAAACTAATCCCGCGTTTGTACTAGAATCGCATACCCGTAAATTTCAATAACAAGAAATGAAATCTAAAATGTATTTTTATATTTTATCCGCAACTGGTGTCATACACTTGTATAACCGACACGGCAAACTGATAAGCGATCGTCCGTTTAAAACTATTCGATTTTAAACAATCTGAACGGTCGAGCTTAAAACCGTCACGGACTGACAAAACTGAAAACGTTAACCGTAACCGTGTGAAAAACTAAAAACTATATCCGATTTTTGAAAAACTGTTATAACCGACTTAAACAATTGTTTTTATGAAATAAAAACATCACAAACTGAAATCGTTGTCAAGACTTAAGCCAAACTTCAACCAAACACCCAATTGGGCCCGACCTGGCCCAATAGGCCCAATGAGCCAAAAACAATGAAACCGAGCTCGAATCCTTAACCCGTTTCATAATCTTGATAAACCGAATGATCGTGGCAATCCGCAAACTCAACGGATGCACAACGGGCCCGGGCCTCGAACCGGTGCCCCGTTTGGACCCGTACGACACATAACCAATGAGCCGGCCCAATTTCATTTTCTTTTAAATGTTTTGGCACAAACTCAAGCACAATTCAAATGGGTTTATTTTTATAAATTTAAGCTCATCAACTTTGCATTAAATTTTTTTATAAAACGGTTACCACCTTTTATTTTTATAAAAATTAGTCATCACCTTTTATTCATTTTTATACTTTTATGAATTATATAAGGTATGATTTTAGTCATCACCATCCTTTATCTATTTTTATAAAACCCCTACGACGCATATTCTACTTTCATAAAAACATGGCATTGTTTTTATAAAAGTATCACCTACACATGTTTGTTTTTATATAAAGTTGCTAGAGATTTTTGTTGAAAAAAAAAAGTGGAGATTGGATTAGCCACCTCTCCACTCTATCATCCTACAACACTTAGCTAATTATCACCTCCTCCAAATAGTGACTTGCACACCCAACACTCTTCTTCACCTTACCCTCACTTACCAACTTCCTTACAACACCCATCACCATTTCACCAACCAAACCAAACACTTCCCCATTCTTCTTTCTTTCCTTCTGTCGTGAGCAACCACAAACACCCCTTTTGCTCCTTTTCTTTTTTTCTTCGTAAACAACTAAAGCAACCAACCAAGCACCTCATTCCATCATTTTTCTTTCTTTTTTTTGTTTGCTGATCGAATCAAATCGCACACAACACAAAACATATTCCTCCATTTCTTTTTTTTTTTGTGTTCGAACCTTCCCTTTTTTTTTTTTTTTTTTTTTTGACAAAGCTACAAACACCACCACCATCCACCGTGCACACTGCTGCCACCACCACGCGACTGCTGCTGCTGCTGTTCCCGTCCCCATGTTGCTGCCATGAGCCGTCGTGGACCACCGAGCCGAGCTACTGTCACCTTTCTCTATTCCTTCTCGGTTTAACTCCTCTCCTTCGTGAGTTCTTTTAAACCGTTTCGTCTATTTTTTTTATACGTTAAAACGTCCCAAACGATCCCCCGAGTCTTGACAACTAACCGTTAAAAACTCAAACTCTTTCTAACGATCCTAAACACGTAAACTTTTTCTATCTTTTTCATTGTTTTTCTTAAACCTTAAGATTGTAAGGTTTACAAATGTGTGTAGGTGGTGTTCTATTCATGGAAATATATAAAACTTAAATTCTAAAAACTTATCAACTTATATGATCATCTTATATATTTTTTTTCTAACACAATAAGTGTAGTGTTTTTATTTAAAATAGAAACCTATGGATTACATTACAAATTAAATGATTTGGTATAATCATTTAGTTATTTCATTATGTTAATATATTTTGCATGATTAATCTTAGTTATTTCATGTTTTAATATAATTATAAACGACTAGATTGTTATTTGTGAATTTTTAGTTATTAATCATCTTATTATGGATTAATATTTGTTAATCATAAATTATCATGAACTAAATATAGTGTTTAGAGACATGCATGGACTTAGTATGGACTTTAGATGTGTTACTTAAATTTTTAGACATAAAATCAAGGATTAAATCATTTAAATAAATTTATTATGGTTAAATATTAATTTAGTAATTTTATAATATTACTTGGATGAATTAAGCCATAAAATCTCACCATAGAAATTTATTATATAAAATGGATACATTTTATAAAAATATAATTTCTAAAGACAAGGCTTAAAATGTTTGTTTTGGATTTTATAAAAATAAAATGGGTAAAAATATATATAAATATATTTTATATCAAAAATGATAAATAAATCATATTTATGACAAATGACTTGAAAAGTATATAATCTTGGTTTTTATACAAAAAAAAATAGAAAATGTTTTAAGTTGGTGAAATATTCTATAAAAAATCTTTTATAAAAATCCTAACTTTATTTGATAAATAAAGTTCTTTAAAAATGATTTTATGAAAATAAAATCAAAAGACATAGAATTATGAAAAATATATTAATTATATAACATTTCGAATTTCTGAGTTGTTCACTGGTTTGGCACTGCACGTAGGCGGAATCCGTTTTTCTTACTGCTATTTACATTTGTCTTCTACTTTACTATCTCTTAATAAATGCTTCAAAAACTATCATCTCTCTCTTCAAATTCACTTTCTCTTCTCTGTAAAATAGGGTCTTCATCTCGTCGATCTCCACGAACGACGATGTACGTCGCTCCGTCTCCGGCATAGTTGACGTAAAAGCGGAGATTGGCTGTGTTTTATGGAGGTCGTTTGTTTTGGGGTATATTCGTTTTCCTTCTTTCAGATCTGTTCTGAGATGTAAATCGATTTCTTGCTTCATCTCCGGCATGCGAGCGATTGTGATTTTTTTGAGGTTTTTGGGGGTTTTCGTTTTCGTTTTTCTCAGAGTTGTTCTGAGATGTAAATCGATTTGTTGCTCTATCTACCACATGTCATCGGCTGTGATTTTGTTTTAGACTTATTTTTCCTCAGGTCTGTTGGTTTCATGATTGTGAAAGACTTCAACAAAAAATAATGTTAGGCATATTTGGTGGCTGTTCATGTTGATGCTTTTGATTTGGGCAACTTGGGACTTTTCATGTGGCTTTGGTTCTTTTCTTTCTTCGATGAATCAGAAAAAAGGGGCTTTCATTTTGTATCTGATCATCAAATGAGTCCGCCTCTTTTTATTTACTTGGTTTTAACCAAAAGAGATGTAGGTAGTGTCATGGTGATGCTCTTAATATGTGTTTGGAGGTGCATGTGATATGTGCAACTTCCTTTCATTAAAGATTTCCTCTTTTAGCAGTTGGCTTTGCTATTTACGATTAGATGATGACATCTTCAGATCTGAGCATTTTGGTGCTATTGTTCTTCCACCGGAGGTGAAACAGAATGATAATATTACATCAGATGATTGCCTTTGATTTAAGGTTTGTTTAATTCATCAGACAAACTTTTTAAAGGCTGTGATGATTCTTACCATGGGACCTCCCCCCCCCCCTCCCCCCCCCCCCCATTTTGTGTTTGATGTGTTGACGAAGGGGCATATATCTGATTGTATGCAACCGTTACACCGATCTGCACCTGAGGTCTTATCTGAGCTTTAATAGCTATGATGATTTGGTTGCATTTTGAGCCTTTGTTGTGCGTATTTATATTAATTGTATAACGTTTCGCATTTCTGAGTTGTTCACTGGTTTGGTACTGTTAAAGCCACGTAGGCGGAATCCGTTATTCTTATCGGGTATGTTTGTCGGTGGGTTCTTCTGATTGGTGTTACTTGCGTGGCTGTTTTGTTTGTGGAGGTGTACATATAGTGTACCCTTTTCCTTCGACGCTCTACTTCAGTTGACCTTTGTTGGTTGTTGTTGAGGCATCTAACGGTTGCTTTAGTGTTGGTTGGCCAGCGACACTCATGGATTTGGATGTTCATTTTCAGTTTAAAACTTGCCATTGCTTTACCTAATGAAATCATAAACTTGCAATTTCTAGGCTATGATGTTTATCCATATATTGATGTTACACAAGTGATACAAAGTTGTTTTTGGCGTGGCGATTCATATTCGCAGCCATAATAATACATGTGTTTCTTAGTGACACCTTCACATATATGGTCTGAGCCTCCTTTATGATCATCCTATGGGACTTTGTCAATTTACTACATATGATATTTCTATCTTAATTTAGTAACAGGATAAGATTTCAATATTCCATTTTAAAAGATTCTTCTTCACTAAGAGAAGAAGAGACAATATTTGGTGAATACTAAAAATTCTAGGTGGTGGATAGAAGAGAAGACAAAAACACACATGGATGAAGAAGTGAAGAAGTGATTCTTAATTTTTTTTAATGTTTTTAGTCGTTAATGGTATGTTATAATAGGCCCTTATTAATGCTACAAGTAGATTAATGATGTGATTCAGAGGGCTGAGGTAAAGCAACTTCAGGTGAATCAGTTGAGCTTTCACGATTGCAATTTTTTATTAATGTGATTGTTTATACTTATATGGTGTCTTATGCATGCAGCTCAGTGGATGTCTCGATCTATAGCTCTTTGTTGGTGTTTCTTTTTCAAGGTTAGTTCACTCCTTTGTTATACATGCATTTGATGTTTCAATTTATACCGGGTTGTGCAGACCTTTCAACTTAATGAAGTGAAAATAGAAGCAAACATTTGAACAATATAGCATAGTATACGAGACCATTTTATGTATTGTATATTTGCCTGGGAATGAAGACTCAGGAAGTCTTGAGGAAAAAGAGTGCTTCTAAGAAAATAAAATCCAATTTCAAAATGATAGAATCACCAACACCTATTACATATTAAGAACATGCATCTGTTAGAAGCAGTTATTGCGTCTGTTAGAGGCAGCTCTTAGTTCTGCGATCATTTGTTATTCATATTGCAGCTTCATGTCAAAGTAGTTTGAATGTTATTAATACTATTTTTATGATCATTTACGTGGTTTTTGGGTTGGTGTACAGGAATCGTTCAGTTTTTCCTTGAGAAAATCAAACCTGTGACTTCTTATATCTCTTGGTTGTTGTATTGTTCTAATAATTAAAGAATTACATAATTAAATATTGCTTACAAAGGCAGCATCTATGCAATTATAAATCGTGTCATATATTATGTTCCAGGCCTGTATATATAGTTAATAATATATATGCAACAAAACAGTTAGATGTGTATAATTACATCTCTCAAATAGGGAGTTTATGCTACCATGACTTCAATTTTGTTGCATTGAAATACCATTTGTGACATTATTCTCAACTTTTTTAAATATTATTCTCAACTTATTTGATGTCAATTTTGAACACCAGATGCTACCTATTTGATTCCTAACAATTTCATTATGATGTCAGCGTTTTCATTCTAGATGCAACGTTCTATCAAAAACCTTTTTATAGATATTTCTTACAATATTCTCACATTATGTTTGCAACATTGAAGTGAGCACTTAATCGAGGTCACCTTATGTAAGAACATGGATAGAAGTCACCTTATAGAAAGACATAGCATTCTTATTCGTCGGCAACAATACACCTTATAGGAGGACATAACATTCTTATTCGTCGTTCTTAAAGATGATCTCACAGCTATAAAGAACATAAAAACGAACATCGCCCCGCAACGCGGGCGGTCGTATTGCTAGTTTTAAACATTTTTGATTATTTTAAATAAATCAAAATAATCAAAACGTTTTAACCGGATCAAATGTTTATTTTAAACGTTGGGAATAAACGAAATCATTAAAACGATTTATAAACGTCTTATGACGCAACCCAACGTAGATACTTATTTTCGACAAATAATTATCCTTATGGATTTTAGAAACCCTAATTTGAGTTAAAATCATTTTAGTTTGTTAATATAATTATTATAATAACAATTATAGTTATATTAACTCAAAACCCTAATTTTCCTAAACATAAGTTAAATATTAAAATAACCTTTAATATTTATCTACTTGTGTTAAATCATATAATCTCTAACTTGTAATAATTTAATAAAATTATTCCGACAAGTTAGAATAAATATTTTGATAATAATTGTGAACACTAGTTATATATATTATAAATAAACGCGATCGATTATTCAATCGATCGAGCGAACCTAAAAAAAATAATAATAAATATTATTATTTAAAACAATATTCAAGACTTGATTGAACTGGCTTTCATGATACTTTATCGAATGTTCATTACTTGTATTCAATTTAGATAAATGCCTTTATACGTTAACATTCGCATTTACTGATTTCGTAAATTGATTAACTAACGGGTTTTCAAACGCTATAAACGGGATTATACGTCAAGACTTGACCGGTATAATTTGGGTAACGTTCGTTACTCAAATGATTATGAGGACCCTTATGCATATTGTCTTATGTTTTATTAGTACTTTACTTGCTAGTTGCCACTCAGTAATCCATCATCATCACTGAATCAAATGAGTTTCACGGCCCCTTTTCTTTACAATTGTTTTACACTTATGGGGGAGAAATCATGAACTGATAAACTGCTTTTTACTTAATGTTATGGTTTACCTGTTAGCCGTATGACTACATGTTCCATTCCGTATCCCAAACTATGGTACAGAGACGTTATAAACGTTTGTACAACTGAATCCCACTATTAATTGAATTCGATTAGTTCTGCTCGAAACGATAACTAGTGAATAGATCTATTTGGGTTGACAACCCTGCTCAGAATGGTAGCTCCAATCCTGACTTCGTATATTGTCAAGGGGTACACGTCAGTTATTCTTGCCTGTTCGGTATTCTTGGGATAGAATGCTATGAGTGGGTAATCCGTTAGTATTCGAATTTGAGGTTCATGGGAGGATCTTACAACCACGACAGTAAACCAATGTAACATTTAAGTATACCGTAAACTGTTATTCCAACATACTGTAAACTGTTATTCCAACATACTTTAAACTGCTTTCACAAACTTACCATAGAATCATAAACCTGTGAACCTCACCAACTTTATGTTGACCTTTTAAACTCATGATTTCTCAGGTATCTAAGCTTATCATGGAAGACATGCAAATGGGGCTTCACTGTAACTTTCGACCCTGTTTCACCGGAGTCGTAGTCCCGACCTATCTTAAATAAACTGCTTTATGATTTCAATATCAAACTAAGACTTTTATTCAAATGTAAGACAATATCGTTTCACCATGACTTTCCGCTGCAACATGAATGGTATTATGTTTTAAATGACGTTTGAATTTAGTAGAAGTTGTTCTGTATATCTGCGACTATGATTCCGTCTCGCTCACACCAAATCCGTTGACCGGGGTGTGACAGATTGGTATCAGAGCCGTGTTTATAGCGAACTAGGTTAAACAAATAAACAAAAACCAAACCTGGACTATAACCCGCTCCGAAGCTACCGTTTGCACGCAAGACCAATTCCTTATAATATTGGTTACGTTAACTTATGCTTTACATATACGAGTTATTATTACTACAACTGGTACATTTATATCTTTTATTCTAGATACTGTTAGCGTGTTACCAGCTATGTTCCCTCATGGAATATTATCGCAGAGATGACTTCCGAAGGGGTCATCTGCATATCTGATTCCTCTGGAAAAGACACAGTCGTGTCTGAGTACACACCTTCCCCTGAGGACCATGAACTGTCCAGCCCAGAGCAGGACATTCTCACCGTCGGTACTGTCCGACAGTCCTCATTACCATCGAGCTTTCTAAGACCATTATGACCCCGTCTCTCGGATGACTCCTCGAACCACCCGATTTCCACCGTTGACGCTGGCGGTGCGACCACTGCCACTGGTGACATGCCTGAGATATCACGAACAAGCCTTTGGGGTAATCAACGATGAGATCACTAGACTCCCCACCTAGACCTACCTGACGACACTAGAGACCCGTCTAGCCACCGTGGAGCATCACCAGACTGCCACACTAGGTACTATGGAGTCACTACACGCTCACATGAGTTGTGTTAACATGGCCAACACCGATCTGCGGTTGGCCAACGAGTCCCCCCAGACGAGAGTCGCTTACCTAGAGGAATTCCCTGGGCGAGTGTTCAGTTACATGAACCTCACTGCTCAGATCACCACCACCTTAACTATGCCCTCTGGATCCCCGCCACTCTAGATGGCTTGATTTAGAATCTAAACTTTTGATCCCTCATTTTTGCAATGAAAAATATTTACATATTTTGTTGCAATGAGACTGCAAACCCAGAATGAAGACTTATCCTCTTCTGACTATCGTATATTCTACCAGTTAATATGGTGGTAACGGAAACTAGCATTATGATTATCATTTCCACCTTTAGGATTGATGTCATCACTGGTGCTGTCGTTGTATCGTTTTTATCATGTCGCTTATACGCGTATGATGTTCCCCTCTACTTCCTGTTTCTTGGTCGTGCTTGCGCGTGTCATATTTTGGAACCGTGGATGTATGTCGTGGCCGTTATTCTCGCACATTTAATAACCCCATTCACATATAATCTAGACTTTCCTTTATGTTGACATTAGTAACTTAAAGCGAAGGTATACCGCCTAGACGCCGAGCCAGCAGAAACGCTTCGCCTCCTCCGCCCTTGAGCACTGTTGTGATCGACGAATCGATTGCTCAACGCGTTACTGAAACCATCGCTACTACTGCAACCCAACGTCACACGGACGATCGGGCGTGCGGTAAGAACGAATTAACCAAGGTTAGAAAACACTAGACTACAATTGCACCAAATTGTGTTCAATGTTTTAACCTAATATTGTAAGCCCACGTGAATGTTCATAAAAGGACTTTATGAATTAAAGCCTACACCTTTTAGAGGTTCCGTGAACCATTCACCTTGTCCGAAGGACCGGTTACACCGGTACAACACCTCTATGCTCCTAATGCAACCTACACCACAATCTCGATTGTGGTAATGTCTACTATAACATCTACGAGGTTAAAAGACATGTAGCACGTGATTGCCCAAATCGCACTTGCTACGGTTGCGAGGAAATTAGCCATTACAAAGGAATGCCCGAAGGCGAAGAATCAAGATGCTAACTATGCTAGAGGAAGAAATTTCGTGATCAATGCAGGGGACGCCCGTCATGACCCCAACACGGTGACAGGTACGTTCTAGCTAGATAGACATTATACCTCTATTTTATTCGATACTGGTGCCGACAGTGACTTGTGTCTACCGATTTTAGTCAACTACTTGAACTCACCCATGTTTCCCTAGACACTAAGTTGGCATTGAATTAGAAAATGGAGATTAGACAGAACCCGGAGTAATCTACCCAGACTACCTACTGACCATTCTTTCAGCATCGACTTAATGCCTGTTGATTTAGGAAGTTTCAATGTAGTATTGAAATGGATTGGTTAGCAAAGAACCATGCAGAAATTGTGTGTCATGAGAAAATGGTTGGAGTGCCGTTAGCATATGGCAACACTCTGGACGTACAAGGCGAAAAGAGTGGAGCCGAACTAGATATCCTGTCTTGTAGGAAAGCACAGATGTTCCTCCATAAAGGATGCCATGCCATTTTAGCTCATGTCACTGAGAAGAAACTGAAAGAGAAGCGTATCGAAGACGCTCCTGTTGTCTGCGAACACCCAGAAGTCTTTCCAGAAGGCTTGCTAGGCTGACCCCCAGCACGACAAGTAGAGTTTCGCATCGACCTAACACCCGGAGTCGCCCCGTTGCCAGGTCCCCTTACCGACTGGCACTGTCTGAAATGCAAGAGTTATCTAGCCAACTGCAAGAGTTGCTAGATAAGGGATTTATTCATCCAAGCCACTCCCCGTAGGGTGCTCTCGTGTTATTCCTGAAAAAGAAAGATGGAACGTTCGGATTGTGTACCGACTACCGAGAGTTGAACAAACTGACTGTGAAGAACCGTTACCCGCTTCCAAGGATCGATGACCTGTTTGATCAACTTCAAGGATCATACTTCCATTCCAAGATCGATCTAAGGTCGGGGTACCATCAACTCCGAGTTAAAGATGAAGATGTCTCAAAGACAGCGTTGAGAACACGCTATGGTCGTTAAGATTTCCTCGTTATGCCATTTGGTTTGACTAACGCACCGGCCGTATTCATGGACTTAATGAATCGCGTGTGCAAACCATACTTGGATAAATCTGTTATCGTGTTCATCGACGATATTCTTATCTACTCACGTAGTAAGAAAGAACACGAGGAACACTTGAGACTCATCTTAGAACTGCTGAAGGAAAAAAAAAGAGTTGTACGCGAAATTCTCCAAATATGATTTTTGGATTCGCAAAGTACACTTTCTGGATCATGTGATCAACGACCATGATATTCATGTTGATCCGTCTGAGATTGAAGCAATCAAAGGTTGGAGTACTTCCACGACCCAACTGAGATTCGTCAATCCTTAGGTCTCACTGGCTATTATCACCGATTCATTGAGATTTTTTTTAGATAGCCCAGCCACTTACCACCCTGACTCAGAAAGATAAGAAGTACATCTGGGATGATAAAACTAAAACTGCTTTCCAGTTGTTAAAGCAAAAACTTTGCAACGCCCCAATCCTATCCTTACAAGACGGAATCGACGATTTCGTAGTATACTGTGATGCTTCGCATCAAGGCTTGGGTTGCGTACTGATGCAGCGTGAGAAATTCATTGCTTACGCCTCTCGACAACTGAAGATTCATGAGAAGAATTACACGACTCACGACTTAGAACTTATAGCCGTTGTCTTTGCCCTCAAAATCTGAAGGCACTACCTCTATGGGACTGAGTGCGTTATATTCACCGATCACAAGAGCCTCCTACACATCTTTAACCAGAAAGAGCTAAACATGAGACAACGACGATGGTTAAACTGCTTAACGATTACGAATGTGAGATTCGTTATCACCCGGGCAAGGCTAACGTTGCCGCCGATGCTTTAAGTAGGAAGGAACATGCCAAACGGCGTCGTGCTCGAGCATTAAGTATGACCATACGCTCGAATCTCACGTCACAAGTTCGTGACGCTCAAATCGAAGCTCTTAAGCCTGAAAATCTGGAGAACCAATGCCTGCGTGGCATGGAGAAACAACTACTTGAAAAGCCTGATGGAACCATGAACTTTACGGATAAGCTATGGGTACCTGACTTTGGAGGCTTAAGGAATGCTAGTGTTTGATGAAACCCATAAATCAGGATATTCCATCCACCCAGGCACCCAACAAAATGTGTGTATAAAGGAGTTATACTGATGACCAAATCAAAAGGAAAAATCCAGACCTTAAAAAGGTACGTTGCGTAGTTATGTGACAGATTGTCATCACGCAAGAAAAACCTAGGCAATGGTTTAGACAACCATTTTCCACTCGCCGAGTTTCCTTGTTGCAATAGATATCACTCGAATATTCAAGCCGCCTTTTTTTTCGAAGGCTTGTATGGAAGAAAGTTTCATTCGCCCCTTCGCTAGACCGAAGCCAGTAATAGTTATCTGACTAATCCAGTGATAGTTTATGAAACTACTAAGGAGACCTTTCATTTTCTGAAAGCCATAGGTAATCTCCAGGAGAACTACGTTAACGCTCGACACGAACCCTTAGAACCTATAAGGGGGTTCAAAACCTTATAATGGATTCTGTCTCAGACGGATGTAACTAGGCCTGAAAAGCTAGGTATGCTTAAACCTCATCGGTCCCTTGAAATCCTGAAACGGATTGGACCAATGGCCTACACACCCATCTTGTCTAGAACCTATTTAGATCTTAGACTGCAAGACCAATAGACTGGAGCCAAACCGCATTTCCATTATTGTTATCATTAGGAATCCCGGTAATCAAGAAAGATCCCGTCCGGTAGCGAACCAATCTAAACTTTTCCATAAGCCATCTTGTCAACGATACATTTCATTTTCCGACAAACTGAAAACTCAAGTATGAGCAAAGCTTAGGCTGATCATGTAAGGCAAATC
>JBCNJP010000040.1:503958-545958 GCA_039602395.1 Deinandra increscens subsp. villosa | reverse complement strand
TTCAATCATGTAACTTCACTTTAAAATATGTTCTAATCCTAGATAAATGACCTGATTAGCAGGTAGGGCTGTTAATCGGGTCAACCCGATCAGGTTTCGGGTTATACGATAGCACATATACGAGTTATTACAAAAACATATATATACTTAAATTAAAGAGAGTAAATTGCTCGATTTTATGATGTAATTTTTTTTATAAAAAAATGATCTCCTATATAAAAGTTATATACGTTTAAAAATGTTTGAGGGAACCTGAAAAAATCAACAAATTATAGGCTATACCAGTTTTACCCTTCAGTCATTTTCACGTTTAAAATTTGATTTTGGAAATCGATGACCAGAAGTCTTTCCTACACTTCACACAGAAAAATATCTCTGTATTTGATCTTTTAACTACATTCCTATATACTACAAGGAAAATTATATATGTATTTGATCTTTTATCTGCATTTCTTTCTTAAGATCTAAAAATATCTTCATGTGTTCTATCCTTTCTAGCTATAATTTTTCTTTTTCGGCTTTTAATAAATATTGTTTTGGACCTTCTTCTTTCCTAAAATTTAGATTCTACCCTTTTTAGCTTCAAATACTTTCTTTGGAACTTATTTTCTCCTAAAATACAGATTTTATCCTTCTTAGCTCAGAATTTTTTTCATTGGATCTTTTTTCCTAAACTTCAGATTCTACCTACTTAGCTCCAAATTATTCCGCGAGCTTTAATGAAACATTTTCCTTTTTAGAAACATAACCAATTTTTAACTTTTATTTCAATTAGGTCACTCAAACTTTTTTTGTTCCAATCAGGTAACTTAACTTTAAAATATGTTCTAATTCTAGATAAATGACCTGATTAGCAGGTAACCTATTCAATTTTTTTTTATAAAAACCGATTTTTTATAAGAAAAGGAATTTTTTATAAAAACTTTTTTTAAAGGCGAATTTTTAATAAAACCGAATTTTTTATAAAAATTCGAAATTTTATAAAAAAACGTTTTTTTATAAAATTTTATACACCCAAAACGTTTTTTTTTTTTAATTTCAAATTTTATAAAAAACGAATTTTTACACCCAAAATGTTTTTTTATAAAATTTCAAATTTTTATTAAAAGAATTCGTTTTTATTAAAAATTCAATTTTAAAAAATTCGTTTATTATTAAAAAAATTCCTTTTTTTATAATTTTTAGGTTGCCTGCAAAATAGGTCATTTATCTAGGATTAGAACATATTTTAAAATTAAGTTACCTGATTGAAATAAAAAAAGGTTTGAGTGACTTAATTGGAACAAAATTAAAAGTTGGTTATATTTTTGTAACATTTTCCCTTTTATGGTTATAAAATTATTTTTTACATTCAAAACTGAGCGTTAAGTACATATATATTTTTAAATTTAATTTAGTTAGTTTTCTGTTTATAAGATTTTGTTTTAAAGTCAAATCGTGTCGATTTTAATTTACACATTACCAATCCCATACTTCTTTTTAATAACTCAACACATTCTTCTTCTTCCTCCTCAATCTTTCCATCATTTTCTTCATATACACGAGATCAATCCCACACTCCTCTATAACTTATCTATCATTAAATCTGTAAGTTATTTTTTGTTCAACAATAATAGTAAAAAGTCATACTATTAGCGCGTTGCCGCTAGACGTACGTTTTGTTATGCAGTTATATCCAACGCGTAGTAACCTCAATGTTAGATGAATGTTGGTTGCAAGCACTTTCAATAAGAAACACCAAAACACACACACTAACATACCAATAACCACAAAGAAATTGTCATAGTTCCATAAACATGAACAAAATCATTTAAAGTTCCATTATAATGGCAACATACTACAGTTCCATAAACAACCAAAAAACCCCGACCCATAGAGGCATAAGTTGTATCCATCCCATACAACAATCCGGGACAATGCTTACCAAAATTAGATGTTTAGTTTCTGCCATCCACGCACCATATAGCTGTCAAGCTCTTTCTAGAACAACACCAAATATATTCAAGAAATTAATCAGCTGAGATAAGCATGTTTACTGCATAATGTCTATTAAACATCAATGATTCAATGTCAAAATAGAAGTTCAGTTTTGATTAAAAAGATCTCAACCTATTAATATCCAATTTAATCTATTGTTTCTTGTAGCTTTTCTGCTCCGTCCAAAAAAAAACCACCTAAAAAGGACAGTGATGCATTGCAGTTATTAAGAATAATCTGGGAAAATATTACAAAAAAAAAAGCCTTAGAAGGAAATTGATGACATAATAAGAGGGTAGCTTGATCCAGTTAAGAAAGATGATAGTCTAAGACCAAACTCCAGCTTGAAAGTTAAAGCATAAAAACCGCACATAGAAGTCGTTTTAAATTTAAGTCTAGTAAAATACATTGGAAAATTGGTATTTTATCCGAACGGGTCAAAGCGAGTTTTACTGTTTTAAATTTAAGCGAGCTTTACTGTTTTAGTAGCGGGTGCTATATCAGGGATGCATAAAACAATGTAAGTACGCTCAATTTTAAAGAAAAATCAACACACAATACTTTAACCTCAAAACACAAAAGAGTTCAATGTTAAAATCTCAATTTCAAAGATAATTCAAGGTAATAAAAGCAAATAAATGAAGCAAAAAAGTCCCATGCGAAGAAAACAAACTTGAATTTATAAACCCGGATTGAACAAAAATAATTACTTGCAGGGCAGTTTCATCTCAATCTCAATAACATAATAAATAATAACAAAGCTAATAAGATAAAGACTGTTGCTACTATATCATCGAACCCATTATCGAGCTGTTACACAACCCAATCCTTCATTAACCAATCAGCAGTCTAAGAGTAAAGTAATGTACCTGAAGCAGCAGGTTATTTATTTGTAGAAATAGACCGTCTACCCCTGGTCTCTTTCTTGAACTCGATGCGGTGGATGCGTTAACTATTGCTTTGCAAGGCCATTTTCATAATAGTGTGTAGTTGACACTGTACAAATTCATTTGTAGTTGCAAATACATATTCGCTTAGACTAAAAAATTTGCTATTTTGTAGAAAACCTTAAAATCCTCTATATGCATCACCTACAAAATCAAAAGTAAGCGACTCATAAAAATTAATTGTATGGAATACCACGTACTCATTATCTTCAATATATGATTCAAGTCTGAGATGAAAAGTGAATAAGCACTGCAGTCAGAGTATATCGATATACTTGTGTACACATAGTGCTCCAAAAAAGCATTAAAACATAAGGAGAAAAACCTGGATAATGGTGTAAATAGCAAGAGTTGCAACTCTAGCAAAAATTGAACACCCAAGCCACCATATAACTCAAATTCAACCTAATCAAATTACATAGAAAACATATTCCAATTACATCAAAACTTTCAAAGAGTAATTGCAAAGCAAACCAAAAATCTAAATGTATGGTTGTGAGATAATCTCTCATTTTGCTGATTATCAACCGGAAATACAAAGCTTGCTAAGCAAACCCAAACTCTAATTTAGAACCCCTAATTCCTACCGCATATGACCGAACAGTTTTTGCTATTTTCGTTTCCACATCTGAACATAGTTTTCATTGCATTTTTATGCAATATATATTACCTGTTCTAGCACATTTAACAACAATTGTAACTGTTTACTCCAGAGTTTTATGGATACATCCCTTGTTCTAAAACCTTTTTTTATTTGTAACAACTCTAACTACATTGTTTAAGTAACTTTTTGGATGATTAATTTTCAATCATGTATGAGTCAAAAAAAAGTTAACTAAACTAAAGATAACTTGAATACAAATCATATCGAATGAACTTCAAAGAAGAGAACGATATAACTTTTTCAACATCTTACCTTCCAGATTCGTAGTCCCATTTGAAAAAGCCAAAGCCGGAGAAACACCTTTCCTCTCCCTGACATATCTTCCCCCAACAATTATTACTCGAACGTTTCCTTCATCAAATCGATATCTGCATAAGTTTATCATATCGGAATCAAATTTAAATAGGCGCACAATGAAGATATAAAAAGGGCACTCTATAAAAAGCTAAGAATGAAATTGGTCTTACCTTGGGTCCCTTTACAGATATGCAACCTTGTGGATACATGTACATATATGTTGAAGCAGTATAACTTCGTGATTTATTTTTGGAATATAAATCATAAAAAATTAAATCATTTAAAAGCATAAGAAACAGTTATGAATAGGTACCTTAATAACCAACTCAAAATATTCCACATCTGTATCCAAAGTGGTTGGGGTGTATGATTTAATAACCTCTTCACCTTCGCTATCTTTACCCCTGGAAGATGAAATTAAAAAAAAAGCATGCATTTTCTATCAGTTTTGGTACTTATAAGAAACAGAAATGTATACAATAAGCCAATCCATTCCAGTCAATCAAAACGAATACAATACTTCAATTTATACCTGGCCTCTTAAATAACCTCTTTTTTGCTTTTAGGTTTGAAGTTTCTCGGGTTGGTGATTTTACTGCATTAGCTTCACTTACTGATGCTTTGTCGGCATTGCTGTTGTGGCTGCTCGCCTGTTCGATGATGTGTAGAACTATACTAAAATAAGAATTTATAGCTGTAAGTTTAAGCAAAGAAATTAAAATCCGTCTATAGGTTACTTGGTCAACATACATATGTACAATAACAATAAGGTTCAATGAAACTCATAAATTCCCATCTTACATTTACACCACTCCAAAATTGTAACCAATTTCTTGAGGGTATATATTTATATAACTACGATCGTTCAAGTCAAAGAGAAAACTACATTTTCTTGTTCACAAAAAGAAAGTTATAAAGGGGTTTATACACAAAGTAGATCAATTTTCCGCCGTTTTCCCCCTAAATCCCAAATGCAAGTCTCTCACTACAAATTCCCTTCAATTCTCTCATAATTGAAACACATATTAAAGGCGTAGATCGAAAAGTTTTGGATTTACCTGAGTTGGACGCATGGATGTTTTTAGGGCATATGAACTATGGTAAATAAGAACCCAAAATCAGACTTCAGATTTTTGAAAGCTTTGCTCACGATCAAAACCCCCAGTTGCTACATGATGTTTATTTCCTTTTCGTTTTAAAAGCAGTTAAAAACCAATGCTAAAAAAAGAAACGGAGAAAAAATTAGAAAGAGGATGAACCGATGACGCGTGAGAAACAGAAGGACCAAATCCGATCAGGCTGTTGTCGCCGGCACATCATCGCGAATCAAAATGGAGTATGCAAATCTGAAATTGTAGATTGAGAGCTAGAGGGGGGCGGTGGTGAAGTAATGGATTTGATAGAAAGCGTGGAGCAGGAGATGAGCAGCTGATTGAAGGGAGTATGGAGAGGATGCGTGTTGAATCGGATAAAACGGGTGGGATCTGCACAGCCATACAATAGATATCTTGGATAACAGACGCATCAGCAGTGGTACCTCATGCAAAGAATCATGTATGTTGTGTTTTGAACTTGTAATAATGGGTGTATAAAAAGTTGTACAATATGTTGGTAAATGTTATATAGTAGAATGTGGTGAGACAACTTATTTTGCTCAATATGGGGACGGAAAAAAATACAATAAAAAACTCATAATGAAGAATAATTAGGTAAACAACCATATAACTTTTCAAAAAGAGACATCGTAGAACTACATGAAGCAAGAATATGACTGATCACATGGATAACTGTTTGGAGTGATTTTACAAAAAGAAGAAAGAAAAACCACTAGGAACCTTAGCAGATAGGAGCAAAGAGCGGGCAAGATGAGTAGTGTATGGTATTATCCTTTCTTGTTTTTGTGAACGGCAAAGAGATATATTAAAAACACGAGGCGGTTAGAAAAACCTAACCAACCCCCCAAAACAAACAGTTACATAAAATTAAGTGGGTTTTGTAACCACTTAGCCCAAGACAACCCACACTTCTTATCTCTAAACGTGATCCACTGATATGAGAAATGCACAATTGAATCAAACATAAAGCGAATCTTCAAATCATCCTTTTTATGGACTATCTCGTTCCGTTCCTTCCAAATAACCCACCAAGCGCAAAACATAATCCCTTCAACAAGACTCTTGTGTTTCTTTGAGAGATGACACCCGTCAAGCCAAATGTACAAATCTCGAGGAACCAATATCAACGAACCGATCTCCAAACCTTCTTTGCGACCTTGCACGAGCCCAACAAATGATTAATAGATTCGATCTCCAAATCATAAAAAGGGCACATAATAATCGGGATATCTAAACCTTTCATGCAAAGATTACTCCTTGTTGGTAAACGATCCAAGAAAACCAGCCACATAAAGACGTTCACTTTCTTCGGTACATTAACATTCCACTTAGTGCTCCACTCAACCCTCGGTAAAGTTATCTTTTCTATCTCCTTCCTAACCCATTTCACCACAAACTGATCTTGACCCTGAAAATCCCATATCCAAAAATCACGATCACTCCCCCAACTCTTCGAGTTAAGATGTATCAACAGTCTATGTAATTGTAACTCCTCAATCCCACCTCCAATGTTTCGTCTCCAATCCCAATCCCAACCGAACCCAACTCTTCGATCTGAAACCCGACAATTTTTATTGTTTTCAAGCGCATATAGTCTCGGAAATTTACTAGAAAGTGATTCTTCATCCGCCCAAATGTCCCTCCAGAAATAAGTGTTAACCCCCATACCCACAACCTTCTTCATAGCATTTAGAGGAATCACATTCTTGTCATGTAAATTATGAGCCACCTTAACAATCCTATTCCACACCCCATCACCTTTACCCGCTATACTCTTATTAAAAGCATCCTTAGAATAAATAGACTCAATAATTTTCACCAAATTGAGATCTTTAGAGTTAAGAAAGCGCCATCTCCACTTCAAGATAAGAGCTTGATTTAAAGCCATCAAGCTACCAATACCCAAACCTCCCTTTTCTTTGTTAGCTAAGATAAGATTCCATTTGACCCAATGAATGTTTTTCGCATTCTCACCACCCCCCCCCCCCCCAAAGAACTTTGCTCGTAAGCTTTCGAGAATGTAACATATAAATTTCGGAATAAAAAATAATGAAAGATTGTAAGTAGGGACCGAACCTAAAACTGAAGAAATCAAAGTCATCCTTCCACTAATAGATAAAAGAGCCGCCTTCCACTTTGTCAATTTGGATTTAAATTTCTTCACCACCGGATCCCAAGCTTTGATCGACCCCATCCGATCTCCAACAAGGACACCCAAATAACGAAATGGAAAGGCCTCGGGACTGCATCCCCTCGATCGAGCCAACGCCCCCACCTCACAATCACTTAAACCAACTCCAAAAAGATTTGATTTGACATTATTTAGTTGTAATCCGGAAACAAGAAAAAAACTATTTAATAATCTCAACATATTTGCAAAGTTCTCGTGTGACCATTCACCCATCAAGATAACGTCATCCGCATAAAAGAGATGTGAAAGTGGAATTTCGTTAAAACTCACCTTCGCCGGAAGCAACTTATTAGATAACACTTGTCATTAATCATAATATTAAGCCCTTCCATTGCCACTATAAATAGAAAGAGGGACAAAGGATCACCTTGACGTGAGCCTCTTTCAATGTTAAATTCCTTAGTCGGACTTCCGTTCATCAGAACCGATGAAGTAGCTGATTCAAGACAAGCATGAATCATCGCAATCCATTTTCCTCTGATGCCCATTAACCGCATCACATCATAAAGAAAGTCCTATCCTAAAGAATCATAAGCTTTGGCAAAATCCAATTTGAAAATCATTAACTTTTTTTTTTAATACCATCTAACCACCTCATTAAGCATTAACGGGCCATCCAAAATTTGTCTTTCGCTTGTAAACACCGATTGCACTGGGTTAACCACTTTCCCCACCACCTTAGCAATACGATTAGCAAGGATCTTAGCGATGATCTTATATTGTACATTAATCAAGCTAATAGGCCGATAGTCCGTAATCAAGCAAGGGTTATCCACTTTAGGAATAAGAGTAATGAAAGACGTGTTACAACCCCTAGGAATTCTTTGATGCTCAAAAAAATCTCCCACAAACGCCATAATGTTATTCTGAATAACCGGCCAATGATGTTTGATAAACGCAAAAGAAAAACCATCTAGGCCCGGTGTTTTATTACTGCCACAATCCCAAATAGCGTTGCGAACCTCCCCAATCGTCGGTAAAGTTTCCAAAAAATCAACCGAGCCAGTGTCAAGCTTGGAAAATTTGGAAGGATCCCCAAAAAATGACACGCCTTCAAATCTTTTAAACCGAAAAGAGTGAAAATAAAAGAAAATATTTTTGATATCTTCAGGAGCTTCCTCCCAAACCCCAATATGTTTTATCCCCGTGATAGAAAGTTGCCTTCTTCTATTATTAATAGTTGCATGAAAAAAATTTGAATTTTCATCACCCTCTACCGACCATTTATTCTTTACTTATTGAGCCATTTCCAAATTCTTATTGTTCTCAATTTTGCCCAACTCGCAAAGAATACGCAACCGTTCCTTATTAAGAGCCTCCAATTCCAAACCCCCCTCTATTAGAGCTTCGATCTCCTCAAGGTTTTGTTGAAGATTCTTTTGGATACCAAACTTGCAATCCAACCTATTTCTATTCCAGTTTTTTTTAATTTTGATTTAACAAGCTTCAATTTTTCTTTTAACCGAACGAAGGGATTACGATGATTCAAAGTACCATCATTCCAAGCATTCTCTACAACATCTTGATAACCATGTCCCCCAATCCAAAAATTGAAGAATTTAAACGAGGTGGGTCCAAAATCCCCAAGTTTAAGACGCAATAAGATAGGTCGATGATCCGCAATTTTCTTCGGAACCGCTAAAGCTTCCAAATTTGGGAGTCTATCACATATTCCTCTCGACAACAGAAATCGATCAATTTTGCTTTGTTTACTCCCATTCGCATTTAGCCGAGTAAACTTAAACCCACCAAGAATAATCTCTGAAAGACCACATAGATCAATAAACTCGTTAAAATCATCCGCTTCGATTTGATTAAATAGCATCCCCAATCTTTCGGACTCCCATCTAGTAGCATTAAAATCACCAAAAATGATATATTCACCCGGATTGAAATTCATAAAAATATAAATAAATTTCCAAAGATCCCGTTTAGCTCTAATATATTGAGGTGCATAAACAATGATCATATAACAACATAAATCCTTCGCAATCCACTTACCCTTCATGATTAAAAGATTGTCGAACGCGGATGTGTCTAAAGTTTGGAATGACACCGGATCCCAAATAGCCACAATGCCACCCGATCTACCCCTTGAACTAGCGCAAGCCCATTTAAAGTTCGGATTCCCCCAAAGAGATCTAACCATACCAACCTCAAAAAATTGTACATGAGTTTCTTGAATCGCTAAAAAGTTAACAGAAAATTGTTTGCATAAACTAGGAATACCTTTTCGCTTTCTCTACGACCCGATTCCACAAGCATTGATGGACACAATATTCATTGTGAAACGACATGCTCACTCATCCGTTCAATAAGCTTGACCATATCCTTTTTAGACTCCTCCATATCGATTCCGAGCGAACAACCCATATCAATGTGTTTATTAAACTCTTCTAAGATCGAAATACTATACTTTTTGAAATGTCCATCCGATCCCGAAGAACTAGACGGAACATCCCGACCAAACGGTTTAAAACCATCACTTTGCAACTCATTATCATACACATCGACAATTGGTTGTTTTTTAGAAAATCCGGGCGGCCTAGATAAGGAAATAGAAGCAGACTCTTTATCAATATTTTGGTTGCTTTTATTCACCTCCAAGCCTTGGTTCATGATTGTTTCCATAAGGTTAAAAGGATCTGAATTTATCTCCACATTTTCATTCATATTAACAGTAGCATGTGCTACCTCAACTTCCCCATTATTAATATTATTAACCAACTCATCCACTTCTACCTTATCCTCTACGAACCCCTCACCTTCATTCGGTGAGCACATGTTTTGTTCCGGGTCAATATTCGAATCAATCTCATCTGAATGCATTGAATTATCATCATCCTCCAAAACTCTCTCAAAAGTCGGAGACCAAGCAAATACTTCAACAATAAACACATCATAGTGCTTTCCACACACGTCAACCACTATTTTTTCATTAATTTTATCAATCGACTTAGTGAGGATGCATACTCTACCTTGGGCTAAAGGTTCTTCCTTATCTTTATCCACAAATAAACATTCCCCCCATCTACTAGCCACTTGTCTAAAAGCTTTTCCCGACCACGCCATAGCCGGAAGTCCCCTAATCTCAATCCAAACCACCTTCTCTTTGATATAAAATGAGCATAAAGAAATCTCCACACCAAAATAGGGTGAGAGAGCTATCCTTATAAATACAAATACCTCGGAAGCCAGTCCTAATGCTACAACTTCACTTCCCGAATCTTCAAAGCCTGCTACAAATGATTCTCTTAGTGAGAGAACCATATCTGGTTTTACTTCCATGGAGGTTGATGACATTCAGAGCACAGGAGGTCCAAAGGATGATATGGATCTTGCTACAAGAGCTCTGTTTGATCAATTACAATGGGAGAATGCTGAGATACAGAAGAAGTTTCAAGAACAGAAGGAATCTGCAGAGTTTGAAGAGCAAAAACGACTACTCATAGAAGAAGAGATTTATGAGTATGTCATCAAAAACTCAGACCTGATGTTCTTCATCAATGCAGCAAGGATAGATCTAATTCGTACTTAGAAGAAAGAATTGCCAAAGCTGAAGAACAAGGTCTTTCAGACAAGGTAGAAAAGTACAGAAAGGTCTTAGGAAATGAGTATAGAAAAATTCGGATGAAGAGTAATGAAGATAACAAAATTTTTCTAGGACAGTTCAGTGTGATGCTCAGAAGTAAGGCCTGCTTTACTGATGCATGGGTTGATGAAATGAAGGGTGATGATTTGATCAGATGGATGTACATGATTCTAGCCATTAGAGCGGATAAGGCAAAAGAGATGAATGTGAAGACGTTTGTTGATTATTCTTTTGACCACGAGAAGGCACAAGAGAAGCAAGGTACCAGATATCAAAATTTATCTGAGGAAGATGACTTGCTGATTCACAAATGGTACTTCAAGGAAATTCAGATGGAGAACCCAAAAAGAATCAACTCTTGCAGACTGCCAAGACTGAGAACTGAGTATGATGCCATCAGGAAGAGTCAGATTGAAAAAGAGAGAACTACTGGTGAGAAAAGTGTAGGATCGTGGTTAGGATTAACTAACCAGACAAGTTACCAAAGGTGTCAAACAAGAAAGGCGGAATCAGACTTGTTTGTGTTAAAGTTTGAAATGGTTTGATCGAAACAGTAACTAGTAAACAAGAAGTAAAGTAGATAAAACACAAGATATCAATTCCAAGCACTACTATATTTATACTTCACAATGTTTACAAAGAGTTACAGCTGATGAACAAGAGAGATATTCGATCAACGCAAACATAAGGAAATACAACTAATATATATAGTGCAAGGAGGAAATAAAAGATATTCTTTTATTTCCTTTTAGCTCCTAGGCTAAATAAACAAATGATATCTACTCCAGAGTTGTTGTAGTACAAGCATGCTTCTGTGAACAGTTGAGCAGACCTATCGGTGAACAGTGTACAGCATGGTGTAAAGTAAAACTGCTTTCTGACAGCTTTATGCATTGGAATTTGCAACCAGGGGATAAGTCAAAGTTCCGGAGTAACACTAGGAGAAGTTCCGGAGGAACTACTCAGTGTGAAGGAAGTTCCGGACTAACTTCCTTCGGAACTCTGACTTAGAGAATTTCTGCCTAGCAAAACATTCCCAACAGTCTCCCCCTAAGATGTTGCTACCAAAAACTGTTCTTCTGTCTGAATCTTCACGATGCTTCAACTTGAGCTCTATACTACCTTATAGTTGGGAGTTCCCATTATAGCCATGATGTCCATTTGATGCAACTTGTCCCAGTCATCCACTTTAAAGTCAGGCTTCTTTCTTATTTCACCGTTGCTCATGAAGAAGTAATACATGTTCTCACTCTTATGCTCTTCAATCCTTAGCATGCAGGGATGAGTGACTTCAACATTTGCTGTTGGAGAATCTGAAGGTTCGGACTCTTCTTCTGATTCACTTACAGCTAACTTCTTCCTTTTAGCTAAGCGATTTTTGACAGCCATGGACTTCTTTCTTCCAGAATAAGCCAGAGGAATGGGTTGAGTGGATGAAGGTTTCTGGGATGAGGATTCGGGCTCAGGTTGTGTAGGTTTAGGAATTTTGGGAGGTGGAGAAGATGGTGGAGATGGAATTGGTTGGTTTGGAGTTTGAAATGTGGGAGCAGTGGGTTGTGATGTTGAAGTAAAGGGTTGTGATGAAGAAGAGAGGTGAGGATCAGAGACAGTGTCAAACATTTGCTTGACAATGTTGATCCTGGGCCTTTTCTGTTGAGTTGCTGAGACAGGAGCTTTTCTTTTCTTGTCTTTGAGATAACTGAGACCTTCAGGGTGAAGAGAATCAAACAGAGTGTACATACCTGGTGGTCTTTTCTCACCAGTAGTTCTCTCCTTTTCAATCTGACTCTTCCTGATGGCATCAAGCTCAGTTCTCAATCTTGGCAGCTTGCAAGAGTTGATTCTTTTAGGGTTCTCCATCAGAATTTCCTTGAAGTACCATTTGTGAATCAGCAAGTCATCTTCCTCAGATAATTTCTGGTATCTGGTACCTTGCTTCTCTTGTGCCTTCTCCTGCTCCAGACTACAATCAACATACCTCTTTACATTTAACTTCTTGGCTTCATCAGCTTGAATGGTGAGAATCATGTACATCCAATTCACCAAGTCATTTCCTTCATTTCATTTACCCATGCATCAGTGAAACACTCCTTGCTTCTGAGCATAACACTGAATTGACCAAGGAAAATCTTGTTTTCTTCATTGCTTTTCATATGAATTTTCCTGTAGTCATTCCCTAAGACCCTTTTGTACTTTTCAACCTTGTCTGGAAGACCTTGCTCTTCGGCTCTAGCAATCCTTTCTTTTATGTACTGGTCTGATCTCAGTCTAGCTCCATTAATAAAGAACATCAGGTCTGAGTTATTGATAACATACTCATAAATACCTCCTTCTATGAGCAGTTGTTTCTGTTCTTCAAATACAGCAGCCTCCTTCTGTTCTAGGAACTTCTTCTGCATTTCAACATTCTCCTTCTCCAATTGATCAATTAGAGCCTTTGTAACAGGGTCCATTTCTTCGTTTTAACCACTTGTGCTCTGATTATCATCTTCCAAAATCAGTGAAACCAGATATGCTTCTCTCATCAAGAGAATCACCATCAGCAGGCTTTGAAGACTCGGGAAGTGAAGTTGTAGCATTTAGACTGGCTTCCGAGGTAACTTGCTCAGGAATAATCTTAGTGCCAAGTTCCGAAGTAACTGCCTTAGGACTGACTTCCGGAGCAATTGGTTCCGAAATAGTCTTAGGCAATTTCTTGGAAACAACTTCCGAAGTAACTTCCTTCGGAACATTCTCAGTGGTGAGAAGTTCTTCCGGAGTAACTTCCTTCGGAATCTCCTTAGCCAAGGTTGATTCTTCCGGAGTAACATCCTTTGGAGTTTCATCAGTGTTGATTAGCTCCTCCGAAGTAACTTCCTTCGGAATTTCAGTGTTAGAGGCAAATTCCTCCGGAACAACGTCCTTTGGAATTTCCTCTGTTACAACCTTTGCTGCAGAAGATGTAGGACTCTTTAGGTGCAGTAAAGTGATGAGAGTATATTTTGTAACTCTTTTTATATATTTTCTATATTTTTACTAGTTATAATATATTAATTCTCATCATATTTTTTTTGGGTTGTGTTTCATGTGATTGGAGCTAAAAAGTTATAAATGTGATGGTTTAGCGGGTATTGAATAATTAGTGTGTTGAGATGTGAATGAGCTCAAATGGTGTGATTAAATGAATTTGAATTTTAGCAAGCAACTAGTCTGACTTAATAATTATTGCCATGAATTGTTAATTTTTATTGTAAGTATAAAAAATAGAAAAATGTATAAGAAATAAACCATGTTTTATTTGTGCTTTTGTGAACAGAGATGTCAAAATGCAAATGTGGGTAAAGAATTTCATATTATTACACTCCATGGATTTAAGGCTACGTGGAAATCAATGTAGAGGAAGGAAAATATTTGGGTCATCATGGAGAATTCAAGAGGTTTACGTGGACAAGTGTGGTCCATGTAAATTCATATGGAAGGCAGCCTCACATGCATTGCACGATGATCTCAAATAATTCTAAAAAGTGAACTACAATTAAAATTGAGAATATGGGCCGCTTGTGGGCTGTATGCGCTGTCAGGAATTAAGAGGTGTACGTAGCCTTTAGCCCAAAATCATGATCGAGATTAATAAAAGGGAAAGAAAGCGTAGGTGAGGATAGGAGATTCGACGGACGGGAAAAGAGGCGCAGCCTCTTGGCTGCTGTGCACAGAGAAATCGAAGGGAACAACAATTCTTGTGGTTTAACGGTGAACTTTTATTCTTTTAGTTTTAGTTAGTTTGATCAGATATTTTGGTTGATTATTGTGATGAAAAGTTTGGTAGTGACAGTATTAGATTTCTTCGTTATGATTATTGGCTAATTTTCTTTGACTGCTTTTGGTGATTGGTTGGTAAAATCATTCTCTTCTTAACCGATTACTTGACTAGTTGTTCCGGAATCCTTGCAACCGTTGAACACCCGCATGCTAATTTGTTTAATCTAACTAGTAACCTAGGGTTTTAGTGGTCCACTATTTAATGATCTAGCACTTTCTTGCGGCAGGACTAATCAACCCATTAGAGACCTAGGTTATTAGGTCAAGGAGGCAATTGGGGGGCATGTCTATGTGTCACAGTTAAGTAATTAGGTTTTGCCTAGATCGGTAGCTAACCAGGATCCAAAAGTAGTTAACTTGTCTCATAAGTAATTTATTTAGTAGTTTTAGTTAAGTTGCTAGTTTACTTCCAATTCAAGCAAAACAGCCAAGAGGCAATATAGTTCAGTTCATTAGATTAAATTAGTTTGGTTTAGTTTAGGTCAATCTAGGTTAGTGACAGTAATCTAGGTTTAGGTAGTTAATTTAGTTAGGTAGTTAAATTCTAAATCACTAGTGACCACTAACTCCCCTGGATTGATACCCTACTTACCCTATCTATAGGTTTAAGTTTAGGATTATTTGTAGCGGTCACGACAACCGTTATCAAATTGGCGCCGTTATCAATTTGATAACGGTTGTCGTGACCGCTACAAATAATCCTAAACTTAAACCTATAGATAGGGTAAGTAGGGTATCAATCCAGGGGAGTTAGTGGTCACTAGTGATTTAGAATTTAACTACCTAACTAAATTAACTACCTAAACCTAGATTACTGTCACTAACCTAGATTGACCTAAACTAAACCAAACTAATTTAATCTAATGAACTGAATTAAATTGCCTTTTGGCTGTTTTGCTTGAATTGGAAGTAAACTAGCAACTTAACTAAAACTACTAAATAAATTACTTATGAGACAAGTTAACTACTTTTGGATCCTGGTTGGCTACCGATCTAGGCAAAACCTAATTACTTAACTGTGACACATAGACATGCCCCCCAATTGCCTCCTTGACCTAATAACCTAGGTCTCTAATGGGTTGATTAGTCCTGCCGCAAGAAAGTGCTAGATCATTAAACAGTGGACCACTAAAACCCTAGGTTACTAGTTAGATTAAACAAATTAGCATGCGGGTGTTCAACGGTTGCAAGGATTCCGGAACAACTAGTCAAGTAATCGGTTAAGAAGATGGATTATTTATATTTTCCCCACCCTAGTTAAACTAGATACTCATATATCCCAAGAATGATGGATTTGAATGGATAGTGAAATTGCTTGAGCATTTATTTGACTACTGGTGCTTTCTATTTCTTTCTTTTCTTTTTCTCTTTTTTTTCATTTTTCAATTTTTTTTTCATAGATGGTTAATTTTAACTATACTTACCAACGGACATCATCAGAGGCATTCTTTCACAAGGTCTTACCCCCGAAATCATACGTGAGTGTTTTGCCCGCGAGATCCGGGACATCATCAGAGGTATTCTTTCACAAGGTCTTACCCCCGAAATCATACGTGAGTATTCTGTCCCTTCACTCTAATTCATTAACCAATTTATTACCTAAAATGCTCAAATATGAAAAGACGGGGCGCCGTTATTTCTCGAATTTGCTTTCACAAAAAGATCATAACGTGCCAGGTTATTCTGAGATATATAAGTATCTAATCTAAAAAGGTATTTTTCCTCCTAATCATCAGTTTCAATCTCACTCTAACTCCTAAAATGGGAACCCACTGGCAAACTAATTTAATTACATATTTATACACAAATAAACACCAAGGGATAATTAAGCTTTACTAAATCAGATTGGCCTACCGACACATCATAAATTAGCTATATTTTCCATTCTCTCCTTTTCTTACCACTTTTCCCTTTTCTTTCTTGATTTTTATTTCTTAATTTATTCTGAAAATCGACTCCCAATTTTTCTATCATTTTCCATGTACCGGCAATTTTCCAAAAACAGATTTTAATTTTTGAATTTTTTTGGTATTATTTTTTTTAAAGCACAAACAAAAAATAAACACAAACGAAACGCGTTATTCTCCTCCCCACACTTGAGTTTAACTTTGCCCTCAATGTGAATAAAGAAACAACATAAAATAAAGAAGAACTAAAACAAAGAAATAAAAATAAATAGGAAGAGGAAACGTACCGGTGATCGGAGATAAGAAAAAAACAAAAATTCCTGACAGCCATCCGGGGCGTACCGCCCAGAACGTGAAGAACTGGGGCGTACCGCCCTGCCCTCTTTTCGACGGAAAGTTTGTAAATTTTTAGACACTTAATTAGAAAATTTTCTCTTCTCTGTCAAAACTTGCAGAGTTCTTACCACAACATGTTCCAATTAATATATAACCCTAAACATACCTGGAACACTTTATTTTGCTCAATTCGTATCTCCAAAAACTGATCCGACTCCTGAAAAACACAAAACACAAAACACACACAAAATAAAAAATAAAATGAATAAAATAAAAAAACCTACCACTGGGTTGCCTCCCAGAAAGCGCTAAGTTTATGGTCTTCAGCCAGACTATCCTTCCTTCTCTGCTCACGGTGGCTTCAGTCCACACTTCCCAACCGAGTTCCCGATGAACGCTCGGTATTTGACACTCCACTTCACTTTCTTCAATCCGCACTTGCCAATCACATTACCGATGAAGGCTCGGTAGTTCACACATCTCTTTATTTTTCTTTTCAAATTCAACATGTGAAACAAAACAAATTGAAAATTAAAAACAAATTTATCATGGATCGAACACTTACCTTTAGAGTTGCCAACATGCGCCCGATAATTGACATGTCGCACTAAAACTTGTAATTTCACATGTGGCACATTCAAGTCATCACTGCGGAGCTTCTTGATTTGCTTTTGCCCAATATCATCTTCCTCCACCTTCCTCTTTTTCATCGGCTTTCCTTCAGTTACCTGTAAAATAAATAAAGAAGAATGGGGATTAATCGTACCTTGTGGGATCTCACCTACTTGCTCATCTTTAGTCACTTCCTCAACCACTTCATACACTTCTTCCTCATTTTCTGGGAAACATGCATCTTCTTCATGTTCTACGTGTGACGGGATCTCAACCACATGTTCATAATCAAAGGATTCCACATCATTCTCAACCTCTGATCCCATCTCTTCAACACCCTCAACTACCATTGGCACAACTTCTTGCTCAACCTCCTTAATTAGCGATTGTTCCCAAGATTCATTTTCTTGATTCGCCATCTCTTCCGCTAATTGCGCCACCGGCTTTGGCAATGCCTCGTGTCTCTCGTCTTGGATATCAAACTCCCTCTGCATAGCCTTTTGGACCTCGATGATGGAATCCAGCATTTCATTCATTGCACTCAACTGAGCACTAAGTTGAGCACTACTTTCTTCCTCCTGATTCTGTTGTGGATCCACATAATCATACGAGTCACTCTGATATTCATCCTGATAGTAACATTGGTCGTATCCCTGAATGTATCTGTCTTGGTTGTAACCCCTTTGATTGTAATTTTGTTCAGGCTGATATTGGGGGTACTCGGGATACCCTTGGTCAAAATCCTGTTGAACCTCATATGCTGGTTGAGAGTAACTATTTCCATATCCATCATGATATCCTGCACATGATTCAAAGTTAGAATTATAATTATTAGAATAAACATCATGATCTAAATAATTATATGTCATAGATGGAGAGTGTCCCTGATATATAGTTGAATAGTTCTCGGCCTTCATTTTTTCCTTCCAATAATCTGGGTTTTCCCAAAACACCGTGCAATCCTCATCTATGTGGACTTGGCCGCAACAGAAGCACACATCTCTAGCCCCATGGTTAAACTCATACGGAACCCCGTATGTCGGTTGAGAGTAATTTTTTTGATATCTCTCGTGGTAACCTGATTGAGCATATCCCTGATAGTAGGATGAGCGAGGTGCTTGATATGGATAATATGAGTCTTCGTACTCATCCTCATCCTCTGAATCCTTCACAATTCTGATCTCGGTGGGAAGTGTTGGGCAAAATTTAATTCTATGATACAAACTCCCGCAGTTATAGCATTTCTCCTCTTTACCCATGATTATCCTCAAATTCCCTGCAACGATCAAAAACAAAGAGACCACTTGCGAAGCACTGATCGAGATGATAAAACAACGCAATGGAATCAAAGACTGGCACTCCGAAAAAAAATTATGAACTCTTTTTTTTTTTAAACGAACCTAATAAAAAATAAAATTGCAAAAAAATAAAAAATCTTTTTGGTTTTGTTTTTTTTTAATGATTAGACAAGCAAAATTAAAATTAAAGAAACAAAAAGAAAATATTTTTGGGTTTTTTTTTTAAGAAAAACAACAAAACAAAAATTAACTAAAAAAAACTAAAATCACTAATAAGCGCACGTACTCCCCGGCAACGGCGCCAATTTGATAACGGTTTTCGTGACCGCTACAAATAATCCTAAACTTAAACCTATAGATAGGGTAAGTAGGGTATCAATCCAGGGGAGTTAGTGGTCACTAGTGATTTAGAATTTAACTACCTAACTAAATTAACTACCTAAACCTAGATTACTGTCACTAACCTAGATTGACCTAAACTAAACCAAACTAATTTAATCTAATGAACTGAACTAAATTGCCTCTTGGCTGTTTTGCTTGAATTGGAAGTAAACTAGCAACTTAACTAAAACTACTAAATAAATTACTTATGAGACAAGTTAACTACTTTTGGATCCTGGTTGGCTACCGATCTAGGCAAAACCTAATTACTTAACTGTGACACATAGACATGCCCCCCAATTGCCTCCTTGACCTAATAACCTAGGTCTCTAATGGGTTGATTAGTCCTGCCGCAAGAAAGTGCTAGATCATTAAACAGTGGACCACTAAAACCCTAGGTTACTAGTTAGATTAAACAAATTAGCATGAGGGTGTTCAACGGTTGCAAGGATTCCGGAACAACTAGTCAAGTAATCGGTTAAGAAGAGAACGATTTTACCAACCAATCACCAAAAGCAGTCAAAGAAAATTAGCCAATAATCATAACGAAGAAATCTAATACTGTCACTACCAAACTGTTCATCACAATAATCAACCAAAATATCTGATCAAACTAACTAAAACTAAAAGAATAAAACTTCACTGTTAAACCACAAGAATTGTTGTTCCCTTCGATTTCTCTGTGCACAGCAGCCAAGAGGCTGCGCCTCTTTCCCGTCCGTCGAATCTCCTCTCCTCACCTACGCTTTCTTTCCCTTTTATTAATCTCTATCATGATTTTGGGCTAAAGGCTACGTACACCTCTTAATTCCTGACAGCGCATACAGCCCACAAGCGGCCCATATTCTCAATTTTAATTGTAGTTCACTTTTTAGAATTATTTGAGATCATCGTGCAATGCATGTGAGGCTGCCTTCCATATGAATTTACATGGACCACACTTGTCCACGTAAACCTCTTGAATTCTCCATGATGACCCAAATATTTTCCTTCCTCTACATTGATTTCCACGTAGCCTTAAATCCATGAGTGTAATAATATGAAATTCTTTACCCACATTTGCATTTTGACATCTCTGTTCACAAAAGCACAAATAAAACATGGTTTATTTCTTATACATTTTTCTATTTTTTATACTTACAATAAAAATTAACAATTCATGGCAATAATTATTAAGTCAGACTAGTTGCTTGCTAAAATTCAAATTCATTTAATCACACCATTTGAGCTCATTCACATCTCAACACACTAATTATTCAAAACCCGCTAAACCATCACATTTATAACTTTTTAGCTCCAATCACATGAAACACAACCCAAAGAAAATATGATGAGAATTAATATATAATAACTAGTAAAAATATAGAATTAATATATAAAAAGAGTTACAAAATATACTCTCATCATAAAGCTTCAGTCACCTCTATGTCAAATAGATCTTCTTGATGAGTCACATCTTCCGCTGGTTTACTTTCAGGTGTATCAACCTGTTCTTCACTTCTTTCTCCTCCTTCAGCCTCAAACTGTTCTACACCTGTTTGAAGAAACTCTTTCTCCTTTGCCAAGTAAACCTCAGATATGAAGTCTTTGACTTCTCCAATGTTTTGAGGGTGAGCACCTGAAGCAGCCATCACGAATCTTAGGAATTCCATGTGATTGACTTTGCATTCTTCAGGTGCTACCTGCATCAGCTGATCCATGTGAACATTAAGCAAACCTTCTATTGGGTTGAAGGGCTTAATTCCACAGGTTTTGAATAGCTTTGTCTTCATCTTCTCAGGTAACCTCTCATTGGGATCAAAATCAATTTCAGAAGAGCTAACAGAGTCTTCAGTTGGCTTACTTTTAGCAGAAATGTTTTGGATAGGTGTTGAAGAGCTAGCTTTCTCCCCCTTTTTGGTAGCAACAGCTTCACCAGTTGGGTTTGATGCACTAACCTTCTCCTACTTAAGCCTTTCAATCAAGGTGTCCTGCTGTTGAATAGTGTGAAGCAGGGATTGCATCTGTTTCTGCAATTCAGTTTGATTAGCCGTCAATTCCATAAGTAAAGCACTGCCCTCAACTGATTTCTCAGTATCCTTGGGCGAAGAAGAGCCATCAAGCCTAGCTTGATCAAGCTCAACACCCTGCAAGCACAGTTGTTGCCTCAGGTTCCATTTCTGGTTCCTTTGGTTCAAACTGGCTGCTGGTTGCCATAGATTGGGTCTTAAGAATGTTACTACTGTCCAATTGTTCCAGTGGGGAACCAATTGTAGTAGCAGCCCTTTCTACATGAACATCTTCATCACTCCTGATGTTCAACTCCTTAGTGGGTGAATAGGGGTTAGGAGAAACATAATCAATATCCATCCAATCATCTTCATGAGGTGAGATTGATGAGAAGAGATTGTCATTTGGATTTAGATCAGGTTCTTCATCATTCACAGGTAGATCTAGGTTTAGGTCTATGGAGGTAAACAAGAGGGATGAGGGTTGTGCATCCAATCTAATAGAAGATGAGGTCTCAAGTGAGAGATCATCAACAATATGGCTTAACCCTTGGCTTTGATGTTGAGCAGACAGTGGGTCATGCTCAAGGTTTTCAGGTTGGGTGGCAGTAGGAAACACAGGTGGAGTAGACCCTGTCTCCTTTTCAACAACTTTTGATGGAGTAGGTGAGGAAGTTTTGGTAGTAGTTTTTAAGTGCTTGACCCTCTTTCTTATGTAAGTGAAATTCACAGGTAATTTTGCTAGAGGGTCAGTTTCAGGTGTGAATTCAACAACTGATGGTGTAGTCACCTGGAGCAAGTTGCTCAGTTGGTTCTCGAACAGCAACAAGTTGCTCTTGCACCATAGGTGCAGGAATAACTCTTGGATCGGGTAGTGGATGGTCATTTTCCACACCAAGACAGTTGGAAATTGCAGATTTTGAAAGCAAGTAAGAAAAAATTTTCTCAGTTAGGTTCTTTTGGTGAAAAATGGTACCAGCTTTGGGAACATCAGGGAATTGTGTATCCAGAATGTGTTGTAAAAACCTGGGATACATATTAAAAGGTTTTTCACAATTCTCCCTGAGCCCATCAAAAATAATTTTTGAAAAATTAAAGCAATCTCCCCTGATCACAGCATGAAGAGCAGTAGCTTGGACTTCACCAAGTTCCTCATGAGATCTTCTGGGGGTTAGGCACACGAGCAGGGTATGTGCAAGAAACCTCCATACGGGTGGAATGTGGCATTTCTTCACAGTTTTGCTTTTTGGGTTTCCTCCATAGCCGATGCCCATCAGAGTAAATTGGTAATCTTCCTTTGGAACGGTGAGAATACCATCTCTGTCTTGCAATTTCAAATGATTTCTGATCATTTCTTCAGTGATGTACACATTTCTACCATGAACCTGGCTTTCAATTTGCATCACCTGCTTGCCGTCTTCAACCCTGGCACCCACTACTGCGTTTGCCCAGAATTGAGTAATCGTTTCATCGTAGATGATTGGACTTACAGTTAGGGCAAAGTGTAGTTCTGATGCAGTGAGAAAGTCAATCATCCCGTCAAACAGAGCCGATTTCTGTGATTTCTCTAAATATGCTCTCTGATTGTGCTCGTTGTGAAACGCGGATGCTGCCATTGTTCTGTATTGAGTGATTCTTTGAGAAATTCAGATGAAGTTTGATGAAATTGAGAGAAAACGAGAGCGATTGAAGGGAATTTGGGGATTTAGATTTAGTAAGTGAAAAGGGTTTCTCTGGAAGTGACAGTTAAAGGGTGAGGAGAGAGGGAATTGGCGTTAACGGAAAAGGTGGAGTTAGTGGGGCTAGCAGTTAACCGTCACTGTTAATGCTTAAAGTAATGGGTCCCACTTAATCCAACAAAAATGATTAAGTCAATAAAGTTCCTCCGGAACTTTTCCTTCGGAACAACTTGGTTCCTTCGGAAGAGTTAAGTTTCCTCGGAACTTTTTCCCTTAGAAATTTTCTTCATTTCTCCTGAAATACTTCCGCAGGAAGTTCCTTCGGAGTTGCAGAATTTACTCCGGAACACCTGAAACACTTAGAAAACACTTGAAACCTATTAGAAACCTTAGAGAGTTCCCTCGGAACCTCTCTTGAGAAGGAAAAACTTCAGGAGTAAGTTCCTTCGGAACAATGTTGTTCCCTTGGAATTTACTTAGAAGTATCAAAATGTTCAGAAATGCTCATAACTTAGGAAATTTCTCAAATTGTGTGAAGAATTGGTTATAAGGACATTTCTTGAAAGAGTTTGTCATGATTTTGAAGAGATGGATGTTAAGAACACAAACACATAAGGTGACAGAAAGATTTATGTACATGAAAGCAACAATTGACAGCAAAAGTTAACCAAAGTTCATCATCCCAATAGCTGTGATAAGAAAGAAAAATCTTGCTTCATCAAATGCCTTTGTGAAAAGGTCAGCTAATTGAAGATCAGTATGAACCTTGTGTAACATAATCAATTTCTTTTCAGCACAATCTCTAATGAAATGATACCTTATTTCGATGTGCTTTGTCTTAGAGTGCTTCACAGGATTGTTGGTGATGGAAATGGCACTGGTGTTGTCTGCATACATAGGAGTTTCCAGAAATGTGATTCCATAATCTAGCATTTGATTCTGAATCCAAAGTACTTGACCATAGTAGCTTGAAGCAGCAATGTACTCAGCTTCAGCAGTTGATGTAGAAACACAGGTCTGTTTCTTGCACTGCCATGATACAAGCCTATTTCCTAGAAATTGACATCCTCCTGATGTTGATTTCTTATCCAAGTAGCAGCCACCATAGTCACTATCAGTGTAGGAAACAAGAGAAAAGTCATTGTTCTTTGCATACCACAAACCAAGTTTTGGTTGACCTTTTGAGGTACTTAAAGATTCTCTTTACTGCCTTCATGTGGGATTCTTTGGGAGCCGATTGATATCTAGAGCATAAGCATACACTAAACATGATATCAGGCCTACTGGCTGTTAAGTACATCAGAGAATCAATCATTTCCCTGTAAGTGTGCTGATCAACAGGTTCACTTTCTGATTCTGAATTCAGATTGTGAGAGGTTGAGATAGGAGTTTTTGCAGAAGAGGAAGATAGCATATCAAACCTCCTAAGCATATCTTGAATATATTTTGACTAGTTCAAGAAAATGCCCTCTGCAGTTTGTTAACTTGGAGACCCAGAAAGAAATTAAGTTCACCCATTGAACTCATTTCAAATTGATCTTGCATCAGGGTCTCAAACTCCTTGCACAACTTAGGATTGGTAGATCCAAAGATAATATCAATCCACATATATCTGAACAAGCAACTTATCTTTTCCAACTTTCCTTATGAAGAGAGTTTTATCAATGGCTCCTCTTCTGTATCCATGGCCAAGCAGGTAATTTGACAAAGTCTCATACCAAGTTCTTGGTGCTTGCTTGAGGCCATAGAGAGCCTTGATTAGTTTACACACCTTGTTAGGATGATGTGGGTCTTCAAACCCTGGTGGTTGACAGACATAAATTTCTTCCTTCAGTTTCCCATAAAGGAAAGCACTCTTGACATCCATTTGATAAACAGTGAAGTTCTTGTAAGCTGCATAGGCAAGAAAGATTCTGATTGCCTCTAATCTTGCAACTGGAGCAAAAACCTCATCATAGTCTATCCCTTCTTCTTGAGAATATCCCTGAACAACAAGCCTAGCTTTGTTCTTGACAACAATTCCTCTTTCATCCTTCTTGTTTCTAAAAACCCATTTTGTTCCAATTGGTTGAGCATGTACTGGTAAATCAACCAGTTCCCAAACCTGTTGTTTGTTGATTTGGAACAATTCCTCTTGCATAGCTTCAATCCAATGATTGTCTTTAAGTGCTTGCTCCACTTGTTTTGGTTCTTCTTGAGACAGGAAGCATGCAAATAGACAGATGTTTGCATCAACAGACTTGCTTCTTGTAAGAACAGGAGCATTCACTTCACCAATCACATTCTCAATAGGATGAGTTTTGCTGACATTTGTATTCTGAAAACTTGGAAATTCGTGACTTTGAACTTGCCTAGTTGGTGGAATAATTGGGGGCAATAGGACACTAAGCTCAATTCCTGGCAATCTTTGTGAAGGGGGCAAATTTGATGTGGTTGCAGCAGAGACATGTTGATCACTCAAGTTGTTAGCAGAGTTGATGGTTTCATCCAAGAGAAGAGTCAATGAAATTTGACTCAGGAGAACCATCATGATCACTATGTAGATTATCATTAGGAGAATGCTGCAAACTCCCATCATCACTTGTATCTGAGATATAACCATCCTGTTGTGATTGAGAGTCACTTGACTCAGTTTCAACCAAATTCACTGGAGTGGGATCAGTAACTTGTTGAATTGCACCAGTTGGCATGGTAGATGGTTTGTAAGGTTATGTGCTGACAGAGGAGTAGAAATGACTCAAATTGAAGCCATCCTTCTTTGCCTTTGAGTTCTCCCCCTGAGACTGCACATACTCACTAAAGGACTTATCAACAGTAAAGTTGAAAGCATTGGTTAGTGAATCAATATCAAATAGCCATGAGGGTTCAGAACTAAACTTATTTGTTGATTTTTCATTGAAAAACACATTAATTGATTCTTCAATAATTTTAGTTCTGAGGTTGTATACTCTGTATGCCTTAGCAACACCTGAGTAACCAACCATGAAGCCATCATCTGCCTTTTCAGCAAACTTAGCTAAATTCTCACTGGTTATTAATATTGTAACAGGACAGCCAAAAACTTTGAGAAAGTGTATACTTGGTTTTATTTTTCTCCAAAGCTCATATGGTGTCTTGTTTTTACCTTTGACCACAAGCACCCTGTTCTGAACATAGCAGGCAGTGTTCACTGCTTCAGCCCATAAAGTTACAGGGAGCTTAGACTCAGCCAGCATTGATCTAGCAGCTTCAATTAGTGTTCTATTTCTCCTCTCAGCAACTCCATTTTGCTGAGGAGTTCTAGCAACACTAAACTGCCTAGATATCCCTTTTTCTTCACAAAAAGAATTTAAAACATGATTTTTAAATTCTGTGCCATTGTCACTTCTAATTGTTTTGACTTTGAAATTTGACTGATTTTCAAGTTGAGTGATTAAAGATTTTAAAATCTCAGGTGTTTCATCCTTAGTTCTTAGGAAGAAAACCCATGTGTATCTTGAAAAATCATCAGTAATTACAAAACAATAAGATTTTTTTCCCAAACTCATCACCCTTGTAGGACCAAAGAGATCCATATGCAACAATTCTAAGGGTTGAGAAATTGAGTTTTCAGTTTTGGACTTATGAGAAGACTTGTGTTGCTTGCCCTTCAAGCAAGCAGTACAATGCTCATTACAGTTAAAATGTTTTTGAGGCAAACCATTAACCAAACCTAAATTAACAAGTTTGTTCATGGCTTTGTAATTAACATGTACAAGTCTTCTGTGCCAAAGGTCAGACCCATCAACAGAAGCTCTTGATATCAAACAAGTATTGCCATCAAGAGATTTGGCACTAGTCATATCAAGCAGGTACAAGCTATCCTGTCTTTTTGCTTTTATCAAAATCATTTCAGCAGGAATTTTGAGACCAGGCTTAAGTACCAAAGCTTCTTCATCATTAAACAGAACATTCATGTTCTTATCACAAATTTGTGATACACTCAACATATTAATATTCAGAACATTGACCAGACTCACCTTGTCAAGAGTAAAACTTCCATTTGATACATTACCAAGTGCTGTAATGTACCCTTCATTGCTTCCAAAAGCAACGGGACCGCCATCATATCTTTTTGTATTTTCTAGAAGGTTTTTATTACCTGTCATGTGACTGGAGCACCCACTATCTACAACCCAAACATTTGCTTGAGATCTATTAGGTAACCCCTACACAGGTAAAGAACATGATCAGTTGGAGTATGTGACCCAAGCTTTTGTGGTCTTGGGTCTTCCCATGGCATCATTATAAGAGTAGTTTCCTAACACAAGTTGTTCTGCAGGAAAATCATCATACTCAGAAAAATCACCATTTTTCTCATTTAAGTTTCTGTTATAACTTTGCCATTTGGGAAAACCATGTTTCTTAATAAAAGCCTTCTTTTCCCTAAACTTTCTGTTGCTTCTTTGCCTTGCATTTTCAAATTTTGGTTGTGCAGCAATTTTGAAAGTTTCAGTATGAGGATGCTGAGTTCCATAGGAACTCACTTGAGTAGGATGCTCATACACCTCATACTGTTCAGAAAATTGTTTTCTTTCACGAGGGGCAGATTTTGCTCGTGAATTTCCTTTGAGAGATGGGTGAATTTGATTAATAAACTCAGTGGATTGAAACTCAGGTCTTTGTTTTGAAGGTTTAGAAGACCTGTTGTTGTTAAAATGTTCCGAGGGAACTGTATTTCTTCCGGAGGAATTTTCTCCCGGAAGATATGAAGTTCCTGCGGAATGTTGTTCCTTAGAAAAATTATTTCTTTTAACGTATGAGAAGCTGTTATTCTTCTCATTTCCAATCCAAACCTTCTGAGTTTTTCCAGAAATCTTTTGATCAACATGTGATCCTTTTGGTGACATGTTCCTGCTATCCTTTGAATTTCTTGAATTTAACAGACTCTGATTTCTCCTTGGAGAAGTTTTGACATATTTAATTATCTGTTTGAAAGGATTGTAGGAACAGTTGACATCAACATGTCCTAATTCACCACAAATTATGCATTCTTTCATGAAATTGTGAGAATTTTGTTTTGATGACACTGAAACAGTTTTTGCTTTTCCACCTTTTTGAGTAATAGAATTTGACAAGTGGGATCCATCATTTTCTAGACTCAATGTCTTAGTGTCTTTCAAAATTGGCATTGAAATTTTTGATTTATCAACCTTAGCAGAAATGCTAGTTGATTCAGTTGTGACACCAGGAAAACCAATAAAACTTTCAGTTCTCATGTCATCACTCTCTTTCAGACTTTCAGCTTCTTTGGAAAGGTCCTCAATTACAGGCCCATTTGCCAATGGGTCAGGAGTCAAGGGGACACTTGTTTCTTTAAGAGTTAAAGTTTCAAGACAAGTGTATGAATCAGGGTTTTCAACATTTTTAAAAGATACCCTCCCCTTCCCATGTGTGTGCTCATGCCATAACTTTTCTGCTTTTTCACTTGCAATTTGAAATTTATCAGCATTGCAAATGGCTTCCCTTAGCTGATCTTTTAGGGTTTGAATGTCAAGCACATATTCCACATTTTGTTTCTTTGAAATATTTAGTTGCTCAACCACATCATCCATTTGAGTTATAAAATTAGTTTGTTGATGTTTCAAAATCCCTATTGTTTGTCTGAGTTCATCAGTTTTGGTTGAGTAAGCTATATCAGCGCTTCTTGAGTACTCTTTCAACTCATTTAGATTTTTCAGTTCATCTACAAGTGACTGATTGTGCTTTTTGTAACTTTCAACCAGTTTAATACACATAGGTGTACATAGCACATTCTCAGGTTCAGTGTTGGAGTTAGAGTTTACCTCTGCAGATTCAGGTGAAGAACCACTTGCCATCAAGGCATGGTTAGTTGGAGCAAACTCATTCATCACTTCTTCCCAGTCAACAAACCCAGTTTGGTTTGCTACAGCAGCAGTTGCTTGGCTTTGGGTGTTGTAAGAGGGCTTTGGTGGAGTAGGACCAGAGGAAGAGCTTGGTTTGGTATATTCTTGTTTCTTCTCAGCATTGTAACCAGTTTCTTTCCTTGGCTGAGAACACTCCCTGGAAAAATGTCCCAACTGATGACAGTTGTAACACTTGACCTTTGATTTGTCAAGACCAATAGGAGCATTCTTGGCTCCATTGTATTTTCTCCCGGTTCTCTTGTAGAACCTTTGAGCCCTTAGTGACACCATTGCAAGTTGGGTAGTGATGTCAATCTCCTCTAGATCAGCTGCACTAATGCACTCAAGATCTGATCTAGTGAAACCTGTATAAGAACTGTTAGCAACATTAGCAAAATTTTGGTAGTAAGAAACTTCATGTCCTTTAGGAGACTCAGGAAAGGATACATATGGTTCAGGTTCAGAATAGTTCTCTGAGTGAGCGGTAATGAGGGCCAAAGTGCCTCTGGAAGATGATGTCTGGTTCGATGATACACCTGACTTCTCATTCATTTCCATCTCATGTGCACTCAGCATTCCATAGAGATCTCCTAATTTCAAGGTTTTAAGGTCTTTATTATACTTAATGCTGACTGTATAGACAGTCCAAACTTCAGGTAATGATCTTAAAAATTTTCTGATTATATCAGCATTGTCAATTTTTACATCTACACCCTGTAGTTCATCTATAAGTCGAGCATATCTTAAGTACTGCTCAGACATTGATTCACCTCTTTTGTGACAGAAATTTTCATATCTTTGTTTTAAAATGTCTTTCTTGTTCTCTTTCACCTCATCTGTTCCCTCATACATTTCAATAAGAGCTTTCCAAAGATCATGTGCAGTTTTGCATCTCTTAAAGCCTATTAGTATAAAATTAGGAAGAGCTGCCTGGAGTGCCCACAAAGCTTTGTAGTCATATTCACAGGTCTTATGGTCATCATCAGAATAATTCTCATACGCTTTGATAAGGTCAACAACAGGTTGAGTAGCAGATGGGTGGTGATGACTTGTGGTCCATTGACAATGGAAGCCCACATTTTGTGGTCAGTGTTTTTACTGAAAATCTCCATTCTAAGTTTCCACGTGTCAAAGTCATCAGGAGTGAAGGTTGGAGGTTTGTTAGTGCTACCATTCCTTAGTTCACTCATTTTCAGAGATCAAGAATCGAAACAGTCTTATCCAAAGCAAACAGAAACACCTTCAGTAAGAAAAGTTTTAGAAAACAGAATTTAAAAACTTTTAAACACAAGAGCCAAAGCTCTGATACCACTTGTAGGATCGTGGTTAGGATCAACTAACCAGACAAGTTACCAAAGGTGTCAAACAAGAAAGGCGGAATCAGACTTGTTTGTGTTAAAGTTTGAAATGGTTTGATCGAAACAGTAACTAGTAAACAAGAAGTAAAGTAGATAAAACACAAGATATCAATTCCAAGCACTACTATATTTATACTTCACAATGTTTACAAAGAGTTACAGCTGATGAACAAGAGAAATATTCGATCAACGCAAACATAAGGAAATACAACTAATATATATAGTGCAAGGAGGAAATAAAAGATATTCTTTTATTTCCTTTTAGCTCCTAAGCTAAATAAACAAATGATATCTACTCCAGAGTTGTTGTAGTACAAGCATGCTTCTGTGAACAGTTGAGCAGACCTATCGGTGAACAGTGTACAGCATGGTGTAAAGTAAAACTGCTTTCTGACAGCTTTATGCATTGGAACTTGCAACCATGGGATAAGTCAAAGTTCCGGAGTAACACTAGGAGAAGTTCCGGATGAACTACTCAGTGTGAAGGAAGTTCCGGACTAACTTCCTTCGGAACTCTGACTTAGAGAATTTCTGCCTAGCAAAACATTCCCAACTGAAAATGCGTGAGCATCGGATCGTCTACTCAATCTAGCTATCCGGACATTGAAACGTAATTAACCGATTGTTTTATTGATCAAAACGAACAATTACAACCAGTGTAAACACAGAGAATTGACACAGAGATTACACTCAGAAACACACACTTAAGATTTGCTCACACGCTCAGAACCCTAAACACAAAGACCAAACTACTATATATACCCGATCGGCCGAACTCCCACCGAACCCCAGGTTCGGCCGGTCCGAACTTCAGGTTCGGACCTAGTTCGGCCAACCCTATATTGGCTTGAACTTGGTCTTCGCTCGATACTTCACACGACGCACATTTCAGGTATCAACAAACTCCCCCTCGTCGTGTGCAGTATCTCTTCTCATTTCTTCTCAACATCATCAAATATGTATCATCAATCAAGCTCCCCCTCAAGTAAAGAATCCGTTTATCCAATGAAATGAATCTTCGAACAAACTCCTCCTCAACTCAATCGTAGCTTGACCTTGAATACTTGATGATATCTAGTATATCTCTGGTCTTTATCAACAGCTTCAGAAGACTTGAAGTTGTGATAGCTTTCACATAGCAACCTGCTCAAACATTTAAATAATCTTGGCGCAAAACGTCTCTTCGAGACTCCAAGATATGATATTGAAAATGATTTTATATCACATGTTGATCAGATCGAAAATAAAGCAGAAACAAAATCTTTTTGGCTTTTTGAAAGTTTATATCAAAACACACCTAAAATCTTTTTGATCATTTCTAAAATGAAATGAAATTGCAATACTGAATCAGACACTATTTTTGGTATGAGAAAGATCACTATATGAGATCATATTGATCATAACGCACTGAACTACACTTCAATTTCAATTAATTGAAACACATAAGTCATGTCGATTTCTGGTATAATTTGTCCATGTTAAGCTCAGACAGAATCATACTTATAACATCTGGATATGTTAAGGTATTGATTAGATTTGCTTTGACCAGTGTACCCCACACTATCAGACATATTCATACATTCTCTGTTTTTATTTCTTTTTCTTTTGTGTGACAGCACTTGTGAATTTTCACAATGCATAATATTTTCATGATATAGTCAATTGTGTTCCATGTAAAAAGAAATAAGAACGTTAAATCGTCTACCTTAAGGTCGATCTTTCGATACGCAGATAAGGCCTCGGATTTAACAAAATAAGAAAATAAAACAAGTTGAAATTGTATAACTCAACAACTATCAGGTCGGTACTCCCGTACACGCAGAGAAAGTCCGATGAGTTATACGAAACACCAAAGAAAATAAAGCAGAACGTCAAACGAACAACGACCAGGTCGATCTTTCGATACGCAGAGAAAGTCCGATCGTTTGAAAAAAAAAAAAATCAAACAAGATTAAATCTTTGCAAAATGAACACATGTATACACAGTGACTTCTCATTTTGAATTTCACACTTATTTTTCTTTTTGTGTCATGAAATATGCATCAAGATGTTATCCACATGGTCAAGCATTAGTATTTAGTGTATATCACATCTGAATACTTTCTGATTTGTCGAGCCTACCAAGCACATCAAACAATGATCTTATGGCCCTTTCATCTACTTTATCCATAAGTCAGATACGTATGCCAAAGTACCATCATTTCCCAATGATCAATTTCTCACAATTTTATATTTTGCAAGTATTCACCTTCCTTCATTATATATTTTGCATGTATTCACCTTCTCCCCATACCATGCATTTTCTCAATTACTCCCCCTTACTTACAATTCTCCCCCTTAAAATGAAAACTCTATTTTTGGATTTTCATTTTACACAAAAATAAGACTCTATTTTTGGCTTTTTGAGAAAAAACGTAAGCAAAGAAAATTGATCAATCAACACGGATATGTTTCAGATTTTGAGAAAAATTTGTCATTAAATTTAAATTAAGCAGAATACTCCTCCATCAACATTTTGTCAATCGTCGATAGGTCTTCTAGAAGTACCTGCACACTGGACAACCTGATTAGTTCACAAATGACCCGAAGCGTATCGCTTCTGGTCGACCAGTGTCCTGATTTTGCTTTGAAACCACCTTAGGTTTCCATTCCCGTTGTTTTGGTAATTCAGCTTTCGATGAAACAGTCACAGGTGACTGTGATGATGAACCTACATTTTGATCTTTTGAAAACTTTGGAACAAAACGTTTTTGTTTTTGAAAGAATGTAGGTTCAAATTCATCAAAAACTCTGCCTTTTTCATCAAAGAACTTTTTGTTGGCAGGTTTACCAAAAACTGATTTCTTGTGAAATCTTCGGGGTGAATCAGCAGGTGATGGACAGTCTTTTGCCATATGCCCTGCACGACGGCAAATATAACAAATTCTTGTCGTTTTATCCCATCTTAGATGTACCTGCGAAGAACACACATGAATATCTCTAACATGATCAGAATGAGAATCATATACCTGATGCCTATGATCATGTACCCATTTAGAGGTAGGGCTTAGAGATTGAGAATGTTCAGAAGAAATGGTTGCTTTCACAAAGACCTCAGCAATCTTCCGAGCATCAACACAATGAAGTGGAAATTCTTTGTCTGAAAATAATTGATCCGAACCCTTGAGTTTGTAAAAACGTTCGGGTTGAATTTTATCAGCTTGAAAAACTTCCTTCTTCACTTGTTTCATCTTTAATTTCTTCAAATCTGGGGATGAAGATGCTTGAACCTCCACAGCTATATCCTTCTTCTCATGAAAACCCAGACCAACATTCTTGCCAGATCCTTTCACCTCCGATGTAGAATGTCCATTCTTGGCTAATCTTGTGAATTCAGCTTTCACATCAGAAATATTCTTTTGTTCATAGAAAATTGTCTTATCAAATTCAGGTTCATACTGAATCTTGTCACTTGATGTAGCCGATTTCTCATTATCAGCAGACGACGAACCTGATACAAACGTTGGTGCTGGAGGAATCTCAGATTTCAAGACCTTTTTCTTGTTTTTCTTGGGTTTCTTGTTCTTTGCAACCTTGACTTCTTCTGAAGTAGAAGATGATATCTTTGAATAATCAAAATCATCAACCTGTTCCTTCACTTGTTTGACAGCTTCCTTGATATGAGCAGGGGGTGATGCAGTTTTATCAAACATTCTTTCAAAATTTGCATCATTGGCTAAGAAACTCGTGAAAACTTGAGAATTTGAAACATTGTTGAGCAATCTTTTAGCATCAAGAACTTGAATTTTGAGATCAGAAATTTGCTGTTGAGCCTCTGCAAATTCTTTTTCTTTAGCAATCAAGCGCTTGGCAACTTTATGAGTTTCAAACTTTTGCAAGCGAAGATTGTCAAGTCCTTCATGTAGCTCCTTCTTCAGTTTATCCTCATTTCTCTTTTGAATTTCCAGATTTGCAGTTTGAACCTTGTTAACCCTAACCAACTCACGCTTGTCATTCAACAACTTTTCCGTATCAACTTGTTATGCTTTGATTTTAGCATCAGATTCTTCAACACGCTTAGTAAGCAAATCAAGCTTAATCTTGGATTTATCAAACAAATTCTGAAAATCATTTGCAGCATCTTCTGCCTCTTCCTTCCATTTCTTCACTTCTTTGACTAACTCACCCTTTTCTTCACAAATTTCAGCTTTCGAAGTTTCAGCATTCTTCTTATCTTGCTTCAATACTTCTAAAACTTCATTCAACATTTTGATTTCAGTAGTCAAATCCTCATTCTTCAAAGTCAACTTCTTGCCATGATCTTTAGAAATTTCCAACTCTGAATTAATCACATCAAACGCCTCAGACAGTTGTTGAACTTTATTCATCAATAAAGTATTTTCTTTCATCAAACTCTCCAAATTTTCAGCAGATTCATAAGAACTTGGAATTGAACTAGTATCGGAACTAGTTTCTGAACAAAAATCTTCTTGTTGATCATGCGTAACTATCAATGCAGATGAATCATACCCAAACTGTTGACCCCAATCATATACACCATCATTTTGAGCAATCAAGGCAGTGGTCTTGCTTGTGCTACTAGTAGATGGTTGAGTAAAACCAGGCTTTGGTGATATAGGAACAACAGACTTACTTGCATGTGCCTGATGACAATCTTTAGCAAAATGTCCAAGTTGTGAACATTTATAACACTTTAATTTGGACTTGTCAAAACCCAATTTATCACCAGAAATATTCCTTCCATGCTTCTTAAAGAATCTTTTAGATCTTTGACACAACATAGCATATTGCCAAGATACATCCAATTCGGTTAGTTGATCATCATCAAGAGCATCAAGATCCTCACTAGTTAGCTTTGCATCAGCAACATTTTTTAGAATCAATCCAAAGGATGATGAAATCAACGCAGAAATCATTTTGGCACAATCATCGGTTGATTCCGCTGAAAAGGCATTTTGACTTGAAAAATTTGGAATTGAAAATTGCAACCTCTTGAAGAATTATTATCAGAATTTCCTAAAGCTCCAGCTATAAAAGCAACACTTGGTGCTGTATTCTGATTTTGTTTAGACTTTGCACTCATGCTTGCACTATTTTCACCATGATACAACTCAGGATGTTGCAAGGTAGCTGTTGACTTCTTGTTGTTCAACATTTCCATTTCTCGAGCGTGAAGTTTTCCAGTAAGCTCATGAAATGTCATTGTAGAATAATCCTTGTCATGTGTGAGTAGCAAAACATAATTTTCCCACTTTTCAGGTAACGCTTCCATGATCTTTTCTTTTAAATCAGCATCAGATTTTTCTATTCCAACAACCTTCAATTCACTAATCAAATGCGAAAATCTTGAAACTAGAGCAGTAATGTTTTCGTTGTCATAATTCTGAAAGTTATCAAATTCTTTGTTCAAAACTTTCTTTCGACTCTTCTTATAATCAGCATTTCCTTCACATCGTGCGGATAAAGCATCCCATAATTGCTTAGATTTCTTGCAAGTGCTAAATTGATGAAGCAATTCAGTAGGTAACGCCATAGTAAGATAACCATAAACTTTCTGCTCAAGTTCATAACTTTTTCGTTCAGTAGCATCAAAATCTTGAACTTCCTTAAAATCTCCATCTTCAGTTCGTCGTTCATACAATTTTCGAATTGGAATCCATAAATCTATGTCATTTATGCTAATATAAGCAGAAAACCGTTTCTTCCAATTCTGATAATCTTCCAATTTCAACAGTTTGGGAACTTTCTGACTTGTTCCAATTTCGTTGTCAAAATTTAACATGGTTTGCATTGCGCTTTGCATTGCGGCAAAAGCTTGAAATTCTGACATCGTTGAAAATTGAAAAATTCTGTCCTCCGAACTTGCTCCGAACCTAGTCTGCTGTCCGAACCTACTCCGAACTTGTCCGAATCAACTACTAGCTCCGAACTTCCACCTAAGTAGCTCCGAACCTTCACCGAACGTACTCCGAACCTATGAAGACTCCGATCTACCTCCGAACCTTAAATTTCACCGAACCTAGACCGATACACCACCAAACTCTCGCCGAACTCTCTCCGAGTCACCTCCGAACCTCAAGTTCGGAGCGGTTACTCCGAGCTTGCCCAGTAACCTCCGAACCTCGAAGACATTTTTCGAAAACTCGTGAAAACGGACTGATTTTGATGAAACTTGATATAGTGGACGAGAAAAACTGATAGAAAATGGTTTAGAAACAGTTTTGGCACAAAACACCCGTGAGAAATGATAGAAAACACGTAATGAAGCTTGAGAAAACTTCAAAAACGCTCAATAATCCGAGAATAGCAACCACAGATCAGTAGAGTGAACCAGAAAGCTCTGATACCACTTGAAAATGCGTGAGCATCGGATCGTCTACTCAATCTAGCTATCCGGACATTGAAACGTAATTAACCGATTGTTTTATTGATCAAAACGAACAATTACAACCAGTGTAAACACAGAGAATTGACACAGAGATTACACTCAGAAACACACACTTAAGATTTGCTCACACGCTCAGAACCCCTAAACACAAAGACCAAACTACTATATATACCCGATCGGCCGAACTCCCACCGAACCCCAGGTTCGGCCGGTCCGAACTTCAGGTTCGGACCTAGTTCGGCCAACCCTATATTGGCTTGAACTTGGTCTTCGCTCGATACTTCACATGACGCACATTTCAGGTATCAACACCAACAAAAAGGTCACCAGGTATGTATACTCTTGACTCTCTTCACCCTGAAGGTCTCAGTTTCCTCAAAGACAAGAAGAGGAAAGCTCCTGTGCAAGCCTCTCAGTCAAAGAAACCAAGAATCAACATCATCAAATATATGTTTGACACCATCTCTGATCCCCATCTCTCATCATCTCAACCCGTCACCACAACCTCACAGCCGACTGCTCCCTCATTTCAAACTCCTAACCAACCCATCCCATATCCACAAACTTCACCACCTCCTAAAGAGCCAAAACCCACAAAACCAGAAACAGAACCCTTATCCCAACCACAATCAACCATTCCTCCCATCAAGCTCACATTCTCTGGTAGAAAGAAGTCTATGGCCAAAAGAAAGAAGATAGTGGTAAGTGAATCAGAAGAAGAAACAGAAGCTTTTGACACTCCTAATCCAACTGTCAACCAAGCCAACCCAACTTTCATTCATCCTGAAATCATAAGGATTGAAGACCACAGGAATGAAGGGTTGTTTCACTTCCACATGAGCAATGGAGAGGTAATTAAATTGAAAGACCTAAGGATGGTTGATTGGGATAGTCTGCATCAAAGAAACATCTTGAGCATAATGGGAACTGCTAACTATGTTCTATACTGAAATGGGTTTGGAATCAATTTTTGAAGCACAAAGAAGAAGCTAAGCATGGAACAGTTTTTGGTAGCAACATCTTAGGGGGAGACTGTTGGGAATGTTTTGCAAGGCAAAAATTCCTAAGTCAGAGTTCCGAAGGAAGTTCCTCCGGAACTTCTTCTACACTAAGGAGTTCCTCCGGAACTTTCACTTAGTTACTCCGGAACTTTGACTTTCTCTCTCTACACAAGTTCCAATGCATAAAGCTGTCAGGAAGCAGTTTTACTTTACGGCATGCTGTACACTGTTCACAGAAAGGTCTACTCAACTGTTCACAGAAGCATGCTTGTACTTCAACAACTTTTGGAGTAGATAATGTTTGTTTATTTAGCCTAGGGGCTAAAAAGGAAATAAAAGAATATCTTTTATTTCCTCCTTGCACTATATATATATTAGTTTTACTTCATTGTTTAAGCAGTGATCCCTGAACTCATATTTCAGTTGTAACTCTCTTGTAAACATCATTGAAGTATCAATATAGTAGTGCTTTGAAGCTATATCTCTTGTGCATGTACTTTACTTCTTGTTTACTAGTTACACTTTCGGATCAATATATCTTTGTTAAGAACACAAACAAGTTTGATTCCGCCTTTCTTGTTTGAAACCTTCTTCTAACTTGATAAGGTTAACAGGTTAACCACGATCCAACACGGTCAACTGTTAACACTCAAGAGATTTTCTCAGTATGTGATTAGACAAATGCGATTTTTTTAACAGGATAGAGTGCTTTCATATATCTTAATTACTTGCTGATTATTTGATCGAAACAAGAGGGTGCGCTAAAAATCGGCATTTATTTTTTGCTCCAACGTCTGCTGTGGATCATTTGTTTATTTCCTTTCATTGGAGTCATGCTCCTTTCCTGATCAGTCAAGTAATGTTGCAACAATAGGACACCTTCCGGTTGTCGCTGGATCACGCCATCATCCTTCCATCTGTTCTTTAAAAGTCTCTTGCACCCACTTTATGTTGGGCTTTTAATTTCCATTGATGACATGGGTTTCCTCATTGGTAATTTTGTTAGTTCGAAGATGCAAAGCAAATTAAGGGGGTCAATAGTGCCTTTGATTTGTGGAACAGAGATTCGATTCACACAAATCTGGAATTTCATATATAATTACATGAACGTATGTTTACAAATGGTTTGGTACAAATGATACACAATCGTTAACTGTCAAACTGAATGCTAATACATATATATATATATACTAATCTAAAGTATGTCGGTTCCGGTGAGGAGATCCGACGTCTGATGGAGAGTCCGGCGGGTCATATTGGTTTAGTGGCGGTGGCGTCTTCTGTTTGGCCGCTGCTCCTTTTTTGTCGGTGACGAGTCAACCGGGTTTTTCTTTGGGTTTGGGCTGGGCTAAGGAGTCCTTTGGACTAGATAAATTTAATCCAACAATCTCCCCCTTAAATTTAGCTTGCTCCAAGTCTTCAATTAATCTTCAAGCTTCACTTCATTTGCTGCTGCATAGATATTATCCAGGTTCTTGAATTTGGCAGCATTATCTTCATCTTTGCTTGAATAGAAATCTTGCAAATAAATTTGATTCTCTTGGTCCTTCATCATCTTTGCTAGATCATTTCACATGACATCTTTATTTAGTTAGATCATTTCACACAATCTTTGGTTTCACACATTTTGTTTGTTTCACACAATATCTGCTTCACACCTCTTTAGTTTGTCTCACACAAGTTTAAATTTGAACACTCATGTTTTTAAGGTTTCACGCCATCTGCTTTAGGTTTCATATTTTTTGTGGCTTTCACAGCCCTTTGACTAGTCCTTCATGGCTTAGTCGTATGCTTGATTCTCACAGTCTTCATCAATCAAGTCACATGATTTTAATAAATCTATCACAGATTATTTGATTGCACCTTTCCTAGGTTGCTTCCGTATCCCACGGGTCCTTCCATTGATCGTTTCACACGATCGAGTCTTTATCTATGCTCTCTTTATTTTAGATGAACACAACAAGAGTGTTGGCTCATCTTCTGTTTCAATGAAAAGAGATTCATGGTTCTTGTTTTTGTTTGGACACTCGTACGCAAAGTGGCCAAGTCGTTGAAATCGATAGCATGTGATTCGTGATTTATCTTTTATCTCCCTTGTAGTTTCATCCCTAGGGCTTCCTTGTGGTTTGTCTTCAGTTCTCCTTGTCTCACAAGAGGTGTTCCCTTCACTTCTATATTGGTTATTGTTCCTTCTTCTACCTCCTCCACTGTTTCCTTTAAAGTGTTTTCTTTGATCTATTCTTCCTTCACGTTGTGTGAATAACAACTTATCATTGTTATCACTTTGCTTGTTTTCTTTGGACTTAACCCTTTCTTCAAAAGCTTTTAATCGTCCTATTGCTTCTTCAAGGCTCATGGTGTCAACATCGGATATTTGTTCGAGAGATGCTACCATGTGGCTAAATCTTTAAGGGACGGCACCTAATAGTTTGCGAACTAAAGTGGCATCGTCATATGTCTTTCCTAGTGTGTTGGCCTTTGTGGATATACTTATTAATTTGCCAACAAAATTGTCTAAGGTTTCTTCTTCCTTCATTTCTAGGTTTTCGAATTCAGATCTTAAAGTTTGCAACTTTGCCTTTTGTACTCTTTCAACACCAAGGTTTCGTGTTTTCAATGCATCCCATATTTCTTTTGCAGTCTTATATCTTGAGACTTGTAGAATCATATCTTTTGGCAGTGCTTGAAATAAATAGGCTTTCGCTGTGTTGCTTTTCTTAGCATCGGGTTCAGCATCATCGGTAGGCTCGATCATTTCCCAAAGTCCATTGGCTTGTAAGATTGTTTCTAATCTAACGGACCATACGGGGTAATTTGTTGTGTTGAGTGTGGGGCATTGAAAATTTATAGGCCTATCGGATTCTTTAAGGTGTACAATGGTATTTGTTTGTCCTGAATCGCCCGACATGTTTTGCTAATTCTGATTCTTATTTTGTGTCTAAACTTCAAGTAAGATTGGAGTGTCAAACTTATGGTTTTGTATCTTTGACAATAAATGCCTATTGATCTTATAGTCTCAACAATATGTATTTGCAATAATATATTATCAATAATTTTTCTTGGTGGTACTGTACCAATGCCTCAAGTCAAGTTTCTAATGCAAACAGAATTGTAATTGTCGAATTTTTAAATAAGGTCAAACCTGACTTTTGATTTTTTTGTTTTAATCGATGAAGGCTTCCGATGAATTCTAGATAATTCCACTTTGTTATATAAATCTTCAAATTTGGGCTTGTGGCTTCAAATCCTTTAATCGCATCTTCTTAATCTTCGTTCTTCGACCGCTACAGTGTTTGAGAATTGCTACCGCAAGATCGATTGTTGATTGCTTCTAATTTCTTGTTCTCCGATGATAATTGCAACCGCGAAATTTCGAATTGGGTGCCTTCTGATTTGTTGTTCTCCGGTGGTCGCAAATGTGATTCCGATGACGAGTTCTGAATTTTGCAACCACAAATTTTGATGATCGATTTCTGGTAAATCTTTCTTTCTCTGTTCTTCGTTATTTTTTTCTTTCTTTTTTCTTTGAAATTCACGCTTCCGCGATCCGAATTCCAATTTGTCTTCGATTTCTTCTGTTACGCAACCGCGTATGTGTCTTTGTTGATTTTGATTTCGCAACCGCGAGTGATTGTTTGATTTATGAAATTAGGGTTCTTCGCAACCGCTAAGGTATTTTGGGGTTTCTGGATATTGGATGAAACTTCTTCTTCACGAATTCCTGTTCTTCGTCAAACAGTAGTATGCAAATTTCTTCTTCACGAATCTTCTTATTTCTTAATTGATTCACTCATCCTTCACGTCTCTTCTCAATTCTTCACGGTCCCAAGAGCTTTCGCTCTGATACCAAATGTGGAACAGAGATTCGATTCACACAAATCTGGAATTTCATATATAATTACATGAACGTATGTTTACAAATGGTTTGGTACAAATGATACACAATCGTTAACCGTCAAACTGAATGCTAATACATATATATATACTAACTAAAGTATGTCGGTTCCGGTGAGGAGATCCGACGTCTGATGGAGAGTCCAGCGGGTCATATTGGTTTAGTGGCGGTAGCGTCTTCTGTTTGGCCGCTGCTCCTTTTTTGTCGGTGACGAGTCAACCGGGTTTTTCTTTGGGTTTGGGCTGGGCTAAGGAGTCCATTGGACTAGATAAATTTAATCCAACATGATTATCCTTTCTAACGGCGTACACCCAAGGGCTACTTTGGTTATGGAGACCACAAGTATTAGCAATAATGATTTTAAAGCATTACACAACATGCTTGCAATTATTGCGGTGTTCACAAACGAACTTTTGGACCCAATTATTACATCTTTTGCAGCAATTTATGGTCATACACCACCATCCATCACCGGTTACCTATTTCACTTTGGGTCATGCCACTACTCTAGAGGAATATTTCAGCCAACTCCAACTTTATTTTTCCTTACACCTTGAGGGCAAGGTGTATTTTAAAGGGGGGAGTATTGTTATGAACTTGGGCCTAACCCAAATAAGATCCAGCCAGATCAGTATTCAGGTCCAGCAGCCTAACAAATGGAATGGCACATGAAAGAAAGATCAGAATATAT
>JBCNJP010000040.1:482458-503458 GCA_039602395.1 Deinandra increscens subsp. villosa | reverse complement strand
GGCTGGAATTTTTCTCTTCCACGAGAAGGAGTAGAAACATAGCACAAGCAACCAAATGATCTTAAGGATTGATAATTGGGAGGAGTACCATAAAGAATCTCTAAAGGAGACTTGTAATGAAGCAAAGCAGAATGAAACATGTTAATAAGATGTGCAGCAGTAAGCAGACAATCACCCCAAAAAAATCAAAGGTAATTTGGATTGGAATAAAAGAGCACTGGAGGTTTCGAGTAAATGCTTATCTTTCCTTTCTACTATCCCATTTTGTTGGGGTGTCCCTACACAAATTTTCTGATGAATAATTCATTTTCCCTTAAAAAAATCAGACATAAAAGTACTACAACTAAGTTCCATAGCATTGTCTGATCTTATAGTTTTTTATGGTAATCCCAAATTGAGTTTCAACCAAAACAATAAAACTCTTATGTATAAGAAAAGCATTAATTTTGGTTGCTAGTAAATGGGTCCAAGTGGTTCTACTGAAATCATCCACTATAGTAAGGAAATACCTATGACCATCATAGGTGGAAGTATTATATGGACCCCATGTATCTATATGAACCACAACTCAAATGGTTTTGAAGTTTTAATATGACTGTGAGGAAAGGAAAGACAATGTTGTATTGCCTTAGGACAGATATCACAGTGAACATCTATATTAATATGAAGAGTTGGGAACAATTTTTGAAGTTTATACAGTGGTAAGTGACCAAGTCTAGAATGCCAAATTGTACTAGAGACAACAAAATTACAAGAAACAAAATTAGACAAATTGGAACCATTATGTGAAAGAGACTTGAGAAGATAAAGACCATTGATCAGTATACCAAGTTCCAGTGGCCTCTTCAGTGAAAAGGCCTGCAAAAAACAGTAAACAGGAGAGAAAAACACTAAGCCTTTAGTGTCTTGGCATAATCTGGGAATAGAAAGAAGATTATGTTGAAATTGAGGTACAAACAAAACATTGGAAAGAGAGAGTTCATTTGTTAATTGAATAGTGCCTCATTTAGTCACTTTCAATATTTGAGAATTAGGAAGAGTTATGTTTGGCTGAAAGTAGAAAAAGAATGCTCATTAAAGCACATATGGTCACTAGCCCCTGTATCTATTATCCAATTGGAATTCAGAATTTGAGAGTGGCATGCCATTATACCTGTAAAATTGGCATAACTGATGGTGTGAGCATTAGCAGCTGTTGCAGGTTCTTTGTCCTTTGTATTAACAGATGACTGCTGCAACATTTAAATAATAGCCTGAAACGGGTCATTGCTAAAACCAACATTGGAAATAGCTTTATCAGAATCAGTGTCATTATTTTGGACATTAGCTGCAACTCTTTTGGATTTTGTAAACTTGAAATTCTTAGGAAAACCAATGAGTCTATAACACTTATTGGCTAAGTGACCAGACTTGTGACAATGAGAACAGATTAAAGGCTTCTTGGCATCATTCTTATATGAAGATTGAACATTCATTGAGACTGATTCTCAAATAAATGAAGGTGTGGTATGGATTTCTCTTTATTTTTAATCATGAACAAGTAGAGCATAAGCCTGATTTATGGAGGGAAAAGGTGACATCATGAGGATATTACCTCTCACTGGATCATAGATAGGGTTTAACCCCATTAAGAACTGCAATAACTTCTAATCTTCATTCTTCTTTTTGAGAGATTGAGAGGCATCACAAGTACAAACAGATTCAGATCCATCATTTAGGCTCATCAATTCGTCTCAAATTCGCTTGATCTTGGTGAAATAAGTGGCTATGTCATCAGATCCTTGGGACATTTGAGCTAAACTTTTCTGCAAATGATAGATTTGTGCGCCATTAGATTGACCAAATCTCTCATTGAGTTCAGACCATAATTGTTTCGCAGTATCAGTGTATAACACACTTTGACTAATATGAGATGCTAAAGTGTTCAATATCCATGAAATAACCATGTGATTACATCGTTTCCAGGCAATCAGTTCAGTTGAATCGGAAGGGGGAAGAATAGTTCCATCAACGAAACCAAACTTATTTTTAGCAGATAAGGCAATAGTCATGGATCGTTTCCATGCGCCGAAACCAGATCCATTGAAATTGACAGAAACTAAAAGAAGACCGGGATGATCGGAAGGATGAAGATACAAAGGATTATCAGATTTGATTGAAGAATCTGATTAAGACATGATTGAAATGAAAAACGGAAGCAAAGAGGAAGAGAACGAATCGAAAGAAGAAAGGAAAGATAAATTGAAAACAGAATAGATCGAAGATTAGAAATTTGGCCGGAAATGATGATCGGAGCTAGATCGATTGCTCTGATACCATGTTATTCGAGCAACGGAGAGAAAGACTAACTGTTTTCATTGATTAACAGAAAGTATTTACAAACTATATATATAGAGACTAACACAACTAACTACACAATTACTACCTAACTAAGTGAATAATTAGCTAGGTAACAAACTTAGTTTACTCGGTAACTCAGTTATTAACTCGATATCCAACATAAAACCGATCAAAATAAAACCCTTAAACCGTGGTCCTATTTGGTTTATCTTTTTTACCAAAGCGTCAAACCATGGTTTGCCTAAAGTACCTAACCAAACCGGCCGGACCGGACCATGAATAGCCCTACATAAACTTAAGCTTCCGCTAAACGTTTTGTTGGATCATGGTTAACCTGTTAACCTTATCAAGTTACAAGAAGGTTTCAAACAAGAAAGGCGGAATCAGACTTGTTTGTGTTCTTAACAAAGATGTATTGATCCGAAAGTGTAACTAGTAAACAAGAAGTAAAGTACATGCACAAGAGATGTAAATTCAAAGCACTACTATATTGATACTTCAATGATGTTTACAAGAGAGTTACAACTGAAATATGAGTTCAGGGATCACTGTTTAAACAATGAAGTAAAGCTAATATATATGGTGCAAGGAGGAAATAAAAGATATTCTTTTATTTCCTTTTAGCCCCTAGGCTAAATAAACAAACATTATCTACTCCGAAAGTTGTTGAAGTACAAGCATGCTTCTGTAAACAGTTGAGTAGACCTTTCGGTGAACAGTGTACAACATGCCGTAAAGTAAAACTTCTTCCTGACAGCTTTATGCATTGGATCTTGTGCAGAGAGAGAAAGTCAAAGTTCCGGAGTAACTAAATGAAAGTTCCGGAGGAACTCCTTAGTGTAGAAGAAGTTCCGGAGGAACTTCCTTCGGAACTCTGACTTAGGAATTTTTGCCCAGCAAAACATTCCTAACAGTCTCCCCCTAAGATGTTGCTATTAAAAAAACTGTTCTATGCTCAGCTTCTTCTTTGTGCTTCAAAATTGATTCCAAACCCACTTCAGTATACAACATAGTTAGCAGTTCCCATTATGCTCATAATGTTACTTTGATGCAGACTATCCCAATCATCCATTCTTAGATTTTTCAATTTTATCACCTCTCCATTGCTCATGTGGAAGTGAAACAACCCTTCATTTGTGTGCTCTTCAATCCTTATGATTTCAGGATGAATGAAAGTTGGGTTGGCTTGGTTGACAGTTGGATTAGGAGCATTAGAAGCTTCAGTTTCTTCTTCTGATTCACTTACCACTATCTTCTTTCTTTTTTCCATAGACTTCTTTCTACCAGAGAATGTGAGCTTGATGGGAGGAATGCTTGATTGTGGTTGGGATAAGGGTTCTGTTTCTGGTTTTGTGGGTTTTGGCTCTTTAGGAGGTGGTGAAGATTGTGGAGATGGGATGGGTTGGTTAGGAGTTTGAAATGAGGGAACAGTCGGCTGTGAGGTTGTGGTGACGGGTTGAGATGATGAGAGATGGGGATCAGAGATGGTGTCAAACATATCTTTGATGATGTTGATTCTTGGTTTCTTTAACTGAGAGGCTTGCACAGGAGCTTTCCTCTTCTTGTCTTTGAGGAAACTGAGACCTTCAGGGTGAAGAGAGTCAAAAAGAGTATACATACCTGGTGGCCTTTTCTCACCAGTAGTTCTCTCTTTTTCAATCTGACTCTTCCTGATGGCATCATACTCAGTTCTCAGTCTTGGCAGTCTGCAAGAGTTGATTCTTTTTGGGTTCTCCATCTGAATTTCCTTGAAGTACCATTTGTGAATCAGCAAGTCATCTTCCTCAGATAAATTTTGATATCTGGTACCTTGCTTCTCTTGTGCCTTCTCCTGGTCAAAAGAATAATCAACAAACCTCTTCACATTCATCTCTTTTGCCTTATCAGCTCTAATGGCTAGAATCATGTACATCCATCTGATCAAATCATCACCCTTCATTTCATCAACCCATGCATCAGTAAAGCAGGCCTTGCTTCTGAGCATCACACTGAACTGTCCTAGAAAAATTTTGTTATCTTCATTACTCTTCATCCGAATTTTTCTATACTCATTTCCTAAGACCTTTCTGTACTTTTCTACCTTGTCTGAAAGACCTTGTTCTTCAGCTTTGGCAATTCTTTCTTCTAAGTACAGATCAGATCTTTTCCTTGCTGCATTGATGAAGAACATCAGGTCTGAGTTTTTGATGACATACTCATAAATCCCTTCTTCTATGAGTAGTCGTTTTTGTTCTTCAAACTCTGTAGATTCCTTCTGTTCTCGAAATTTCTTCCGTATCTCAGCATTCTCCTTTTGTAATTGATCAAACAGAGCTCTTGTAGCATGATCCATATCATCCTTTGGACCTCCTGTGCTCTGAATGTCATCATCCTCCATGGAAGTAAAACCAGATATGGTTCTCTCACTGAGAGAATCATTTCCAGCAGGCTTTGAAGATTCAGGAAGTGAAGTTGTAGCATTAGGACTAGCTTCCGAGGTAACTTGCTCAGGAATAGTCTTAGTGCCAAGTTTCGAAGTAATTACCTTAGGACTGACTTCCGGAGCAATTTGTTCCGAAATAGTCTTAGGCAATTCCTTGGAAACAACTTCCGAGGTAACTTCCTTCGAAACATTCTCAATTGTGAGAAGTTCTTCCTGAGTAACTTCCTTCGGAATCTCCTTAGCTGAGGTTGGTTCCTCCGGAGTAATATCCTTTGGATTTTCATCAGTAATGATTGGCTCCTCCGGAGTAACTTCCTTCGGAATTTCATTGGTAGAGGCAAATTCCTCCGGAACAACTTCCTTTGGAATTTCCTCAGTTACAACCTTGCTGAAGAAGATGAAGGACTCTTAAGATGCAACAAAGCTTCTGTTACATCTATGTCAAATAAATCTTCTTGAAGAGTCACATCTTCCTCTGGTTCACTTTCAGGTTTATCAACCTGTTCTTCACTTCTTTCTCCTCCTTCAGCCTCAAACTGTTCTACACCTGTTTGAAGGTACTCTTGCTCTTTTGCCAAATAGACATCAGATAAGAAATTTCTGACCTCTCCAATGTTCTGAGGGTGAGCACCTGAATCCACCATCACAAATCTCATGAACTCCATGTGATTGACCTTGCATTCTTCAGGTGCTACCTGTATTAACTGATCCATGTGAACATTAAGCAGACCTTCTATTGGGTTGAAGGGCTTACTTCCACAGATTTTGAATAGCTTCTTCTTCATCTTCTCAGGTAACCTTTCATTGGGATCAAAATCAATCTCAGGTAACCTTTCTGACGAGGTAAGAAAGTCGATCATTCCATCGAATGGGACCGACTTTGATGATTTCACAAGATAAGCTCTTTGATTGTGCTCGCTGTGAAACGAAGATGTTGCCATTGTTCTGTATTGAGTGATTGCTTGAGTAGTTGAGATGAATTAGAGTGGAATTGAAGGTAAAGCGAGAGCAATTTCTGAGAATTTTTGGGGATTTAGGTTTGGAAAAGTGAAAGGTTTCTTTGGAAGTGACAGTTAAAAGGTGAGGAGAGAGGGAATTAACAGAAAGTGTAACAGTGGAGTTAGTGGGGTCAATAGTTAACCATCACTGTTAACGCATTAAAGGTTTGTACAATACAATAGTGAAGAACTCGAGGGGGTCCCACTATATCCAAACAATTTAAATCTGTATAAGAAAGTTCCTCCGAAACTTTTCCTTCGGAACGATTTTGTTCCTTCGGAAGATTAAAGTTCCTCCGGAACTCCTTTCCTTTGAATTTGCTCCTCCTGTGCCCATGAAAAACTTCCGTAGGAAGTTGCCTCGGAGAGTGAGTTACTCCGGAATACCCTGTCACTTTGAAAAACACTTGAAACCAAATTAAAAACCTAAGAGAGTTCCCTCGGAACAGCTCTTTGATGAAGAGAAATACTTCCGGACTAAGTTCCTCCGGAACTAAATGAGTTCCCTCGGAACAAGATCAGAAGTACTAAAACACTTGGAAAAACCCATTTCTTGACAATTTCACCAAGATTTAAGTTTGATTCAATTTAAAACATAGTGTTTTTGAGGTTTTCAGAGAATTGATTAGTTTATGAAGATGAAAAGTTAAAGACACATGAGCACATTAAGAAGACAGAAAAGTATGTACTAAAGATAATAATTGACAGCAAAAGTTAACCAAAGTTCATCATCCCAATAGCTGTTATGAGAAAGAAAAATCTTGCCTCATCATATGCTTTTGTAAAAAGGTTAGCTAATTGAAGATCAGTATGAACTTTGTGTAACTTAATCAATTTCTTTTCTGCACAATCTCTAATAAAATGATACCTTACTTCAATGTGCTTTGTCCTTGAGTGCTTTACAGGATTGTTTGTTATGGAAATGGCACTGTTGTTATCTGCATACATCGGAGTTTCCAGAAAGGTGATTCCATAATCAAGCATCTGATTCTGAATCCATAGCACTTGACCATAGCAACTTGAAGCAGCAATGTATTCAGCTTCAGCAGTAGATGTAGAAACACAGGTTTGTTTCTTGCATTGCCATGATACGATCCTATTTCCTAGAAATTGACATCCTCCAGATGTTGATTTCTTATCCAAGTAGCAGCCAGCATAGTCACTGTCAGTGTAGGCAACAAGAGAAAAATCATTGTTCTTTGCATACCACAACCCAAGTTTTGGTTGTCCTTTGAGATATTTGAAGATTCTTTTTACTGCCTTCATGTGGGATTCTTTGGGATCTGTGACACCTCGTCCGAAAACCTAGGTCAAACCTCCTTACTTTGACTTTTTAATTAAGACTTAATGTGCATTAACTGATCTGATTTCTGTTTAAACTGTTAATTACTGTGCCTAACTGTTAACTGATGACGTAAACCTAATCCCGCGTTTGTACTTGAAACGTATACCCGTAAATTTCAAAGAGATTCCGTGGATAATTATGAAATTTCAATAACAAGAAAAACAAATATAAAATATATTTTTATATTTTATCTGGAGCTGGAACTGGTGTCGTACGTTATATAACCTACACGAAGAACTGATAAGCGATCATATGTTTAAAACTATTCGGTTTTTAAACAATCTGGACGGTCGAGCTTAAAACTGTTATGAACTGACTAAACTGAAAACATTAACCGTAACCGTGCGAAAAACTGAAAAATAGAACTGATTTCTGAAAAACTGATATAACCGACCTAAACAATTGTTATTATGAAATAAAAACATCACAAAATGAAATCGTTGTCAAGACTTAAGCCAAACATCAATCGTTAACCTAATTGGGCCCGACTTGGCCCAATAGGCCCAATAAGCCTAAAACAATTAAACCGAGCCCGAAACCTTACACTGTTGCATAACCTTGATAAACAGATTGATCGTAGCGATCTGTAAACTCAACCGATACACAACGGGATCGGGCCTTGAACCGGTGCCCCGTTTGGACCCGTACGACCCCTAACCGACAAACGGGCCTCATTACATTTCTCTTTAAGTAATTTTGGCCCAATATGAAGCCCAAACCCAAATGGGTTAATTTAATTGTATTGGCCCATCAACTTTGTAATTTTTATTAAAAGGTTACCACCTTTTATTTTTATAAAAATTAATCACTAACTTTTATAATTTTTACACTTTTGAATTTTATAAAAGTTATGATTTTAAATCATCACCATCATTCCCATATTTTATAAAACTCTTACACTACACAAAACCATTTTTTTTATAAAACATGGCAAATTTTATAAAAATCAAATCACCTACTCATCCATTTTTATAAAACTTGATGTAGGAGATTTTCTTTTAGTTAATGAATGTGATGGGGAAAAGGCCACACCACCACACCTAGTCTCCTAATGCTAAACTCATCATTACAAATAGTCTTGGATGACTTGCCATCATCATCACCATAACCTTCACCAACTTCACCCTTACACACACTCAAGACCTCACCTTTTTTTTTTCTTTTGTCCCTGTCGAGAAGTGGGCAGCAACCAAGCACTCCTCCTCTTTTCTCTTTTCCTTGGGTCTGCTGGAAAACAACCACAGCCACCCTTTTCTCCTTCTTTTCCGGCGAAGACCACAACCCTTCTTGTCCCTCTCTCTTATTTCCGGTGAAACACCCCAGCCCCACTGCCGCTGGGCGCTGCCGCTAGCAACCATCACAGCCACCACCACAGCTAACTGTTGCTGTTGTTAAACCGTTGTTGCTGCCACCGAACCACCACCCTAGTACAGCCGCCACCTTCCTCTTCTGCCGTGAACAACCAACAACCCCCGCCACCTTGCTCCTCCTTCATTCCCCTGTCGCGACAGCAGCAACCACGCACCACCTCTGCTGCGCTGCCTGCTGTTTCCCGTCGCCACTGCCACTGCCGGACTGCCACCACCATGTTAGGCCGCAGCTGCTGCCGGAGCAGCCCTGCGCCACTGCTGCCGCTGCTGTGAACCACCCCCCATCGCCACCGTCTCCTCGCCTCCTTTCCCTTTCTCTCGGCAGCCCCACAAACCGTCTCCACCATCGCGACCCGCCCTGCTTCCGGTCACCTCTTGCAGCTGCTGTTTACCGCCACCCGCAGCCGGAGCTACCCGCAGCCGGAGCTGCTGCTGTGAGCCGGCAGCGTGAGCCACCGAGCACCGTGGTGCAACCCGCCACTTTTCTTCTTTTATCTCGGTTTAAACTCCTCACCGTTGTGAGTCTTTTTAACCATTTTTATTTACGTTCTTATGCGTTATTAACGTCCCGAATGATTCCCCGAGTCTTGACAACTAAACCGTAAAACCCAATCTTTTAAATGATCGTAACCACCGAGCTATTTTTTTTACTATCACAAATATCTTAGTGTTCTTGTTTAAAACTAAAACCTATAGATTAAATTATAAATTTAATGGTTTAAGTTTAATCATTTGATGATCTTATGATGTTACATATTTTGCATGGTTAAATTTTGATATTATCATGTGTTAATATGTTATAAATGAATATAATTGTTATTTGTGATTTTAATTATTAATCATATTGTTTATGAATTAATATATACTAATAACAATTATCACGGATTAATATAGTGTTTAAAAGCACTTATGGACTTTGTTGGACAATAGGAAGTGTTACTTAAAATTTGGACATAGAATGATAACTTAGTAACATTTAAATGAAATTTTATGGTTAAATAATAACTTAGTAATTTTATAAAAATTACTAGATAAATTAAACCATAAGAGTTAAGCCATAGAAATTGTTATATAAAAATGGCCACGTTTTATAGAAATATAATTTCTAAAAGACAAGTTTGAAAGACTTGTTTAGATTTTATAAAAGAAATAAAATGGATAATATATATATATATATATATAGATATATTTTATGTTAAAAAAATGATAGAGTATCATATTCTTGGAACAATTGACAAAAAGTATAAAACCTTGGATTTTATACAAAAAGTGGAAAATGTTTTATGTTGAAAGTTTCTATAAAAAGTCTTCAATTTAAAACATTAACTTTATTTGATAAATAAAGTTATTTAAAAATGATTTTATAAAAATAAAATAAAATCAAAAGACTTATAGAAATTATGAAAAAAATATTTTAAACATTTTTGATTATTTTAAAAGAATCAAAATAATCAAAACGTTTTAACCAGATCCAATGTTTATTTTCAAACGTTTGAAATTGAAACGAAATCTTTAAACGATTTAAAAACGTTTTACGATGTAACAAATCGTAAATAATTATTTTCAACAAATAATTATCCTTATGAATTTTAGAAACCCTAATTTGAGTTAAAATCATTTTGGTTTGTAAATATAATTATTTTAATGATAATTATATTCATATTAACTCAAAACCCTAATTTTCATAACATGAGTTTAAATATTAAAATAACCTTTAATATTTACCTACTTATGCTAAATCATTTAACTGGTAATAATTTGATAAATTATTCCGATAAGTTAGAATAATTATCTAGACAATAATTATGTGCCCTAGTTATATATATTATAACTTAACGCGATCAATTATTTAATCGATCGAGCGAACTTATAATTAATAATAAATATTAATATTTAAAACGATGTTTAATACTTGATTGAACTGGCCTCCATGATACGTGATCACATGCTCATTACTTGTATTCAATTTACATAAATGCCTTCATACGTGAACATTGGCATTTACTAATTTTAAATTGATTAACTAACGGGTTTTCAAACGCTATAAACGGGATTATACGTCAAGACTTGACCGGTATCATTTGGGTAACGTTCGTTACTCAAATGATTAAGTGGACCCTTATGCATGTGGTCTTATGTTTTATTAGGACGTTACGTGCTAGTTGCCACTCGGCAATCCATCATCATCACTGAATCAAGTGAGTTTCACGACCCCTTTTCTTTACAACTGTTTTACACTTATGGGGGAGAAATCATGAACTGATAAAATGCTTTTTACTTAATGTTATGGTTTACCTGTTAGCCGTATGACTACATGTTCCATTCCGTATCCCAAACAACTGGTACTTTATCGTTATAAACGTTAGTACAACTGAATCCCACTATTAATTGAATTCGATTAGTTCTGCTCGAAACGATAACTAGTGAATAGATCTATTTGGGTTGACAACCCTGCCCAGATTGGTAGCTCCAATCCTGACTTCGTACATTGTCAAGGGGTACACGTCAGTTATTCTTGCATGTTCGGTATTCTTGGGATAGAATGCTATGAGTGGGTAATCCGTTAGTATTCGAATTTGAGGTTCATGGTAGGATCTTACAACCACGACAGTAAACCAACGTAACATTTAAGTATGCCGTAAACTATTATCCCAACATGCCGTAAACTGTTATTCCAACATACCGTAAACTGTTATTCCAACATACTTTAAACTGTTTTTACAAACTTACCATAGAATCATAAACCTGTGAACCTCACCAACTTTATGTTGACCTTTTTAAAACTCATGATTTCTCAGGTATCTAAGCTTATCATGGAAGACGTGCAAATGGGGCTTCACTGTAACTTTCGACCCTGCTTCACTAGAGTCGTAGTCCCGACCTATCTTAAATAAACTGATTTATGATTTCAATATCAATCCAAGACTTTTATTTAAATGTAAGACATTATCATTTCACCACAATTTTCCGCTGCAACATAAATGGTGTTATGTTTTAAATGACGTTTGAATTTAGTAGAAGTTGTTCTGTATATCTGCGACTATGATTCCGTCTCGCTCACACCCAAATCCGTTGACCGGGGTGTGACAGGATCAGAATGAAATCTAGAGCATAAGCGTACGCTGAACATAATATCAGGCCTACTTGCAGTTAAGTACATCAATGAACCAATCATTACCCTATAAGTGTGCTGATCAACATATTCACTCTCTGAATCTGAATTCAGTTTATGAGATTTTGAAATGGGAGTTTTTGCAGGAGAGGCAGATAGCATATCAAACCTCTTGAGCATGTCTTGAATATATTTGGACTGATTCAAGAAAATGCCTTCTGCAGTTTGTTTAACTTGGAGACCCGGAAAGAAATTAAGCTCACCCATAGAACTCATCTCAAATTGATCTTGCATTAGGGTCTCAAACTCCTTGCATAACTTAGGATTGGTTGACCCAAAGATAATATCATCCACATATATCTGAACAAGCAACTTGTCTTTTCCAACATTTCTGAAGAAGAGAGTTTTATCAATGGCTCCTCTCCTGTAGCCATGGCCAAGCAGGTAATTTGACAGAGTCTCATACCATGTTCTTGGTGCTTGCTTGAGACCATAGAGAGCCTTGATCAGTTTACACACCTTATTAGGATGGTGTGGGTCTTCAAACCCTGGTGGTTGACAAACATAAACTTCTTCCTTCAGTTTTCCATAAAGAAAAGCACTCTTCACATCCATTTGATAAACAGTGAAGTCTTTGTAAGCTGCATAAGCAAGGAAAATTCTGATTCTTCTAATCTTGCAACTGGAGCAAAGACCTCATCATAATCAATTCCTTCCTCTTGAGCATAACCTTGAACAACAAGCCTAGCTTTGTTCTTAATTACAATTCCTCTTTCATCCTTCTTGTTTCTAAACACCCATTTTGTTCCAATAGGTTGAGCATCTTCTGGTAGATCAACCAGTTCCCAAACCTTCTGTTTATTGATTTGGAACAATTCCTCTTGCATAGCTTCAATCCAGTGATTGTCTTTCAGTGCTTGCTCAACTTTCTTTGGTTCTTGTGACAGAAAGCATGCAAACAAACACACATTTGCATCTGCAGCTGATTTGCTTCGTGTAAGAATGGGAGCACTTACTTCACCAATCACATTCTCAATTGGGTGAGTTTTGCTGACACTTGTATTATAAAAACTTGGGAATTCATGACTCTGAACTTGCCTAACTGGTGGAATAATTGGGGGTAGATGTATGCTAAGCTCAATTCCTGGTATTCTTTGTGAAGGAGGTAGGTTTGATGTAGTTTCAGCAGGAACAGGTTGATCACTCATGTTGAGAGCAGAGTTGATGTTTCCTTCATGAATTCAGTCAAAAGAATTTGACTCATGAGAACCATCATGATCAACTGTTTGATTCACATTTGGTGAATATTGCATACTTCCTTCATCACTGGTCTCTGACACATAACCATCTGCTTGTGATTGTGTATCACTTGACTCTGATTCAACCCAATTTACTGGAGTGGGATCAGCAACTTGTTGAATTGCAGCAGTTGGCTTGACCAGGTGGTTGATAGGTTTGAGTGCTGACAGAGGAGTAGAAGGGTCCATAGTTATAGCTATCCTTCTTTGTGTTTGATTTCTCCCCCTGAGACTACACATTCTCACTAAAAGACTTATCAATTGTGAGGTTGAAAGCATTGGTTAGTGAATCAATATCAAATAACCATGAGGGTTCAGAACTAAACCTATTTCTAGATTTTTCATTAAAAAAATACATTAATTGATTTTTCAATTATTTTAGTTCTGAAGTTGTATACTCTGTATGCCTTAGAGACTCCAGAGTACCTAACCATGTAGCCATCATCTGCCTTTTCAGCAAATTTAGCTAAATTCTCATTGGTTATTAATATTGTGACAGGACAACCAAAAACTTTGAGAAAATGGATACTAGGTTTTCTTTTTCTCCACAGCTCATATGGTGTCTTGTTCTTACCTTTAACCACAAGCACCCTGTTCTGAACATAACAGGCAGTGTTTACTGCTTCTGCCCAGAAGGTTACAGGAGCTTAGACTCAGCTAACATTGATCTAGCAGCCTCAATTAATGTTCTATTTCTCCTCTCAGCAACCCCATTCTGCTGAGGAGTTCTAGCAACACTATACTGCCTAGAAATACTCTTTTCATCACAGAATGAATTTAAAACATGATTTTTAAATTCAGTACCATTTTCACATCTAATTGTTTGACTTTGAAGTTTGACTGATTTTCAAGCTGTGTAATCAAGGTTTTCAAAAGTTCAGGAGTTTCATCCTTAGTTCTTAGAAAGAAAACCCAAGTGTATCTTGAAAAATCATCAGTTATAACAAAACAATAAGATTTCTTTCCCAAACTCATTACCCTTGTAGGACCAAAAAGATCCATATGCAACAATTCTAAGGGTTGAGAAATTATTTTCAGATTTGGACTTATGAGAGGACTTGTGCTGTTTTCCTTTTAAACAAGCAATACAATGTTCATTACAGTTAAAATGTTTCTTTGGCAGACCATTAACTAAACCCAAGTTGACTAGTTTGTTCATGGTTTTGTAATTAACATGTACAAGTCTTCTGTGCCAAAGGTCAGACTCATCAATAGAAGCTTTTGATATCAGGCAGGTGTTACCATTTTGAGATGTAGCACTTGCCATATCAAGTAAGTATAAGCCATCCTGTCTTTTAGCTTTAATCAAAATCATTTCAGCAGGAATTTTAAGACCAGGCTTAAGTACTAAAGCTTCTTCATCATTGAACAGAACATTTAAGTTCTTATCACAAATTTGTGATACACTCAACAAATTAAAATTCAGAACATTGACAAGACTTACTTTGTCAAGAGTAAAACTTCCATTTGATACATTACCAAGTGCAGTAATGTGTCCTTGATTGCTTCCAAAAGCAACTGGACCTCCATCATGTCTTTTTGTATTTTCTAGAAGATTTTTATTACCTGTCATGTGACTGGAGCACCCACTATCTACAACCCAAACATTTGCTTGAGATTTATTAGGTAGCTCATGCACAGGTAAGCCACATGGTTAGTTGGTGTATGAGACCCAAGCCTTTGTGGTCTTGGGTCTTCCCATGGCATCATTGTAAGAGTATTCTTTTAAAACAAGTTGGTTTGGTCCTTGATCTTCAGGTATGAAATCATCATGTTCTGAAAAATTGACTCTTTTCTCATTTTGACTCTTAATGAAACTTTGCCACTTGGGAAAACCATGTTTCTTTATAAAAGCCTTCTTTTCCTTGTATTTTCTGTTGTTTCTCTGCTTTGCATTTTCAAATTTTGGTTGAGAGTCAACAGTGGGAAATTCAGTATGGGAGAACTGAGTTCCGCGGGAACTCACTTGTGTAGGAAACTTGTGCACATCATACTGTTCAGAAAATTGTTTCCTTTCACGAGGAGCAGATTTTGCTCATGAATCATTTTGATGAAAGTTATCAGATTGAAATTCAGGTCTTTGTTTTGGAAATTTTGCAGACCTGTTGTTCTTGAAATGTTCCGGAGGAAAGTTCTTCCGGAAGAAATGAAGTTCCTGCGGAGTTTTAAAACTTAGGAAAAACATTTCTTTTAACTTGAGAGAAGCTGTTGTTCTTCTCATTTCCAATCCAAACTTTATGAGTTTGACCACTTTGCCCTTGATCACCCTGTGATTCCCTTGGTGACATATTTCTATTGTCCTTTTGCTTATTTGAGTTAAACAGATTATGATTTCCTTGTGAAGGAGCGTTTACTGTTTTTATTATCTGTTTGAAAGGGTTAAAAGAGCAGTGAACAGCAACATGTCCCATTTCACCACAAATAATACATTCTCTCACAGATTTATGGGAATTTTGGTGTTTTACAGGCAAAATTTCAGTGGTTTGCTTGACAACAGGTTTTGCACTCACAACTGTTGGCTTTGAGATTTTGGTTTCAGTCAATTCACCTTTGATTTTTGAAAATTTTGGAGATGAAACCTTAACAGTTGGTTTTGAAATTTTCAGTTTTTCAATCTCAGCAGAAATGCTTGTTAAACCTGTTGGTGGTGAATATGACAAACCAGTGTGATTTTCACTTTCACACTCATTAGAGAGGTCCTCAATTGTTGGACCATTCTCCATTGGGTCAGGGGTTAGAGAAACACTTGTTTCCTTGAGAGGTAGAGATACAAGACTAGTATAAGAGTCAGGATTCTCTACATTTCCAAAAAATGAACCTCCCTTTCCATGTGTGTGATTGTGCCATAATTTCTATGCTTTTTCACTGGTAATTTGAAACTTATCAGCAGTGTTCAAAGCTTCTCTTAATTGATCCTTTAGGGTGTCAATATCTAGCACATATTCCTCATTTAGTTTTTGTGAAATTTTCAGTTGTGCTACAACATCATCCATTTGGGTGATAAAATCAGTTTGTTGATGTTTTAAAAGCCTTATTGTTTGTTTTAACTCATCAGTTTTGGTTGAGTAAGCTATATCTGCCCTTTTTGAGTACTCTTTCAACTCATTTAGATTTGCCAATTCTTCTATTAAGGCCAGATTGTGCTTCTTGTAGTTTTCAACCATTTCAATACACTTTGGTGTGCACAGAACATTCTCAGGTTCAATTAATAGTTCAGAGTTTGAGTTTACCTCTGCATTTACAGGTGAAGAACCACTAGCCATCAGGGCATGGTTGATTGGAGCAAACTTACTCATTACATCTTCCCAATCTACAAACCTTGTTTGGTTTGCCACGGCAGCAGTTGCATGACTTTGGTTGTTGTATGAGGGCTTTGGAGGAGTGGGACTTGAAGAAGAGCTTGGTTTAGTGAAACTAGAGCTTGGTTTGTTGTACTCTTGTTTCTTCTCAGCATTGTAGTTGTTTTCTCTTCTTGGTTGAGAACACTCCCTGGCAAAGTGTCCTAACTGATGACAGTTATAACACTTGACTTTTGCTTTGTCAAGGCCAATAGGAGCATTCTTGTCTCTATTAAACTTCCTCCCTGTTCTCTTGTAGAACCTCTGTGCCCTCAGTGACACCATACCAAGCTGGGTTGTGATATCAATTTCTTCTAGATCATCAGCACTAATGCATTCTAGATCTGATCTAGTGAACCCTGTGTAAGAATTGTTAGCAACATTTGCAAAGTTTTGAAAATATGAAACCTCATGTCCCTTAGGAGACTTAGAAAATGGAGCAAATGGTTCATGATCTGAATAATTTTCTGAGTTAGCAGTAATGAGGGCTAAAGTGCCTTTGGAGGATGATGTCTGGTTAGATGAAACACCAGACTTCTCATTCATCTCCATCTCATGTGCACTCAGCATTCCATAGAGATCTCCTAGTTTTAAAGTTTTAAGATCACGACTGTATTTTATGCTAACTGTATAGACAGTCCAAACTTCAGGTAAAGATCTTAAAAATTTTCTGATTATATCAGCATTGTCAAGTGTGACATCTGCTCCCTGCAGTTCATCTATCAGTTTCACATATCTTAAATACTGTTCAGACATGGTTTCACCTCTTTTATGACAGAAATTTTCATATCTTTGTTTTAAGACATCTTTCTTATTCTCCTTAACCTCCTCTGTTCCTTCATACATTTTGATAAGTGCTTTCCAAAGATCATGTGCAGTTTTGCATCTCTTAAAGCAAATAAGTATAGAATTAGGAAGAGCTGCCTGGAGTGCCCACATAGCTTTGTAGTCACCTTCACAGGACTTATGGTCCTCATCAGAATAATTCTCATACGTTTTTATCAACTCAACATTTGGATTTGTCACAGATTTGGTTTTAATAACTTGTGGTCCTGATTGAATGGAAGCCCACATTTTGTGGTCAGTGTTTTTACAGAAAATTTCCATTCGAAGTTTCCAGGTATCAAAGTCATCAAGAGTAAAAGTAGGTGGTTTGTTAGTACTGCCATTTCTTAGTTCACTCATTTTCAGAGATTGAGAAAATGCAACAGTCTTATCTAAAGCAAACAGAACACCTTCAAGTAAGAAAAGTTTTAGAAAATTCTTTAAAACCTTTTGAACACAAGAGCCAAGGCTCTGATACCACTTGTTGGATCGTGGTTAACCTGTTAACCTTATCAAGTTACAAGAAGGTTTCAAACAAGAAAGGCGGAATCAGACTTGTTTGTGTTCTTAACAAAGATGTACTGATCCGAAAGTGTAACTAGTAAACAAGAAGTAAAGTACATGCACAAGAAATGTAAATTCCAAGCACTACTATATTGATACTTCAATGATGTTTACAAGAGAGTTACAACTGAAATATGAGTTCAGGGATCACTGTTTAAACAATGAAGTAAAGCTAATATATATAGTGCAAGGAGGAAATAAAAGATATTCTTTTGTTCGCTTTTAGCCCCTAGGCTAAATAAACAAACATTATCTACTCCAAAAGTTGTTGAAGTACAAGCATGCTTCTGTGAACAGTTGAGTAGACCTTTCGGTGAACAGTGTACAACATGCCGTAAAGTAAAACTGCTTCCTGACAGCTTTATGCATTGGAACTTGTGCAGAGAGAGAAAGTCAAAGTTCCGGAGTAACTAAGTGAAAGTTCCGGAGGAACTCCTTAGTGTAGAAGAAGTTCCGGAGGAACTTCCTTCGGAACTCTGACTTAGGAATTTTTGCCTAGCAAAACATCCCAACACGTTTTAAACTTCAAAGGTTCATCCAGAGACGTTCGAGATCACTGTGCGCTATGGTTCATGAAGTCACGCCCCAATGGTGGTGACTGCATCGTGACTAGGTGTGACAACAATGCACGGGTTACAAAATCTATTATACATATGTACATTTATCAGGTCACTATTAACCTTTTTTGTTTTTCCTCTTTTTGTTTGTTTTTTGTCTTTTAGCTATATTATCTTTTTAGGTATTTTTAAAATGTTGCCTCGTCACGTGGCAGTCAAAGCGGACGCACGTGATGCGAAAAATGAAAGAGTTTTTTTTTCTTATTCTTTGCTATTTATATAAGAGGAAAATTTTAGCGTATGATTTTGTGTTCTAATAGCACAATTCCTAGGTCCTACGCTCGATGCATTAAGTTCTTGAGTCCTTACGTATTTTTTCCACCCTTTTTTATATGCGAAATGCAATTGTTTTATGTAATCACATTATCCTCGACCCACACATGGATTGTAAAATCTCACTACGTCAAAAAGTGGCTTTGGCCACGGTTTTTTTGATAACGCATAGCCACTGTTTTGAAAAAAACGTGGCCAAAGGTAAGAAATTCTCGTTTTAGCCACACATATTTTGTACCCGTGGCCAAATATATAGCCTTTGGACCCTTTTAGCCACGTATTTTTTTGTTTATGTGACAACAACAATCAGGTGCAGTGGCTTTAGCCACTGTTTTACAAAAAGATGTGGCACTTATCTGTCATACTTAAAAAAGAGTGGCGAAATGCACCAAACGGCCACGGAATTTTTATGATTTTTTATTCGTGTGACCAAAAAGGAATGTATGGTCACGCTTAATAATGTTGTGTGACGGAAGAATAGATTTTATTACTTAGTAAATTAAAAGAAAACAAAACTATTTATGCGTGGCTAAATGTGAGCAATGGCCACGCTTTTTACTTAGTTATGTGGCTAAAAGCTAGTACATATGGCCACTGTTATTAGGTTGTGTGACTAAATATTAGATGACTAATGGTCACGGTAGGTTGTGAGTGACAAAAATCTATTACCTATGGCCACATATATTAACCGTGACTAAATGGTAGGTTGTGAGTGACAAAAATTTATTTTATGGTCACGGTAAAATATTAAACGCGTGGCGAAAAAGAGAAGATTTGTTTCCCTCTAAAAGAACGCGCTTTTTTCAATTGTACCAATTAATTCGAGCGGGTTAAAATCTGCTACCTATATATCATCATCATTGTTATTTTCCTTTTTACCGCCATCCCTTTCTTGATCTCAAATTCTCTACACCAATTCGTTTACACCAATTCTTGTATCAAATGACCGATAATCAACGCTCCCTTAATTACTGGTATGTGAAGCATAACCGTATTTTTTTGGTTTACAGTAACAGGAGAAGAAGATCCTTCAAGTCCACAAATCTGTGATTAAACACAACGATGAGAACATCCTGAAGCAACTCCATGCGCAGAAAGATTCCTGATTGTTTTGCCTACCATGTTGAGACAGCGAAATTATTTCGTGTCCTTGATACAAAATTCAATGAACCCGAAGAAGAAGATGAAGAAGAAGATGAAGAAGATGAAGATGAAGAAGATGATGAAGAAGATCATGAAGAAGCAGATGAAGCAGATGAAGAAGATGAAGAAGATGAAGATGATGATGATGATGATGATCATGATGATGACGATGCAAGTTCAGGATACATATCCAAAGATTGCAGTGATCCGGATGATTAATCAGGGTTTAGTTTAATTATGAACAAATTAAGAACAATGTTTTATATGTTTATTTTTAGTTATGATATTAGTAGTTATAATTGAATATATGATGGTTATATATGTTTATCATGTTTGATTATCTTGTGATATGGCCACTCATATTAAACATTGGTTGCGTGACAAATTATGACAAATGGTCACGGTATATTAATATTAGGTGGCTAAAAGAATACCAACAGTCGTACGGCGCTTGTAATCAATACTATTTCATTTACTTTTTCATTTACTTTATCTTTCAAATCTCCATCTACCACGCCCCTCGAGTATCGATATATACTATCTCTGTATCAGTTTTCATCATCATCTCCACCATGGCCCTTTTCTCCCAGTCTTTCTCTCTCTGTTTTTCGTCCATCATCGACGGCAAAAAATGTGGAATTGGCGTCATCCGTATGTGGAAAACGGTAAGTTATCATCTTCACCACTGAAATTCGATTGAAATTTTCGTCTCAGATTTGGTAATTTTTTCTTGTGCAGGGAAAGATTACACTCTGTATCTCCTGCGACCAGATTTTAAGTTATTGTGGAAACCATGGAGACGAGGAGTCTCTAATGGTTCATACAAATGCTTTACTGAGAGCAGATTTTAAGTTATTGTGTAATTTTATAACAGTCAGCAGTAAGGGCACATGTTGAGGTTTGCAGGACTTGTATTCTTCAAGTTCTTCTCTCCCTTCTGGCCCCATGAACCCGGTTTATCTTCACCCACGTATTCACCATTTTCAGTTGATCAGAAGCAAGTGCATGTGAGAAAGCAAAGAGGGATTTTTCTTCAGCCGCTTCTTCTCCCTTTTAAGTTAGTAGTTTTTCAGTTGTAATTTTATAGATCAATGTATTAATGGAATCATAACCTTTGGATTATGTATGTAATTGTGTTTGTTATAGCAACAGTTGATTTTGTTTGTTTCTTTTTGACTTTTATTGACTCTGGTTTGGTCAAAGAGAGGAGACCTGCAGGCACAATTAAAAAAAGGAAACACTTGACTCAAAATTAAGATCCATAATATATATTCCAGAATACATAAAGAAAAAAAACAAATATTGTTGATAATGTAGTTTGCTAAGATTCAAAAACATTACAATGATGATCAATT
>JBCNJP010000040.1:466447-481958 GCA_039602395.1 Deinandra increscens subsp. villosa | reverse complement strand
TTTTACTTTTGAGTTGTGCTTAACGATTAGGCTATCATAACCCTTAACGATCTGACCATGATTGCACTTAACGATCTGATTGCATTTTGGTCTTAACGAATTGGGTTGATACTGCCTTAACGATCAACATGCTCTTTCTAATGTTAACGATCTGACTCTGTCTCATTAACGATCTTCCTCTCTAAACGAGCTGCCTCACATGTCTTAACGACTTGACCTGGTCGTTTAACCTTAACGACCTAGCTAGTCTGAAGGAGCTTTTAACAATAAGATACTTTGGTCTTAACGATCTGACTATTGGTTAACGATCTAACTATTGGTTAACGATCTGACTATTGGTTAACGATCTGACTATTTGTTAACGATCTGACTATTGGTTAACGATCTGACTATTGGTTAACGATCTGACTATGAGGTTAACGATCTGACTATGAGGTTAACGATCTGACTATGTGGTTAACGATCTGACCTGTGTATCTTAACGACCAGCTTCTTGTGACTAACGATCTGATAATAAGTGTTAGACGAATTAAATGATTCCTTGATGTGATGTGTCATTCTCCTTGTATTCTGTGCATAGACACTTGTGCTCCTCATTGGGTATAAATAGGAATTCTTAGGAAACCCTAAACAAGCCTTGAGAGAACCTCCTGAGGAGCACTGTGTGTTTGTATGTGTGTTCTTGGTGTTTTTCTTGAGTTTCAGAGGCGATGGAGAGGCAATGTTGCTGATCTAACCAAGAGTGATCATCACACGTGATTTCCGCACTCGTGTGATGAATCAAATGATGATCTTTGGCTAGAAATCGATCCTGACAAAACTTGGAAAATCGCTCTCCACCAATCATATAATGTAAAAAAGAGCTATTTCACATGTGAAAGTGTCACATCCCAGTCAATGGATTGGGTGTGAGTGAGACGGAATCATAGTCGCAGATATACAGAACAACTTCTACTAAATTCAAACGTCATTGAAAACATAATACCATTCATGTTGCAGCGGAAAGTTGTGGTGAAATGATATTGTCTTACATTTGAATAAAAGTCTTAGTTTGATATTGAAATCATAAATCAGTTTATTTAAGATAGGTTGGGACTACGACTCCGGTAAAGCAGGGTCGAAAGTTACAGTGAAGCCCCATTTGCATGTCTTCCATAATAAGCTTAGATACTTGAGAAATCATGAGTTTAAAAGGTCAACATAAAGTTGGTGAGGTTCATACGTTTATGACTCTATGGTAAGTTTGTAAAAATAGTTTACATTATGTTGGTAAAACATTTTATGGTATACTTAAATGTTACGTTGGTTTACTGTTGTGGTTGTAAGATCTCCCGTGAACCTCAAATTCGAATACTAACGGATTACCCACTCATGGCATTCTATCCCAAGAATACCGAACATCGCAGAATAACTGACGTGTACCCCTTGACAATATACGAAGTCAGGATTGGAGCTACCAAACCGGGCAGGGTTGTCAACCCAAATAGATCTATTCACTAGTTATCGTTTCGAGCAGAACTAATCGAATTCAATTAATAGTGGGATTCAGTTGTACTAACGTTGATAACGATAAAGTACCAGTTGTTTGGGATACATAATGGAACATGTAGTCATACGGCTAACAGGTAAACCATAACATTAATTAAAAAGCATTTTATCAGTTCATGATTTCTCCCCCAAAAGTGTAAAACAGTTGTAAAGAAAAGGGGCCGTGAAACTCACTTGATTCAGTGATGATGATGGATTACCAAGTGGCAACTAGCAAGTAAATTCCTAATAAAACATTAGACAATATGCATAAGGGTCAACATAATCATTTGAGTAACGAACGTTACCCAAATGATATCGGTCAAGTCTTGACGTATAATCCCGTTTGTAGCGTTTGAAAACCCGTTAGTTAATCAGCTTAAACTCAGTAAATGCTAATATTCATGTATGAAGGCATTTATGTAAACTGAATATAAGTAATGAGCATGTGACCACGTATCATGAAGCCCAGTTCAATCAAGTCTTGAATATTGTTTTAAATAATAATATTTATTATTATTTTTAAGTTCGCTCGATCGATCGAATAATTAATCGCGTGAAGTTATAATATATAACTAAGGTTCATAATTATTGTCTAGAGACTATTTAACTTGTCGGAATAACTTTATTAAACTATTACAAGTTAGATATTTAATGATTAAACACAAGTAGGTAAATATTAAGGGTTATTTTAATATTAAACTTATGTTTAGAGAATTAGGGTTTTAAGTTAATATAAATATAATTATTATTAAAATAATTAATATTAAGGAAAATTGGATTTAAATAATATGAATTAAGCTCTATTGGCGGATAATAACACGAATTCAGGAATTTCCCTACAATAATACCAATTCGTCACTTAGGTGTCAAAAATGATACATCGTTAGTTTTTCACTAACGGTGTTAATTTTTGCTGACTGGACTGATGACGTGGCATGCCACATGACTGTTTTAACCAATTAATGAAAATCAGGGACTAGTTCTGTAATTTATTAAAACACATGGTTAAAAATGTAGAACTAATTAACCATTTAAAAAAAACCCTAACACAGTTCGGAGGGGTGAAATCTAGGTTCCGACCAACAGTTCGCCGGTGATTCTTCCGAATTGCTGGTGGTCGGAGCTCTTTATTCGGTTAGGGTTTTCTGGATCCGGTAAATCTGGGTTCCGACCAACGGAGGAGTGGAGAAGCGGTCGGATTTGGTGGAGAAGCGGCGGTCGGGGTGGAGCCAGAAGATGACGATTGTTATGTCGAGATCGATAGGTTTTGCGAGCGGCCGGAGAATGGAAAGGATTTGGGAAAAGAAACAAGGAGGAAGGGGACGCTGGCTGTGTGGCGGAGGGTGAGCTTCGGAGACGCAGGCTGTGCGGCGGAGGGTGAGCTTAGGAGACGCAGGCTGTGCGAGGGTGAGTTCGGTTCCATCGATGGATGCTAGGGTTTGGCGTATACTCCGGCGAAGTTTAGGGAGGAATTGTGGGGATGAGCGGTGACGAGTTTGACGTCGGCGTAAGGGAGGAGGAGGATGTGCGGTGGGAGTAGCCGGCCATGGCTGGAACCTCGCCGGCGTCACCGGAGCTGCTGCTATTCTTTAGGGTCGCCGAGCTCGTCCCCGTTATGAATCTGAAATGGGGTTTTAGGGTTTTTTAATTTATTTTATATAAACCCCTCATTTTTTAAGGTATTACAGAAATAGTCTCTCTTTTCTATCATTTGGTTTAACAAAGTAATATAAATGCCACGTTAGCAAAAATTAACACCGTTAGTGAAAAACTAACGGTGTATCATTTTTGACACCTAAGTGACGAATTGGTATTATTGTAGGGAAATTCCTGAATTCGTATTATTATCTGCCAATAGAGCTTAATTCATATTATTAAAATCCAATTTTCGTAATATTAACAATCATTATGAGTTCATCTCAAATTAGGGCTTCTAAACTCATACGGATAATTATTTATCGAAAATAATTATTTACATTTCATTGTGTCGTAAAATGTTTTTAAAACGTTTAAAGGTTTCGTTTCAATTTCAAACGTTTAAAAATAAACATTTGATCCGGTTAAAACGTTTTGATTCTTTTGATTCATTTAAAATAATCAAAAATCTTTAAAATATGTTTTTCATAATTTATATAAGTCTTTTGATTTTATTTTCATAAAATCATTTTTAAATAACTTTATTTATCAAATAAAGTTAGGATTTTTATAAAAGACTTTTTATAGAATATCTCACCAACTTAAAACATTTTTTATTTTTTTATAAATCCAAAGTTTTATACTTTTTATGCCGAATGTTTTAATTATAGTCTTTTACCATTTTTTATATAAAATTTTTATCCATTTTATTTTCTATAAAAACTAAAACAAGCATTTAAGTCTTGTGTTCTTAGAAATTATATTTTTATAAGATGTGACCATTTTATATAATAAATTTTATGATGACATTTTATGGTTTAAATTATCCAAGAAATTTTTATAAAATTTCAAAACTTTGTTATTTAACCATAAAATTTATTCAAAGGTTTTAAGCCATGATTTTATGTCCAAAGATTTAGTGAACACATCTAACGTCCATATTAGTTCCATGTATGTCACTAAACGTCATTTGTTCATGTTAATCGTCATTAGCATATATTAATCCGTAAAAATGATGATTAACTACTAAAATCACAATTCACGATCCTAACCATTTATAATATATCAACACATGATAATATCAACATACAACTATGCAAAAATATATAAACATCATAAATTAACCACATGATCAATTTAAACCATCAAACTAGTAACATTAGTCATGGTTTTCATCTTTAAACAAAGACACTAACATTATTATGTTAGTAATCACAAGATGCTCATATTTACCTTAATTAACAAATTACAACTTCTCCCTTGTTAAATCTTAATATAATATTGTTCACACCAAACCCTCGCCGCTCCTACCATCTTTCTCCCCGTTTTCACTTCCACCTAGTCCGAGCCCTCTGTCGGAACCCCTCCTCCAATCGTTGCCACCCCTTCACTGTCGCCCCGTCGATTCAAGCGTCTCCTCCAACCCCAACCGCCACCAAAACTTCCATCGGTAATCTCCTAGCCCCCTCTTTCTTCTTCGATCTATGTAATTTCTTCTTCAATCGTGCAATTTCTTTCATGGTAATAGACCATTTCAATTAAGTTCAACCAGAATGGGCGACTTCCGTCTTTTCATTTGTGAAATCGACCATTCAAAATGGCTAAGTTATTTTAATATCATAGTTTGATTGTTTCCACCAATAGATTGTATTAATATGATTCTTTTATAATTCATTGAAGGTTCTGTTGCCATTGTTATTCTAGACGGTGATTTTGCCTCTCTGTCTTTAAAGAGATTGTTGTCAAATTAGGGGGTGAGAATTAACCGAAATGACCAAATTACACCTTCAAAACATTTTGCGTTGAAGGTAACATGATCGTCATAGATGGTTAAACAACGTAAGTGATCTTTCATAACAATTTACTTATGTTTAATTTTATTAAAGTTTTCATTTCTCACCAGTGTCATCGTTGTTTGCTTAATTCGTTTTTTGTCCCACTTTGTTGTTTTCCGAGGAATCATATATATGGTTAGAAAATATATGTTTCCCTCTATAGTATGTCCTTTAGAGCCTTTTGTTACAAGGTTTGGTGATTTACTTTACTACATTGATGTTTGGTGGATACAAGATACTGGATGCTATGTTTGAATTGTGTTGTGAGTAGGGGCTGCATTATTGTCCTCAGATATGGAATGATTTCATCAATGAGAAAGATTTCATGATCTAGAACGATTGACTTCTTTTTCATCAGCATCATAGTAATGATTTTGGTCAGTGATTTTGATATCGATATAGCGAAGCAACAAAACGCTTTTGGGTATTTTTTTATTCACATTGAACGAAAGGAAAACACACAACCCTCTCTCTATTCAGTTTGTAAGTTTCTGTCAAGATTTCTCTCTGATTTTGTGTGTTGCTTTATTGTTCTCTCTGATTTTAATTGTGCTTATCTATATATGTTACATTTGTCGCTGATTCATCTCAATATCCTTTTACAAGAGGCAATAAATATGTGTTTAGATATTATCTTTTATGCAGATGGCTTATTTGAACCTGGAGACGATTGTATTGGATTGTTTGATGCATTTTGAATAGTTTGACTGCATTTTACATTCCAAGACTATCATACTTACACTTCATGGATTTTACTTTTCTAAATAGGCTAAAAGTCCTCAATTTAGCAAGGTTGTACATCGTTGGACAATATTTAACACCTTTCCGGTTTGGTATTTTCTTTTTAACTTCTATAGTTGTAACTATCTACTGTATGATGCAGTATCATTTTGTTCAGTTAGTTATATCCATATTTATCCATAGTATTCTTAGTTGACATATTAGTAGTTAATGAATTTAAATTAGTTAAACTATGTTTCTCCACATCTTTCCATAGATGTTCTCTATTCTTTCTGAGTTTCTGATTTATTTATCAGTTTCGTTTGTGTTGATGTTGCACTGTAGGTGCTCTCTTAGACGTCCACTATTCCCTACTATCATAAAACCTCTGGTACTTGAATCTATCTTTGTTCGGGTAAAGCTTTTAAATTCATCAGTATCATTGTAGAAAAAACAGTGTAACTGGATGTGTTAGATTTTTGTATTTTAGTTGCATCATTATTATTACTTTAGTAATAAATTAGTTATGCAATGGTTTTTTCTTTCCTCTATGATCTTCTACGTCATTCATTTGAGGAGTTTATTGTTTCCCTTTTTGGTTTCATTTTAATTGAACTCGAAGTTATGTAGAGGCGATTATTTCTAAGTGATCATTTGTGGAAATCACTTAATCAGCATCTTACAAACTTTCTTATATATGTATGTAAGCGGAAATCAGTGTCGAATGCCCGTCGTTGATTACTTATTTATAGGCGAAAATTAAGATGCAACACATGATGGTAAATTGTTAATATGAAGTTGTTTATGGTTATAATAGATTGTCAAATTTCGTTTCAGGATTCATTTGGGAGTGAAGTTTGGTTAGAATACCTAATGTTGACTGCTGAATTAAATGCTAATGTCCGCACATAAATTTTTCTGATTTGGGTTCAAATTTACAATGCTGGATTTGTAATAATGAAACTATTATCGATTACATCCTATTATGATTACAAACTTCCATTAGAATCTCCGATGTGGATTGCAGAAACAAATGATGCAATGTTTGTTCATGCATATATTTATTTCTCTTAGTCCTTCCTTTATTGATATGTTCTTTCTACTAACTTTAAGTCGACTATTAGTTATCATTTAAATTCATTATCATATTGTCGTGTGCGATTTATAGCTTACTTGGTTTAATGTACTACAGGTATATGGGTGATGGTACCACAATAATGCCTACATATGAATAACAAAATGACCAATCACAAGAGCATCTCCATCATACGAGTGAAGGAAACCCTCAAAATCATTGACATCCGCTTCAAACTAAAGGAAGCCATATGAACCTCAGTAACTATCATACCTCAATCACATAGGTTGTTTGATGCAAATCCCGAACGGTACGTCAATAATTATGAGCATTACAAACTGATTTATGCCTTTCATGATATCATCATTTAGCCTTAAATACATACTAATTGGTGTATAAAATTACTTAATATAAGTCCGTTATGTTGTATCAACAATTTACTATGTTGAAATGTGGTGGAGTCAGTGATTTAAATCTGCTTACTTCACCATTCATAAGTGACAATGCAACGAGAGCCCTATCAAAATTCCTTTTTATTTTTCTCATCTAAATTGTTAGTCTAACAATAAAATGATTATATGGATTTTTTCATGTCTTCGCATAAAAAAATTTAACATGTTGTTTGTGTGTATGGAATTTCTACTTTTATGTTATGTCGATGTTAATTTCCAACACAAACTATATACCACATGTTAATTGGCTATTTTGAATTAGTGATGACTTACTCTATGTGGATATTTAAATGGCCTACCTTTCTATATTTCTAAGAGTCTTTGTATCTTAATTCTTAGTGTTTAATATAAATATCTGATGTATATGTTCTTGGTATTTATTTATGGCAGATTAAAATGACCATTTTGAAAGGATCTTCACAATTAAGATAGGAATGCTGCAGACCCATTCCAGAAACAAGCAATCACTTGGGATTCAGTTTGGCAAAATATTTAGTGCCATGGAATTGCTCCTACAGTAATATAAAAACAATTATTTGATTATTTCATTTTAAGAAATTTATTCGATTAGGTTTAAAAAAAACTATGGTATCACATCAACCTCAGGTTATTGGTATTTCAAGTCCATGTTAGTAAATTAGTTCCTTTTTTTCTTGGTGGGCTTATGGATGCTCAACAACAGGATAAATAGGACAATCTATTCCCTTTTTTTTATTATCTTTATTTTGCTAACAAACTGTGGGGATTTCACATATTGGGGTGTGTTGGACATGTGACTTATTGAGTAGTGTATTATAGTAGCATTCTATGCAGTTAATACGGTCCAAAATCAAATAGCGGTCGAGGACCGCTATATGAGATATAGGTTATCGTGGTGATATAACGGTGGGATAGAGGTAATTTTAATATATATATATAAATATATATACACACATATATTTATATATAAAAAACATAAAACATCAAAATATTAATAGTAATATTAAATATAAATACTCAAAAGTGTTTGTAGGGTTTATAGATGCATGTGAATATGGCTTAAGTTGACGTTGATCGGAAGTTGGAAGAAGTTAGTGCAGTCTAAACCTTTGTAACCGCTATAGCACCGCTATATGAGACCGATATCAGTGCTATATCGGTCGCTATGACCGATAAATGTGAAACCGATATTTTAACTGCTATATGTGACCGATATTTTGCATAGGGTCCGCTATCCGCTATAGCACCGATATAGCACTGCTATAGCACCGTTATTAACTGCATAGGTAGCATTTACTTAAACCTTAAAATCAAGTAACGCCTGAAAGTTGCAATTCAATTGTATCAAACTGGAGAGGAAAACCTAATATGTGTGAATTGATGCAAGCTTACATAACACTTCAATGTTATGCCACATGAGGTATGGTAAGTTGCATACTGCTACATATACATGAGTTCCGGTCGTGAATTCATGGTAGGTTACACACTGCTACATAAACATGAATTATGGTCGTGAATTCTTTAGTACATAGGTTCTTCATGTTTTACAAGTGTCGTGAAAACTATTTTATTTATTTTAATGTAACAGAGATAGAACAAACCTCAACTATTTTTTTGTGAAAAATTGTATCATAATCAAATTGGAATTCTATTAACATAGATGAGAAAAAGGATAGTCACGAATACTTTACGAGACAATTTAGTAGGTTATTTATTCAGGAAAAAATGTTCATTTAGGGACATCAAATATAACAATGTTGCTAAAAACGCGCAGCAACGCGCGAGCTCCAATACTAGTTAGTTAACAATTCATAAGTTTTAATCCATGAGATTTTCATAGACATATTCATCTAACTTAACCACATTTTCAAACCTTACAATTATAAGGTTTTTAGAAAAACAAGGAAAATGATAGAAAATAGTTTAGGTGTTTTATGATCGTTAGAAAAGCTCGTGTTTTAATGGGTCGGTTGTCAAGACCTTACGACTCATTTGGGACGGTTAAAACGTTAAAGAAACATATACGGAATAGTTAAAAGAACTCACGAAAGGGAGTTAAACTGATAGAGAATGGAGAAAGGTGACGGCTCGGCGGTGCTTGATGGTCCACGGCAACAGCTCCGCAGCTGCTAGCGGCGACTGAGGGTGGTGGGAACAGCAGCAGTGATTCAGCAGCAGCAGCTCTCGGCTGCAGCAGTGGCTCAGCAACAGCAGCTGGCGGCAGCTGCAGTCCAGCGGCAGCAGTTCAGCGACGGACAACAGCAGCTCCGCTGCAGCAGCTCTGGCGATAGGAGGGCTACACAACAATAGCAGTTTCGGGCAGTGGTGGTTGCTGTTTTCCGACATAAAAGATAGAGATAAAGGGGGTGGTTGGTGGGTTGTTTTTTCGGCAGCAAAGAGAGGGAGGGTGGCGGTGGTGTTGTGGTTGAGCTCGGCATAAAATAGAGGGGAGGTGGCTGGTTGCTTGGCTGCCGAGAGAAAGAGAAAAGAGGGAGGAGAGGTGGTCGCGGGTTGTGCTCGGCGGTGGTTCACAGCGTAGCAGTGGCAGCGCAGGTGGTTGTAGACTGCTCCGGTCAGTAGCAGTTCCAGCAGCGCAAGGCAGGGGCGTTGGCAGCAGGGGTGCACGGTCGACGGTGGTGGTGTTGTGCCGCGGAAAGAAAAAGAAGGGGGAAGAGGGTGGCACGAATTGGTTCGCATTTGAACCTAACCTTATATATATATATATATATATATATATATATATATATATATATATATATATATATATATATATATATATATATAGGGTTAGGTTCAAATGAGAACTTTTTCTTTTGAGAACTTTTGAGAACCAATTTGGGCCACTAATTTTCAGGGGGGGGCATTCAAATTCATGGGGGGGGTTTTCCATATATATAAACTAGTGGCTAAGATTAGTTCTTTTTAGTTCTCAAAGCCAATTAGTTCTCAAATGATCCTCTCACTATATATATATATATATATATATATATATATATATATATATATATATATATATATATATATGAGTTAATATATTTTTGTGTGGTGCACATGTGCATCACAAAAAAAACTCATACTTTTAGTATGAGTTAATATTTTTTTTTCTTAGTCGCACCATATGTCATATATTTTCATCATTTTTTTTTTCGTTTTTATTGAATGATGTACATGTGCATCATACCAAAAAAAATTGCTCATACATGTGATATACATTAATAGTTTAAAAAGAAATTGCACCCTAAATCTTATAGTTGTGTTATCTTTAGATTTAAAGATAAAAATAGCATTTTATAACTTTTTTTAATTATATGATGCACATGTGCATCACACGGGAAAAAAAAACGTTTAGTTTTTTTTTTAATATTTTGCTCCAGATTTAAAGATACGTAATTCTAAGACTTTTGGCGCAAATTTTATGAAAAATCGTTAACGTATGAAAAAAGTTACGTGAGTTTTAATATGTGTTTTCGCAGTTTTCACAAAAGATGTGTTTTCGCAGGATTCTAACCCTATCTATATATATATATATATATATATATATATATATATATATATATATATAGGGTAAGGATCATGTAAAAACCACATCCTTTTGCGAAAACCTAAAAACTAATACTAAAACCTTCATAACTTTTTCATACGATCATATTTTTTTTAAAAATTTGCACCAAAAACCTTAGAATTATGAGTTCTTTAATTCTGAAAAAATTTAAAAAAAAACTTTAACTTCTCGTCATTTTTTTATTAGTGCACATGTGCACTAATAATAAAACTCATACATATAGTATGCGTTAATGTTTTTTTATAAAAATCGCATCAAATACGTTATAATTTTATTAGTTTTTCATGGTTTTTTATTAGTGCACATGGAACTAATAATAAAGCACTTTATACGTGTCGTATACATTAATATTTTAAAAGAGAAATTGCAGCATAAATCTTATAATTGTGTTATATTTAACTCTGAAAATATATTTAACGTTTTAAAACTTTTTAAATTTTATGCTACACATGTGCACTATAACTAATAGTTATAGTGCATATGTAGAATTATCATTAGTTCTATAAATATTTTAGTTTTTTAAATTTATTTAACCTAAACAATATGTTTTCGCATGACAATTCTCATTTGTGTAGTACTAATGAAAATGGTGCACTTGTGCACTAATAATACAAATGTGCACTAATTTTTTTTCCAAAATATCAATTTCTTTTCCAGAATCAAAGACAATAAAATTTTAAGATTTTTGGTGCAAGTTTCATAGAAAAATATTAACGTATGTAAAAGTTATCAAGGTTTTAGTGTTAGTTTTTAGGTTTTTGCAAAAAAAAAGAGTTTTTGCAGGATCCTTACCCTATATATATATATATATATATATATATATATAGGGAGAGGATCATTTGAGAACCAAATGGTTTTGAGAACTTTTGAGAACCATTCTGAGCCACTAGTTATATATAAGGAAATCCCCCCCCCCCCCCCATGAATTTGAATGGCCCCCCTTGAAAATTAGTGGCCTACAATGGTTCTTAAAAGTTCTCAAAACCAATTGGTTCTCATTTGAATAATATATATATATATATATATATATGGTGAGGTTCATTGTAGACACTTTCGCATGTGAAATAGCTCTTTTTCACATGTGAAAGTTTCTGATTAATGAGAAAAAAGAAAAAATGAAAAAAGAAAATTAATCACAACCATTAGATCAAGAGATCTAATGGTGAAAAAGGGTGTCTACCTGTCTACACTTATGGGGTGTCTACAATGAACTTTTTACATATATATATATATATATATATATATATATATATATATATATATATATAGGGAGAGGATCATTTGAGAACTAATTGGTTGAGAGAACTTTTGAGAACCATTTTAAGCCACTAGTTATATTTACATATACCCCCTCCCATGAATTGTAGTGGTCCCCAACTGAAATTAGTGGTGGAGATTTAGTTCTCAAAAGTTCTCAAAACAAAAAGTTCTTATTTGAACCTAACCCTATATATATATATATATATATATATATATATATATATATATATATATATATATATAGGGGTTGGAATTGTTAATAACCCATCACTATAGGAATAACCAAATAACCTATGTTTAATGGCTTTATGAGTATATGTGTAAGAGATCTAAGGGTCCAAAATTAAAGCAGATTTTTATCCTTCATTTCGTTTTATATTTAATTGAAAAGGGTTAATTGGTAAAATTACCCTCAAACTTTATGTCCCATCTCCTGCATCTAATCGTCTGAAAAAAAACAGTCCATTTCTTTCCTTCTCCCTGTCACAGAGACTATCAAAAATTCAAAATAACCACACTTTCCCCCAAGAAAATGCAGACGCACTCCTCTCTCCCACCATCGAATTGATCTGGGATCGGCACAAGGTAAGTGAAAAATCACGAGGACTTGAACTAGATGTCGCTTGCGCATCACAATTTACTGATTTTGATGAAGTTTTTTTGAAGAAAAAAAAACGCAGATTGGAGATCGCTCTTTGTCAACGTTGCTTCGTAGCCCTACTGTGTAAGCATTCTACAAGTTATTTTTGATAGGGTGTAATGGATAGAATTCCGTGTGGATCTTGGTCTTTAAAATAGCTAGGGTTTTAATGTTCATACAGTTATTATATAGTTTTCTGTTTAAAAACTAATTATATCTATAAAAATGCCAATTATTTGACTCGGCCAGCAAGTGATTGTTCTGTGTTTTATGTAAAAGATACTAGGTTGAATTTAGGACACTTGAACAGGTTCCCCACTTGAACATTTAGGTTAGAGTTATTAAACTTGAATTTCTGTTGAAATTGGGGATTGCTATAGATTCAAGATTAACATGTAAAAATAATTTAGTGTTGTAAATTTTCAGGATTGATTAAGATTCATAAATTTCTGTTAAAAGATGATTACAAAAGATGCGATCAGAGAAGCGTATGCTCAGAAAATGGGTCCTATCAGGGGTGGGACATCAAGTACGTAAGAGTTGAAATGGTTATCTTTAGATTATGAATCCTAGTTCTAATAATTGATATGTGGTTTATATTGTTTCGCAGGGCGCTCAAGTTCCAGAATAGCTAACAAAAAAAATCCAAGTTTACAAACACTTTAGATACAGCTATAAACCTTGACATTCCAAGTCCAGTATTAATACAGTTGTCTTCTACAGGTAATCCTTATAGTTAAAAGGGTTTTAACAGATATTAGATAGTTGGATATAAGTTGTTGCAAAATTCTAATACTATTTTTCTTGTTATGTCATTATAACATATGAAGTAAAAAAAAAGGCAGGGGTACGACAGAAGTTGTAAAAAAACGAAAAGAAATATCAGTGGATGGCATCAAAAACAACTATTCCATAAAAGGTAAAATATATATGTATAGTAGTTGAAAAAAACGGTAATATACGTTTATAATTGACACTAATCCACAATTTGTTTAGGTGAAAAGAAAGAGGTTGATGCTGGAAAACCATGTGATGGTGAGAACAAATTCCTGGTAAGAATTATAACTGTTAATGGCAGTTGTTAAAGTTATCAGAACTGAGACTAAAACACTTTTAGAAATATACATGCAGCAGCAGTGTTACTAACCATACAAAAAAACGTTTGATCGTTCTCTTATTAAATTTGACATTCTTTGTAGTTATGATGAAAGGCGATGATACTAAACAGCCGGTGAAGAAGAAGGTTATGCTGACCTTAAGGCAGAAAGAATGTATTAATACTGGTGTTATTAAAGTAGCACCACTGTAATATTAAAGTAGCACCACTGTAATATTAAACAATAAAAACTGCACCTAGCTGCTGCAACTTATGTTATTTTATGTAACACTGGTGTTATTAAAGTAGCACCACTGTAATATTATTAAACACTCAGGTTATTCTTTGTAACACTGGTTATTTTAACGATATATAATCTTATTGTATGTTTACTACTGAACAATCCTTATTATTTGGCCAAAAAAAGTTATAATAACATTATTTTAGTAGATGTTATATAATTATGGCCTAGTTATCACATGTAATAAAATATTTTCTATGATTTACAATCAAGTTATGCTGCCGCCACTTAAAGTAGCACCAGTGTTATTTTATTTAACACTGTTGTTTATAAATAAAAAAATAACTTGTACTACTGGGTAATGATGATAACACCAACTTTAGTCTATAATATGTAAGGATATGAATGAACACCCTTGATAAAACAATTGGTGAATTTGGATATGGAGAAATTGATAGTAGTGGTTTAATGATGATAACACCAGTGTTATTTAACGATATATAAGTTGATTGTATGTTTACTAATTAACATTCCTTACCCAAAAAAGTTGTAATTAACATTCTCTAGTAGCACAGTCATTAGGGCACTATAAAAAAGTAGGAATATGTTATACTACTAAACATAACTTATATTAATCCCATAAATTAGATGCATCTCCCCATCATACATATTACATGTGAGAAACATCGTAAACAGTTAGGCCATCCTCAACATCCACATTCATTATGTAGCAATGATTCTTTCCTCTTATAATTTCTTTCTGAACTTCAGAAAAGGCAGCCAATGTGTAAACTTTTGAAGCGTGGATCTCGATTTCTTCACCTGTAACAATAACAGGGTTCTCATTGCTAGTTCGGAATTCAAGGATGCGCTGATTGTAACGTTGCCTGTCCATTGCAGAGTCAAAGCACATGAAAAACTGAACAAGTGTGTTTGCATGGCTGGAGTTCACTTTGAAGGCTGCATTAGAACTCTCGCAGCGAGACGTCGTCTTCATTAAGCAGCACATAGGGATCTCACGGAAGTAAGCTGGAATCCACATTTCCTTGATTGCATACATATCGCTTAACCACCCGTTGGAGGACAAGTTAAATTCAGATATAAGGTTAGCCCATCTCTCTTCAAACTTTGCAGGGGTTAGGTATATATTCCAAACCAGCTTGTGGATCCGCTTTCTAAGATCATTGTTCTCAAGCAAATCAGCGGAAACCTACGAATGAAAGGAATATGTGACTTTTTGAATGATAAAAAACAGAACACTATATAAATGATATAGAAACATACTAATGTAAAAACACATAAATAAAACCTTTGATGGCAGCTTCTTCATGATGTGCCACATGCACAAACGATGGATAGCGTCTGAAAATACATTGCCAATGGCAACCTTCATGGCTGGGTCTTGATCAGTTAAGACAAGGGCAGGTTCCCTTTTATGGACTTTAAGGAACGCACGAAGAAGCCAAGTGTAAGATTCAATGCTTTC
>JBCNJP010000040.1:438740-465947 GCA_039602395.1 Deinandra increscens subsp. villosa | reverse complement strand
CATGAGAAGTTCCTGTTGCGACGGTGACAGTTTATAGCGCATTACTTGTCTTTTGTTCGTACGTTGCGGCGGCGCGGCAATTGACAACGCGGTATTTGTTTCTTTTTGTACAATGCAATGCGACAAAAATTTACAACGCTGTACTCGTTTTTCTATTTGCGCGATGCAGCGGTGGCGACAATCAACTAACGTGGTACTAAATACTCTTAGTTGTTTTTATTCGTATCATCGATTTAGTTTATCTAATCTTGTAGTTGTAGACGGTACATTCTTCAATTTGCCTATACAGAACCACAAATTTAATAACAAAACAATTGGAGCACCAAGCATGGAAAACAAACTGACAAAATAAAATAAGATTAACAAAAGGGAATAACAAATTTGTGTACCATTAGGTTTGGTTTAAATAAACATAATGAAGTAAAATATAAATATATATATATGGAGATTTATAATCGAACCATAAGGCCTACAAACAAGAATAGCGTATAAAAACTCATAAAAATAGAGAAAAAAACTATAGATGTAAAATCACATTGAATTTCGGTATAAGATAATTAACAATGACATAAATAGCCTCATCATCAAACACATTGGACTATGTAGCCGATAACACATTGCATATAGATAAATATATAAATTAGGATGAAATTAACACTTGAAAGTGACGGTTATACCATAAACATAGTGCTGCACAAAAAAACTTATGATTGGGGATGAGTATCTGAAAGACCAAATTAAACTGATTGACACCAATTCTATATAAGCAAAATAGAACTGCCAAACGTTTTTCAGCCGCTGCTTGAGAGCTCCCATCGCCAACTATTGTAGTATAATCCTTTGAGCAGCTTCTCTAGTTTTTGTGTTGTCAATGATCCCTTCAACAACTCAGTGAGCAGATTTTGTGCATCTGAAGGCCAAGTTGTTTGCCAATGACATTGGAAAGGATACAGCTACAAAAAAAATACAAAAAGAAAAGAAAAAACCCATTAGTTCTTAATGTATCTGAACATAACTTATGAAGGGAAGTACATCCGATGTGGCACATATCAACTTTCTAGTTTCTCTAGTTACAATAGATTTGATGCCATTTAAAAGAAAAACCAATTAAGTGATTAGTTTTCAATTATATAATTTTCAAACGATGTTATTTACTATATGAATCATAATAATATACTATAAAAGCAGTTAAGAGACCTATAAAATTAAATATTGAAACTTACCCAACCCAATAAAGCCTAGAAACAAGACAGCACCTTCAACTCATTTACTATACTTTTGTGGAATGTTCTTAACACCCCTTCCAAAAGACAATGGAAATGGAACCTCAAATTACCATCAATAGTACCATGAAGATACATCAATAAGCCGACAAACAGGAAAATTTTAGTTTGAAATTTTGCCACAAATGGAAATGCCCAAACGTTAAAAGCACATCTTGAAAGGGCATACATTGCAGTTTTCGATGGGATAAACATGGTAGTTTCAAATATTTTATATACTTGTTATAAACATGAATAGAAACCACGAAATATATAAGAATCTATAGCAAACTATCCAAACATCTTATGACCATGTTTCACTGCAATTTCAGTCCTGCGCCCCTGTCTCTGCTTATACCCAACACCACCAGCTCTCTTATAATCCTTTCCAGGTGCCATAACCTTCACAAGATCATAAAAACCCCACAAAAGATTAGAAAACATTTCAACTTGTTGGATTTTCAGTTTTTTTTGTAAGAAATAAACTGCAATAATGTTATAAAAGATACATATGAAAAAACGTACCAAAACTATTATAGCTATATTGACCAAAATATCATTACCCATAATTGATTAATAACAACAAAACAACCTCAACCAATATTCCTTCTCCACTGACACAAAGAATGTTTTCATACTTTGTATGATCCAAACTATGAGCAACTTCCTTTGCATGATGCTAATATTTAGTTTCTGATGTTACAAATAACCCCGATGAGAATGATTGGGCTGAAACTATATAAATGCGCAGTACACATAGATGCATGTTAAACAAACCTTGTAAAGTATATTCAATATTAGCATTCTCAAGTGTAGGTTTTATATCATCTCTAAAAACCTTGGAAGTAGATTTCCTTCCTCCAAAAGGTTTAACAAATATAAACAGCTTCTTTGGCCTGCCTGTCACAAAATCATCAGGTAATTATGAAGATAAAGTTGTATTTCAAGTAGAAGTGCAGAGTATAAATTTCAGTAAACAAACCGTTGGTCTCAGGGTTGTAGCTTTTACAGCGGTTGATTCATCCTTATGGTACCACATTCATTTACGCTTGTGATTGCGGCAACACATGTTGATCTAATTCCCTGTTGATCTTTAATTCAACATGTAGGAAGGAAATATCCTATAAACTATAAACATAAAAACAGGATGGGTATATAAATTTATTAGATAGGGCTCCATAATGAAAAGTGTTTGTGGTTCAGCCAACCAGGACTGTTTCACTAACTTATTGAATCTCATATTCAAGCATCAAGCATCACCGACTGCAGAGCCATTGCCTTTTCTTGTATTTCACCCTATATCAAGCAACATAACTTGGCATGAACAAGTATAGGAGATAAAAAAAAAAGTAATAAATAAAACTCATAAGAAAAACTCGCATGGACACTTACTGCAGTAGAACATCTCAGAAACCCGCATTTTATATTACCTTATAGGCGTCTTGCATTAGTTCTGAAAAGTAAAAGGAACATCAACGATTAATCATGTAGCAGTTTAATAAAGATTTAATTAATCACCTCATATAACTTTTGATTTGTAATTGTGTTGATTGACACCGTCTCCTTCTTGTCTAAATTCAATACTTCAAGCATAACATCCACTAATTTATCCCCAATTTCAACTAACTCAGATTCATGTTATGCACATTAATTATAGCATATTCATCCAAATTATTTCTAACTTATTCTGTGTTAAGTGAGTTTTTACCCTTCCTGTGATTTATGTCAAAACCCCTAAAGTGAATAAGAACTGTAATTTTGGTAAATAAAAATTTGACACTCAGAAAGCTAAATCGCATAATTAATATGGAAGATGTCCAACTTGTAATGTTCTTGCTATATCCAACTTGTCTAAACAAAATTACACTATTATTTTATAAAGTGAGGCTGATTATAGCAACTGATCTAGTCACCTAGTCTGAGACTGCTACTGATTTAGTCATAGAACTGTGAGGCTGGCTGATTATATCACACACATTTTGCATTAATCACAGTGTCATTGCATGAATAAATTAAAGGTTGCAGCTAGCACAAGACCAAGGTTGTCATAGCACACTGTCTGAGACTGTGAGTATACAAAAAGAAAAATATTGACCATTTAAAAACATCCTAGATAAAGACAAAAAGCCCAAGTGAATAATGAATCAACCTGATAATAAACGATTCATAAAAAATAGCATAAAAATTTGATAATAGGTTATGAAACTTCGATTTTATGATCAATCAACCTACTTTTAAACTTCAAGTTAATGTAAATTTATCTTCCATATCGAACCATACAAGATCACCACATGATAAGCAAAAAAAATCATATTTTCCAGAAGAGCTATATCCAGTATCAATTATTTGTTTGTACTTATTCCATCAGTGGCCTAGAATTGGAAGTTTTACATGGAAACAAAAACCAAGTAGAAGCAAAACATTTAAGAAAACACTACAAAGACAGACAGCAAACAGTGGAAATTCGAGCATAGATTACCTGAAAACACTACAAAGACAGACATCAAGAGAATGTAACCCTAAACTGAACCTACAACAACAAAATCAACAGGAGAAAGCATTACATCTGCAATCACTACATCGGTCGTATGTATAGGAAGAAAACATAAGCCCTACCCAGAAAGAAGGAGGCGAAAACACATGCTGAGATCATCATCCATCGTATCCAAACACCATATGGGCGTTCTTTAGCCTTATCAGATACCTGCACATGTTTCTAAATATTCGATGCATTACAGTCATATCTTTAAGGAAGCATGATTGTTCAATTGAGAATGAAAGTTTAATATGAATGACTCAAGTTCATCAAGTAGATTAGCAACGATGATAACAACTATAAAAGAATATGAATTTGAAAGTCTTTTTCGAGTCATAGAACCCATAAGCAATATGTGGACTGGTGGACTTGCACAAATAAGTAACAGAGAGATTCTTAACAGCCTGCTTCACTTATAATTACTATAATATTTCAGAGAAACGAAACTTATACAATCACCAACTTGGAAAAGAACCACACCATATACCAACTTTGAAGTGAAAATTATAATCATATTTTACTCCTGCACAGTTTTATATCAAAACTATATAAAAATATTTATGTCAACACTGTAATATAACCTAAGCTATTTAGTTATCAAGCAATTGAAAGGAATTAAAAAAACAATAATAAACCATTCATTTGAGGTACCAGCAGTCAACACAAAGCGAAGACAAACAAAACTATTAAGTATCATCATTTTGCTCAGCAGTTAACACAAAGTGAAGAAGCAAACAAAACTATTAAGCTTAACCAAGAAAAGTGATAATTTATTACCTTAACCACATCCCAATTGGTCTAACAGATATTTATACTACCTGTTGACAGTTGACACCTAGAATGACAGTTGCAGCAAAGTTAAAAAAAAATCATATTAGAGACTATCTCAAATTACATAAACCCTATAGTAAAGTAGCTTATTTTCAACATTTAAATGGAGCTTTAACTGTTGCAGGAGCCACTAACATCAGGAACATACCTGATCTGGAGGGAAATTCTTAAACTATGCATACTTTTTGTTAAAACCTGCAGAAAAGTAAAAAAAATAAGGTAAAAGACGTGAAAAAGAATAGCATAAAAACCAAAAAGCTCATGCAAACCAAAGCATAATATACCCGAATGCACCTTAGCAGACATACCTGACCCTTTTTCCATGTGTGATCTTCTTTACTCCCTTCTTTTCCTTCAATTGTTTCCTTGACTTGTCAACCATATCGTTTTATTAAAATAAAGTCAGGAAGAAACAAAGCTGCACTTTATAAAGCTCCAACTGAAAGGAAAGAAACCCCAAAAAGTCAGGTTGCGTTCTATTTTATAGCCTAGATCAAAGTTTCAGATTATAATTCAAACCATTAGAGTACATTTAAATCAAAATAAAGCGATATATAAACGATGTGTGAACCCCTATTTGAATTATATGAAGACAGACTCCAAAGAGGTGTGATTTTTCACATTTCGTAGAATTCAGAATTTTTGGCATTTCTTAAGTGAAAAGCTCATACTTCAAGTCAGATCTCCACACATAAAGCAAAATATACAAACAATCATAACATACCTTGTAGTAGTTCTGAACTTCTGATGCCCCATTCATCATTCAGAGGATGTCGACTAAAACCTTAAATTCTTCTGAACACAACAAAGGGAAGAGCTCAAGCACTGATATGGAGCGATGTTTCATAACTGGAATAATGTAAACATATCAAAATTAAAGTGGCGTAATGTAGAATATAACCTGTAAGAACAAACTTACAGTAATCCCCCAATCTGAAAGCAAACCATCTGAAGCACAATCAGCACCATAGGCAAAAACCATCGACAGAAAATGCAATTTTATGCAGAAATTAGAACGAAGGCCACTTAATACCTGAAAAACCGTTGCTGAAGGGAATGAAGAAAAGCTTACCTGATTCGTTAATGGTGACGATATGAACTTCAGATCGAGATTCGATGGAGACGAATGGTGTTGATTGTGCTCTGAACAACAGCTGAGGAAGATGCGAATCGATCTGGGAGATGGTTTTCAATTGAGAAGCTACGATACTGATAAGCACATTTGATGATCGAATCAGTCCGATGTTTCCGAGGAAGATGCGAATCGGTTCGATGTTTCTTCTTCGCCAATTTGATATATCGAGAGGGAGTTGCGTGAGATGCTCTAAATTGTGGTAATCGAGAGAAGGAGATATACGACTGGAGCAGACGGGCGGCAACCAGTGAGACGCCTTAAATTGTGGTAATCGAGAGGAGGAGAGATACGCATGAAGCAGATAGGCGCAACCAGTGGGGAGAGAGACGGTGATGAAGCGTTCGAGAGGATATAGGCTGCTGCAGAGATGTCGATGGAGGCTATAATGGACGGTGATGAAAGGGATTTAAGGTTTTATTTTTATGCTTTACACACTTGTACATCGTGCATTTAATTTTATACGCGTCTTAAAGATTCAGAAAATTTTGTGACGAAAATACCCTTGAGAGCAATATGTATTATATATAGTAATAGATATATATATATATATATATATATATATATATATATATATATATATATATATATGGGAGGGATATAATAAAAACTTTCCGAGTTTGAAAAACCGTGAAAACAAAGCTAAAACGTATATATATATATATATATATATATATATATATAGGGTTAGGATCCTGCGAAAACACATCTTTTTATGAAAAACTGCGAAAACACATATTAAAACTCACGTAACTTTTTCATACGTTAACGATTTTTCATAAAATTTGCGCCAAAAGTCTTAGAATTACGTTATCTTTAAATCTGGAGCAAAATATTAAAAAAAAAACTGAACGTTTTTTTCCCGTGTGATGCACATGTGCATCATATAATTAAAAAAAGTTATAAAACGCTATTTTTTTTCTTTAAATCTAAAGATAACACAAATATAAGATTTAAGGTGCAATTTCTTTTTAAACTATTAATGTATATCACATGTATGCGCATTTTTTTTTGGTATGATGCACATGTGCACCATTCAATAAAAACGCAAAAAAATGATGAAAATATATGACATATGGTGCGACTAAGGAAAAAAAAATATTAACTCATACTAAAAGTATGAGTTTTTTTTTGTGATGCACATGTGCACCACACAAAAAAATATTTAAAAAAAAAGCGTTAAGTTTTTTAAAACTTTTATAGGATTAAAGATAATATAATTTTAAGACTTTTGGTGCAAATTTTTTTAAAAAATATTAACGTATGAAAAAGTTATGTAGGTTTTAAGATTTGTTTACGCAGTTCTCACACAAAAAAGGTGTTTTCACAGGATCCTTCCCCTATATGTATATATATATATATATATATATATATATATATATATATATATATGGTTAGGATAAATTGAGAACTTTTTGTGTTGAGAACTTTTGAAAACCAAGTTTAAGCCACTCATTTTCAGGGGGGGGGGGGGGGTCATTCGAGAACCATTTGATTTTAAGAATTTTTTAGAACCATTCAGAACCACTAGTTATATATAAGGAAATTCCCCATGAATTTGAGTGCCCCCTGAAAATGAGTGGCTTAGAATTGGTTCTCAAATTAAAAGTTCTCAATTTATCCTACCAAATATATATATGTATGTATATATATACTAGCATGGTGCCCGCGCGTTGCGGCGGCGACAGTTTATTGTGTGTTATTCGTCATTCATTCGCGTATTACGACGACACGACAATTTACATCATGTATTCGTTCTTGTTAGCGTGATGCGTCCCCTGATGACAATTTATAATGCAGTACATGCGAGTTCGACGGTGGCAACAACTAACACGGTGCTGTGGCGGCGATAATCAGTCAATGCAGCACTTGTTTTTGTTAGTTTATTAATCGTGAAATCCGATTAAATGGTTGAATGATATTGTCGGGTGAAAATCAATTCAAAGAAGTTTGATTTGTGTTCTTTTACTAAAAATTCATGAATTTTCTTTTATGAGGTTAAAGAAAGTAGTGTTGACTTCAATGTTGAATAACGATCCATGATCTTTGCAAGTATATGCCCATCATGTGATGTTGCTCTGCTCCAAACGCTTGTCTACAAAGAATTTGGTTGCATTTCACATTCCCAAGTGCAGGTCAAAACATCTCATATAAGTTTAGGTAAAAAATGAAGTTTCTATGCAACAAACCCATTCTCTCAGACTTAAGATGAGTTTGACCCATTTTGACATATTCCTTCAATTTGACCCATTTAGGATGATAAGAATATCCAAAATCCTAATTACCAATTCATAAGGATAAGGAGATGGATTAAAATTGTGACCTCTAACTCTTGCCTAACAAAGGTTTTATATTAAAGTGATGGATCCCACACATCTCGTGTCTATCCCCATTCAGTATTTCAGTGGGCACAAAGCTTGACTCCATGGTATGTTAAATCTTGCATAGGTCCTTACAAAATGGTTCACAACCATCAGCCATAATACTGGATGGGTGAGGTAGGTTGATTAAATGAGTGAATGGGTACTATACATGCCAAGATGAGCTAAGTAAACCCGCAAACATGTATGTTTATTCTTTTACAGATAATCAAAATAGTAAATATGATGGAAAACCTAAACTATTGAAGTAATACAGATACATGAAAAGAATCCAATTTGATCTCATTGATATCAGATGAAAAACATCAAAATTACATTTAACCAGAAACCAAACTTTGAAACAAAAATCGTATCGGATCACATGAAGAACATCAAAATCACAACATCCATTGTTAGTGTCTTCTTTCGAGCGTGCTCAGTGTAGGTAACAGCGTCATGAATAACATTTTCCAAAATGATCTTGGTTCAATCACACTCAAGTTTAGTAATTTACCATCTTTAGAATGCAAGATCTTTTATGCATCCTTTTGTTTTTACTTTCTGTTTTTACTTTCTGTTTTTACTTTCTACCACATGGAAAATATGAAAACTATAATTGTCTAGAAACATGAAAAGTAGTTTAACTATCAGAATCACATTGTGAACGCAAATTTTATAGTTCGACCGAATAGCTAAGCTAAAAAGATTAGTCTTTTGTGTTGAAACATCTTTGACTTTAAAATTACTATGCCATAATGATGTTCTTCAGCTTAGCATTTGGTGCTACAATTTCCACAACAATGCATAATCTATAGCAAAATGTCCTCCACCTGTTTGTTTTAACACCAATAATATTAGTGAAAAATTAAAAGTCTAAGTCCACACAAAAACATTTGCTGCACATCATAAACTTAGTCCAAGTCCACACAAAAACATTGATGTTATAATCTATTAGAGGTGCAAAATTTGGATTTCGCTTTGGACCTTCAAAAACCCTGAAACACCCTGAGTTGGGTATCGGGTCAAAACGGTTAACTTTTTATTTTTTATGAGATGGGTTGTTGCTGGGCTATGCGCTTATATTTTAGCATGTCATCAGCTATGTCTTCTAGTGTAATCAAGTAGATTTTAAAGATTACAATTATACCTTATGCAATGTCACAATATTAGGATGTCTTGCGGTTAAGACCTCCATTTTTATGGAAATACATGCAAGAAAATATGACACCACATAACTAAAAGCCTATATACAAACCAGACAATTAGATGGATAAACTTTTGAATAAGGTTCAAAACATAGTGTATACAAACTATCAACGTAGTGTATGCAAACTATCATATATAAGGCTACTACTAAAAGTAGAAGCTGACATATAAGGCTACTACTAAAAGTAAAAGCTGACATATAAGGCTACTACTAAAAGTATAAGCTTGACATTCTGCTATTGATAAAAAATTTGGGAGCCAAATGGGTTTCAAAGCTTTATCACAGTCCAAACTAATAAATTCCGGTAAACAAAAATGATATGATGAAAACAATTTTAGAACACACATTAGATCAGATCGTTTGAATCCAAACTCATGCAACAACATTCAAAACTCTCATAATAGAGTTTTCTTACTTATGAAGATTTATACATATTTTCTTTGACAACAATATTATATTTGTCAAAGCTGCTGGTAGGAAATATCCCAACAATAATTTTATCAGCCTTCAAGCTCGTTATTTTAACCCCTCAAGCAGCGGCAAAATCCGACACACACAAATTGACCCATACCAAAGTGTCTTGTCTTGCGACCCGGAGGAAAACTCTAACATAGGCCACTTGAGAAGCCTCCGTAAGAACTAATAGAACTCTAAACAAACAGCAACAAATGATCATAAATAACTACTCTATGACGAGCACACCAGTTCTTTTGCTACAGAAGTATCTATTTCTGCTCCTCTGGTGCCTCCAACAGGTCCAAACCTGAAAACATGATATAATATTTTCAATTAAAACAAAAATAATCGCAAAGAAAGGAAAATAAGACATGTTTTGACCCACTAATGATTCTGTGCTGCTCCTTTAGCTCTTGCTCTAAGTCTAGCATAAGTAGCTCCATTAACAGGTTTACCCATAATTACATGAAAATAAATTGCATCCCCAAATAACAAATAATAAATAATATTAAAATAACAAAAATGGTTTTCTTAAGCAGGCTGTTCAAGAGGAAGGCCATTTACAGGATTATCCATGGGCATATGTTCTGGTGTCCTTTTGTCAGCACTTGAAATAGTCTGCAATAAAAATAAAGTTATCTAAATCCAAACAACTGCAAAAGTTATCGTTGAAGTCCAGAAGTTGTATAATCGATCTAACATGAACAATATTTTAGAAGGATAAATGATTTTGAGTTCGATTAGAATTTAGATGTGAAAAAGATTTTTGTTGAAGCCAGTGAAGTTCATATATATGTGATGACATATTTTCATTACATTCACAGACACTACTATGAAAAGCAAAATATGCATCTTTATGTGTGTGGAACAATCTGTTTCAAAACCCATGCGACGGAGAGAGTACACAATATAATCTTATCTCACTAATATTTATATCAACCATGATGAAAACTCATGTATCTTACCTGCATATATACACACTCTTATCTCTGACCAAAGGGTGATCCTGCAAATCAGCACCTGGTGGTAGCATCAACAAATCAGGAAGCATGTCGTCTTTCTGAACCAGTAAGAACTTGAGCAAGAAAGGTAAGCAAGCAAATTAATATATTTAATAAGATAGCACGCAATTTACCACATGTACTTACAACAATTGTTTAGATCGTAAGTTAGGCAATTGTTGCATAGCGCCCATTGCAACTGGGAGAGCGTCTTCTGAATCACGCAGGGAAGACAGAAACCGTGAAGCTTCAGCAGGCCCACCACAATTTATTAGGTCGGCTGGAAGACAGAAACAGCTCCCTTTTAATGCACAACGTAAACAGCTACCATTATCATTTGCATAAAACACAAGCTACCATTATCATCTGCATAAAACACATATCATCCAGGTTCTAATTAATTTCAGCACAAAAAAATTAATATCACATTATCTAAAAAATACATCAGATGCAATGGGTTTTCTAAAATAATTCTAAAAGCATAAGATACATAATTAGGCATAATACCTGAAGGAATGACATTTGGTTAGTAGTTTTTTGGCAAAATAAATGTTTTCATAGCTCCTAGAATCATAAGCCTTGTGATAAATTAAACAAACATGAAAAACAAATAACAAAGCTCGTACTATAATAACTTTCTTTCTCCAACTCTTTCAAGATTTTCTTTTTTATAGTTCATGCTACTTTCCAAGCCCATTGGAGAAGTTGACGTTTTTGAGGATATTGCACGATTCTTGCTTTCAGTATGAAAAAAGCTATTTTTGCAGCCTGAAAATTAAAGTATAATCGATATTGCTCGAGATAAGTAATCTGATGGTCCTGAGCAACAAGCACTTCCAGGATGACATCTGATGCTTCGATAACTTCTGCCAACTCCTTGTAGAAAGACCGCTCTGAATTGTCTGTGCAACCAACAACATTTTCAGAAAAATGATAGCACAACAATGAAGGAAGAACAAACAAACCAAAAAAATGCAGGAATGTATGGCAAGTTGCCTGTTTCTTTTATCATGATCTGATTTTTTAGAGTTCAGCTACAAAACCACTCCAACCTTCTCCATCACCAGTAAAGATAAGAGTACTAACAACAAACATTAACAGCATCAGCCAAACTAATTACGTTTAAGAAAAAAAGTACAAAAAGTGAACAGTTATAAACCTCAAAAGGTCATCAGAGAGTGCATTGGATCCGGATGGAACATGAACAATGTGACTGCAGATAAGAAACCCAGGAAAAATAGTGAGAAAATAAATCACTCAAAATAGATATCATAATAAGAAACCCAGGCAACAAATCACCTACAACCAGAAAATACAAAATACATCATACATTTGATATTGATGCTTTATAAGTTAAAAGACTAAGGAACCAATTTATCACCTACAACCACAAACACAAAACTTGATTTGAAGAAATAGTAAATCAAGTCCTCTAAAATCAAAATTCATAAAATCAAATCGAAATAACACAGTGATTCGTTGGTACTGCCTTTTAAAATTCAAATCCGTAAGGGTTTGAGCTGATTCAAGCAAAAACCCATCGTTTCTCACGCTCAATAAGAAATCAATTCAATTTAAATAGAGAAAGAAAGAAGGAGACGAAGATTCCGATAGTCATACCGTTGGGGGAACACCGTTGGGGGTAGAATGAGAAGTAAAGCCGATTAGAACATACCGTGGTTTCGATTTGAGAAGGTGCGAAGACCACGATTCAGCTACAGAAACTTCTCTAAATATGAATCTAACAAACACACAATCATCGTGTCGCTCCACTCCTCTCGATCCTTCCTGTACTCTCCGCCGGAAGACGAGGCTGAAGCCGGATGGACTTGGGAGAGCGGCGATTTGAGAGAGCAGCGAACGGTAGGGAGAAGACGAAGAGAGTAGGGTTTGACGGCTGAATCATATGAAGCTTCATACGGCTGTTTCAAGTGAGAGACCGGGTTTTTATACCTAGGGTTTTAAAAGAGGTTTTTAAGAGCTTCTGCATTAAAGTATTGTACATCATGCTTCAAGAGTAGTAAGCGTCTTAAAATTAAGACTTCTCATTTTCTCTCTCCAATATGCATTATATATAGTAATATATATATATATATATATATATATGCATATATAGATGATTTAGTAAGTTATATTGACCAAGCATGGACGATGTAGATGCTTTAAATTTCTTACGTTTTGCCTCTTTGCAGGTGGTTGTGGGTTACTAGAAGACACGTCAAAAGATTCAATATTGCTATAGGACATATCAGGAATAACCAGACTCTCTATTGGTAAGTAAAAATGTATAGAGTTTAAAGGAATCCATGCATACACAACCATCTTAACTCCTCAGGAAAATTTTGGAAACAATCATTTACTTGCACATAATTTAGGGGTTGTTTGTTTTTCTTAAATTTCCTCTTAATTCCTCTTACCTCTGATTCGGTAAGAGGTTTTAAAAAAAATTGCTGTTTGTTTTTTAAACCATATTAAGAGGAGGAACATCTTATTACCCTCTTACCGAATAAGATGTAAAAATCCATCTTATTAACAAAAAAAAAACGCAGGCAGCGCTCCAAAAAGAAAAGCTCGACCAAAACCCTAGCGCCCCCTCCCTCTTCCCTGCTCTCGTCGACCCCTCCCTCCTTCTTCCCTGCTCACGTCGACCACCTCCACTCTGGGAGGTCGATCTCCGGCGGTGAACACAGAAGCGGTGACGCCTCCCTCCCTCTTCCACTCAGTCGACCGCCATCTCCCCCTGCTCAGGTAGTCCGATTTTGTGTTCAATTTTTGTGTGAATCAATTGGATGAATCTGATGTGTTCAATTTTTTGTGAATCAATTTTTTTTGTGTTCAATTTTTTGTGCTCAGTTACTAAATTGGATGAATATGATGTTTATGTGAATCAATTTTTTCTATCCATGTGTATGTGAATCAATTTTTTGTGTGTCCAGTGTGTATGTGAATCAATTTTTGTGTATGAATTTTGTGGATGGGGTACTACTGGTTGGAAAGATGGTTGTACCATAAATGAATTTGAGGAAACTGTTTTAGATTTGGAGAAGGTGGTTTTGAGTACATTAATTGATGATGTGCTTATAGAACTTGTCACTTGTGTAGAAATCAGGTTATGCACATTGATGTTATAAAGATAAAATCTTTATAGTGTTTTGCAGCATATAAAAATGAAAAATTGTTGTGGTGCATTTAGTAGATGTATAAATGTACATTCATAAAGTGGTGGTAACTTATTAGGCATGGCTGACAAGAGGCTGAAACTTACGAATGAGCAAGAAAAACTGTTTTTAGAAACATGTATAGAAGAAACCGTTAGGGTGGGTTACATGGGCGTAAGCTTACAGAGGGAGTCTTGGGCTGTCGTGGGGAAAAAACTCTCAGAAGCATATGGCATAGTGGCTAATCAAAAACAGTTGAAAAACAAGTATGACTACATCAGAGGAAAGTATGCGGCTTGGTCTTATTTGAAACGAAGAACGGGAAACATTTATAACCCTCATACAAATATGTTCACCCTAACAGATAAAGAATGGGAAGATGTTTGCAAGGTTTGCCTATAACTACTTTTCACATCTATTCTCTATTCTAATTGAAAACTCCTCCATTAGCTAACCATGAAACGAATCAAAATTATATGTAGGTTCATCCTAAGGCTGCAACTCTGAAATCTACTCCATTAGCTAATCATGAACTTTGTGCAACTTTATTCGATAAGAATTCAGCAACCGGTTCCATTCGACGTTCCATTGCTTCTCGAAGGGCTTCATCATCTCAAAATTCTATTATTCCAACACTTCATATTGATAATGGTCAATTTGAGAGTCAAAATGATGAGAACACATATGATGAAACTGGTTATGAAACTGGTTTTGAAGGTGACTCCTCAATTCCTGAACACCCAAGTGTTCCTGAACACACAAGTGTACCTGCTGTTGATCGAGGTAGGGCCAAGAAGGCTAAAAAGACCGTTGAATTGAGTGATTTAGAGGTAGATATGAGAAAGGTGATGTCTAATCTATCTGGAAACATTGGGCCTACGATGAGTGACTGTCATGATAAGTTGAAGGTGCTTGGGTTGGAAGGCACGGATCCACTTTACATAGCAGCATTTTGTATCTTCAGCCAACCTTCAAGCAGCTTTAGAGAGGCATGGATGACACTACCATCGGATCCAGAGATCTTAAAAACCTGGATTGCAACGCTGGGGAAGACTTTGGGCTTTATGAAGTAGTCTTGTTTCGTATTTTGTTGCTTTTTATGAACTAGTTGGTACTTATGTGGTATGTTGGTACTTATTTTGTGAACTATGTGGTATGTTGGTACTTATTTTGTGAACTATGTGGTACCTTTTTTATGGACTATGTGGTATTTTGTTATGAACTATTTGGTATTTATGTTATGAACTATTTGGTATGTATGTTGTGCGATATTTGGTATGAACTATGTGGTATTTTGTTTTAACAGGTTAATGGATAATACTCAAAAACTTGCTTTCATCATTTTGGTTTACTTCTATCTTAAGTATTTCCGGCCCAGGAATATGAAACGAAATAGGGATAATACATCCATAATGTCTGGCCATGAGTTTACCATGGAGCTTTTGGAAGGAAATGATACACAATGCATCGAGTTGTTGCGTATGTCTCGTGATTCGTTTGTTCGCTTATGTGCCCATTTTAAAGCTAAAGGTTGGTTAAAAGATAACAAACATGTATCAGTTGAGGAGAAAATGGCTACATTCTTGATGGTAATTGGTCACAGTCAAAGTCTTGTATGGATGAAACGTAGGTTTCAACACTCAAAAGAAACGATCCATAAGTATTTTCATGAAGTGTTGGATAAAATGATGATATTTGCCGAAGAAGTTATACGACCAACTTCATTCAATCCTAACCCAAATATTCCTGGAAATAATAGGAGGGAGCGACGAATATTCAAGGTAATTATTATATTAAATGCCAATATAATATTTTGTATTAAGTATATTTTAATAATTTTTTTTCATTCAGGGAGCGGTTGGTGCCCTTGATGGAACTTTGATACACGCTATTGTCCCTCATGATCAACAACATTTGTATAGGGCAAGAGGTAGGGGTGAATGTTATCAAAATGTTTTGGCAATTTGTGACTTCAACATGATCTTTACTTTCGTCGTGGCCGGATGGGAAGGTACAGCACATGATGCTAGAATATTGAATGAAGCATTAGTTGATCCTGATTTTGAGTTCCCCCTTCCTCCCCCAGGTATAATTACAATTTCAAAATTTTGTATTTCAGCATATAAACTCTAATGGTTTCTTTTTTCTTTCTAGATAAATATTATCTTTGTGATGCTGCATATAAGCACACTCGGGGATTTATGGCACCATATCGCAATGTTAGGTATTGGCTTGGAGATTTTCGTCGAAGGCGTGCATTGAATAGCAAAGAAAAGTTTAACCACGCTCACGCTAAACTTAGAAATGTCATTGAACGTGCTTTTGGTGTGTTAAAGGCACGTTTTCCTATCTTGAAGAAAATGCCACCCTATCATTTGGTTAAGCAAAGAGATATTACTATCGCATGCTTTGCTATTCATAACTATCTACGAAAAGAGGGCTTAAGTGATGAACTATTCGCTGAATATGATCAAGCTCAAATGCATATTAATAGGAATGTAGAAGATGGTGGTGACGAGGAGCGTGACGATAATGATGACGATGATGATGATGATGAGCTTCCATCACATGGGAGTAGTGCAGATCAACAATATATGATAAATTTGAGAGATGCAATTGCGGCACAATTAATGCAAAATTAAGTTTGAATGGTTAGATGTACCGAAAACATTGTATTTGTGCTTGTACTTTTTTTTTTCCAATGTTTTATGTTAGACCAGTCTATTTTTATATTAACTGCATAAGTTTAATGTTTAGAACGGTAAAACTGACGTTTATTAATATTCAGATGTTTTACAGAAAACAAACAGCCTTAATGATTCAGATTTCAGACATCTGGACCACCTCTTAACATTCAGATGTGGTATTCAGATTCAGACATAAATCTCTGACAGAAAACAAACGGGGCCTTAGTTGTAGTAGCATTAAATTATCCATGTTACCTAATGACTCTGTTTTCAACTCAAATGACCCATGTAACTTCTTTTTTTCAAGCATTCTCATGTCAAGGGCAATACCAAAAAGATTTTATGTACCCTACGGAGAAACAGAATTGGACAATAAAAAATACTTAGAACATAAAAAGCTACTAAAATATACATGCATGTACTCTTACGTTTGTTTGTTTCAACACTTTGAATGACTCCTCGTGACACCACCACAATCGACTACGCTCATGTTGCCTATTAGGTGATTCTTGACGTACTAAATCTCTTCCCATCTCTAGAACCAATTGATACATCCTCGAACACTATTGATGAACCAATCAAATCAATCCATTTCAAAAATTTCTAAATTCCTATATGATTTCTAATCAGGAAAGAGGAACTCGTTATTTAATCCTATATGAAGAAGGCATCTATCAATAAGATGTGCGATCCCAGACCTTGTGTTGATATCACATGCATTCAATATTGTTTCAGTCATGCACTATCTAATCCCAGAAATAAACAACAATATGCTTAAACAACTCCTTATCATTTTTAAATGGTAAAGACTCATAGCTCATCTTCAATGCTTTGTTTATACGAGAATGAGGTTCTTTCTTTAACACTTCTATGCACCCTACCCAATCTACAGTAAATAGTGTTCGATGGTTGGTAAGCATGCTTGCAGTTGTACTTTAAAGTTGTTGTGTCTGCAACTAGAAGAAATACAATGTGAAAGTTAACACCGGAAGAACTCTCATTTCTGTAGAACTCGAGTTCATCCGGTCCTTGTGTTCATCGGGAACAACAAGCTTGTTCGTAATAACTAAGCATAATCGGAACAACATGGTCTTCAGTCTACATCCAGGTCAAGTCTTCTATCCAAAACATCTTGTATCGTGAAGAACCATCCCGCATCAACCATGCTTAGCCAACTTTAGCATTCCATCAAGAGCAATAATCCTTACAGCTATGTTTATGAACAGTCATCAATATTTGGTTATTCTATGTCGACGAACCCTATTACACGAACATTCTTTACCTATAACGACAAAACTAATGTCGCAAGGCTACCCGATAACCAGTGGCGGACTCAAGGCTTAGCCTTGAAGTTCGTCCGACACCCATGAATTCTTTTAGCGTTTTAGTATATATTGGATTTTATCCGAACCGAACCCCAAGAAATTTGGTCATCGAACCCCATGAAAAATTTTATACCGACTACGAACTTAAAAAAAATCAATTTCTAGTTTTTAAAAAATGATCCAACACCAATAAGTCCAACAATATTAATATTTTTTAACCCAATAACCATTACCTAATTAATAAAAAAATACCTAAACCTAAATATCTAATTTTAATTAAAATAACTTTAAAAAAGTATGAAAAAAATATAGAAGGTTAGTGAATTTCCATCTTATAACCCATTCTCAATTTTAATTGATTCCATCTTAGACGATTTTATAATTCTCGACCGACAACCGACCTTTTTGCTTTGGTTATTTCCAACCGGCAATTCCAAAATTCTAGTGGACCTTTTTTCTTTGGTTATTTCCAACCGGCAACCGATCTTTCTGCTTTCGGCATCCAACCTTTCCGCACTCTGACCTCCTATCGGCGATGACATTTACTTCTTTCGGTGAGTCATTGTCTCTCTCTCTCTCTCTCTCTCTCTCTCTCTCTCAAATCTTTATTTTGGAACTTGGTATTTTATAATATGATTTATTTTGTGAAGGAATGTTTAAGAATCCATTGAACCGGTCTAAATTTTTTCATATTTTATGCGTTCTCATATGTTAAGTTGGGTTTTCTTATAATGTAACGTAACCCGACCCGAACCGAACTGAAGCAGTCTAAATAAAATTGTATATAGGAATTGACGACCTAACCTCGAAAATTTCCGAACCCCATGAAAAAAAATCTTGGGTTCGCCACTGCACATCACAGGGCAACAGTTTATTGCTCTCATAGCGTCCCTTGGGCGGCGATGTTGGGATGCTATGAGGGACCCTAGGAGATGTGTTATAGGACGAGATTACGCCCACTGACACAACGTTTGATGTTTGAAAACATTGGCTTACTAGGTCAAAAACTAATTTTGAGATGGGATCTACGCAACATAATTTTTTCTTCCTGGTTTTGTACTTTGCTTAGTACTTAAGAGTGACTAGGATATTGGACATTTGTGAATTCTTGTCAATTTTAAACAGCAATAATTACTTGCATTCCAAATTTAATCAACATAGCTTATCTGTAATGCTCTTAATTTTATTTTTTATTATTTATATTTATGCATATCTAATGACAGGTGAGTTGAAAATTATGAGTTAGAAAACTTAAGAGTAAATTACATATTTTATCCTTTAACTTTACCCGTTTTGTAACTTTTGTCCTTTATCTTTTTTTGTTACACTTCCTGTCCTTTAACTTTTTTATTCTTTCATCTTTTGTCCTTTTTAACGGATTCCGTTAAAATCCACCGTTAAGTCAAGGGTATTTTTGTCTTTTTACTTTTTAGGGTAGAAAACATTACATATTTTGTCCTTTAACTTTGTCTGTTTTGCAATTCTTATCCTTTATCTTTTTTTTTTGTTATATTCTCTATCCTTTAACTTTTTTATTCTTTCATCTTTTGTCTTTTTTAATAGATTCTATTAAAATTTATCGTTAAGTCAAGGGTATTATTGTGTTTTTACTTTTAAAGGGTATTTATTATGCTTAAATAAAGAGGAATGGTGTGTTATGTAAATCTGTAATTTTTTACCTTTATCACCCTACCCCCACCCTAACCTTAAACCATCACCGGTGAAAACCTCACCCCCACTATCGGTCGGCCGGCGACCTCCCATCGAACACTGTCGACGACCCTCCGGCGACCTCCCATCGACTTGACATTGAGTTTGTTAAGGGTGGTCGTTGGTGAAGCAGGTAACCTGGTGACCGCCGACGTTTGGCGAGGAGACGGTGGAGGGTCGTCGGAGGTTTGGTCGGAGCAGCGAGGGCTGGAGATGCGCCGAAAATTCGACCGGGAAAGAGGAGAGGGGGAGGGGGATCGAGGCTGCCTTCTCTCAGAAACGAAAGTGGGGGTGGGTTGGGGTGGGGTGATAAAGGGAAAAAAAATACAAATTTACATAACACACCCTCCCTCCTTATTTAAGTACAATAAATACCCCTAAAAAGTAAAAAGAAAAAAAATACTCTTGACTTAACGGTGAATTTTAACGGAATCTGTTAAAAAGGACAAAATGTGAAAGAATAAAAAAGTTAAAGGATAGAGAATGTAACAAAAAAAAATAAAGGATAAAAATTGCAAAACAGGCAAAGTTAAAGGACAAAATATGTAAATTTTTTTACCCTAAAAAGTAAAAAGACAAAAATACCCTTGACTTAACGGTGGATTTTAACGGAATCTGTTAAAAAGGACAAAAGATGAAAGAAAAAAAAGTTAAAGGACAGAGAGTGTAACAAAAAAAGATAAAGGACAAAAGTTCACTACTAGAAATAACCCCTTCCTTGACGCGCGAACAATGACTCTCAGAAATTTATGACGCGCAAAAACAAGCGTCATAAAAAAAACTGTCGTACTTAACAAAATTCTATGGGTAGATGACGCGCATTTTTGCGCGTCATAAATATTCTGTCATTTGAAAAAAAACACGGAGGACATAATTTTTATGCGCGTCAAGTGTAAAAATAAATCCGTCGCTTTTTAATTTTTCCCGCCCAAAAGTAATTATCTTGAAAAAATATCTCCCGCTCCTTAAAAAATTCATCTCCTCCACTTTCCTCTCCTAAGCCCTATTTTCCCCTAATTTCCCAAAATTTCATCTCCCTCCTTCATCTCCTCTGGCGCCGACTAATCTTCATCGCATCATCTCACGCTCGCCTCCATCTGCTTCAGAAACTATTCCCGCTTCATCATCGCAATTTTGAGCCCTAACCCTAACCTAATCTTCATCGCATCGTTCTCCAAGTAAACCCTAATCTCCGCCTATCGTGAGTCACCGAGTTACCTCCAATCTCCTTGTCACTTTCAAAACCCTAATCTCCGAATGGATCTGCGAACAGAAGCTAAGGAATGTAAGGAAAGTCCGCTCGCAAGGTACCCATCTCGATTCCAACCTATTGTTCTCTATTACCCAAATGATTGTTTAAAGCCCTAAAATGTGACGAGTATTAAACGTTCTTTCATTCTATCTCTTTCATACCATCCAATAATTTTCAATCCTTAAAGCCCTAACTGTTAAACATTCTTTCATTCTATCTCTTTTATTCTATTTAATTTTAGATTCAGATTTGGGTACAGGTACGGGAACACATATCTCCCGAATTAGGTTTTGGAAGTGCTCTCCCTTGTTCCATTCATTCCACAACCAGAAGGGGGAGGCTCGTCTGATAAGAGGTAAGATCACTGGTGCTTACCATATTCTTTATCGTAGCTCCTGTTTCAGTTTTTTATTTGTAATTTCGTGACTAGTTTAGTAAACTAGTCGATGGCTTTGATGACCACTGGGTGATATTTTCTGTGTCTTATGGTTGTTGATATTTTATTCACAATTCATGTAAGTTTCTGTGTGCTACTAGATATAGTTATCTATGTTGTATAAGAAACAAGTTGTCCCTTATTTTACAAAAGTGTCTATCTTGTTTCTAAGGAAAACAACAATTGTAAACCAGCAGTTTTGTGTTTCCTGGGAAAACAGAGACTGCAGAGTCGTTTTTACATGATGATCTTCCCATTTTTAATTGGGTTTCCAATTATTTGATACTATGCTAAGAATAATCTTCTTGAAGTTTTTTATTAGATATGAATAATTGCAAATATACATGTTATATCTTGATTCATAAAATGTGCTAATCTTCTATCATATAGGTTTTTTAAGGTTTTTAATCAAGTTTGCACAACAGAGTTTTTAAGTAAAGCATTTATGTTAAGCATGGACATAATTGCTGCGAGGCTGCAAGGTCAGAATGGGAACCAAATCTGGTAAGTTGCTTATTAGTGGTTGCATAAGAATTCAGCGGAGATGGTTTTGTGTGCTTATTAGTTAAATATTAGAGATTGTTGGGGCTTCACCTTGTGATTATTTATTAATTTTATTGATTGGTTTTATCAGTGAACATGATAGCTGTTATAACAGCTCTTGTTAGTTCCATCGTGATTCTTGCTGTTGCATTGTTGATTGCTTTGTATATATGAAGAAGGAGATGGACACAAAAGAAGAGAGCAGGTACATACCATGAATTGATGATCTTGACTTGCTTTTGAGATTAAAACAAACCATGCTTTAATTTAATCATAGGTAGCAAAATGGGTGATCGGGCTGCTTGGGTGATGTGCTCGAGTCAGACGTAGCAAGTTTTTAGTAAGAGTCAAACCGGGTCAGGTGGCTTGGCCCAAAATGGGTGATCGGGCTGCTTGGGTGATGTGCTCTTTCATCATCTAATATATTTGTTTTTCTCTGTATAGATCCAATACCTTTGGTGAAGAGCATCATCATCCATATTGAGATTGGGTGGCAGATATATAAAATATATACGGTTTTTGTTCCTCGTTTAAGGATTCCAAATTCTGTTGATTATTCCGAGTCATTCAATGATCAATTGTGCAAAAGCTTAGTGGAACGAGTTTCTGCTCTTAGGACACGTTTTATTGTTATGGCAGGGCATGAAGCACCATCTATCACAAGAACACAAAGGAGAACTGCTCAACATGGTTACTAACATGGTTACTATTAATTTTTTTTATATTGTTAGTACTAAATTGTTAGTGTAATAACAATATTTTATAGTTTTTTTTCTTTTTCTTTTTCTTTTTCTTTTCATTATCAGCAGGTTAAAGCACATATGTCTTAATCCTATAGTGGACCAACAGTTGAAGCTGAGTGAACATCTAAAGAAATACTGCCAAAAGGTATATCAGAATCTTACCTTATTATGTGTGACATGTAGCATCTATTACACCTAGAGGTGTCAGTTTTGACTCAATGGGTTGGTTCTTGTTGTGTTTGATCTCTAACGGGTCGCAACCTAAACGTGTAAAATAAATAAAGTGTGGGCTAAAAGTATGTCAGAGTAGGGTTAAGTGGCTCTGAATTTTTTGATATGTGAGCAAAACATTTTATGCTCCTACCACACGCATATAAGCGAGTACTTGAAAAGCCCATCACTGAAATCCAAAAAGCAGGGATATACATGTGTGAAAACCCATTTTACAACTCTTGATCTTGAAAAAGCTTTAAAGTTATGGGCATTTTTTTTTTGACATTTTTCCAGCAAGTTTCTTTTTTTCTTTTTATTTTTTTGGTCATAATTGTCATAAATGAATATAAACTAAGACTTGGGTAATGGGTGGTGTGTAAAGATCTTCTAATATTTAGGTGACCTTGGTGAAACACGATGAAACTTAGACAGCCTATGCTGCTACTAACATGAGGTATTCATTTTTTTTTGTTATATGATGTGATAATACTTGTAAAGTTTTAAAAATGATTGATTTCTTGTGATTGCAGGCTCGTGAAAGGTTGCATCTTTGAAAAAGAGTACACAGAATGAAGTTGTTGCTGAATTAGAGGAGGTATAGTCATTAGTATTTCATGTTTTGCATTTTACGTATTGCAGCTTATTTATACTCCTTTTTTTAGGAACAGCAAAATGCAAAATCTGCATTGAAAGGAGCATATTCAATCTAGTATGTCTAGTTAATATGCTATCCTTTCTATATGTATACTGCCATAATTCAATCTAGTATGTCTAGTTAATATGCTATCCTTGCTGAATTAGAGGAGGTATAGTCATTAGTATTTGTGTACTCTGTATAGAAATATGCTAATCAATTCATGCACTTGTGAATGTCCATTTGGTAAATGACTATTTAGGTTGGTGCTTTTTGTTAAAATTTCATTGTGCTTAACAGATTTTGGGTATGAGAAGTTAAAGTTGGAAGGGCTGATGCTAAGAATGAAGGGGTTATAACATTCAGGTTTTTTAGCTTATGATGCAGATATAGAATCTGGTCCAGACCCCATTTGATCACTGGTTTTAAGAATTGTGTTTACAACTGGTTGGTTACAGAGTCTGGCTGTAGGTCCTGCCGAAACTGAAGGTTTATCTCGCATACAACTGTGATTCTTGGCACAAATGAATCCATTGGCAAGTTGGTTCAGCAATTCTACAAATTGGTTGATGTTCATGAGGTATAATTTATTCTACAAAGCACATTATAATCTTCTCTGATTTGCTTCTGGCGTTATATGGAAAACTTTTGATCTAATGAAACGAAATACTCCTATATTTCTAGGTCAAAGATATCACCTACATGCCATTTTCAGAACGCGAGCTAATGTTGATCAAAGTTGCTGCAAGTCCTGCTGCTAGAAGGGATTGCCTGGACATTGCTACCATCTTTTGGGCGAAGCCTGTTGATGTTTCTGATCACACTATTACACTAGAAGTAATTTTTTCAAAATCCTTGTTTCTTCCTCTTTTTCCTTTTCCTGTTTCTGATAGATATTCTGGTGAATATTGGAATGGGTTGGAGAGTTATTGGGTAACTATATCTTTGCTAGTTACTGATTCTATGTGAATTATGTTTTGGGTTTTCAATTCGCATCGTGTGTCTCAGGATCTTTTGGTCACTTTCAAGCTAGCAATTCAGGTGTCTATAGAGGAGGATTGAATCAGCCTTTTGTGAAAGCTGGGTTTGTTGCTACTCGAAGTTCGGTAAGCTCTACTGTGATTGAAACTTGATCTTCATTGACTTTATATTATGTACTCTTATATGTGTTTCTTGTTTTATTGTCTCTGTTGGTTCTCGATTTTAGTAGGTGACTTCTCTCAATCTAGAAATAGTTAGAGCACTTGCAAGAGGTAGAATTGTCAGGATGCATATAAAAACCTTTATGAACTTGTATAAATTGTTTATATATGTTTATTTTTGTTTGTTGCAGTGGGTATCCCATCAGTTTCAATGTCTCCACTTTCATGTCGATGGTAAACACGGAAAGTCTACTTTTTTTTCAGATAGCCTCTGCTGATGTGTCAACAGTGGTTGAAGCCCTTGACTCTGGTTTTGTTTCAGTAAGTTTCGCATATATTGAAAGATAGACTCAGCTGATGTGTTAACACAGAAACTGGATCATTATATGTAGAAACTGTAAATGGCATTGATAATGCAAGTTTTTCCCTTCCTGCTGCTGCAAGTTTTTCCTAACAGCTGCTGCAAGTTTTTCCTAACAGCTGCTGTTGTTTTTCCTTTCCTGCTTTTAACCATCCTTTTTTCTTTTTGTAGATGGGCTTGATAATGCAAGTATTGAGATGAAAGAAGCTAAGGTTACATGTAGTAGTGCAATGTAAACTAATGTTAACTTTGTAATGATTGCTCTATATATATGAAATGTATTATTTTGCTATAAGTGTATTTTATTTTGATTAGAAGGTTAATTGTCAATAATGTGGAAATTAGTGAATCTACAAAAATATTTTTTTTTAATTTTTTTTTTAATTCATGACGCGCAAAAATGCGTGTCATAAACAGATATATGACGGGGGCTTCCTTGACACGCTTTTTATGACACGCTTTGCGCGTCATAAAATGCGCGTCATTGTTCGCGCGTCAAGAAGCAGATGACGCGCATTTTGCGCGTCAAGAGGATTCTTGACCCCACCTTCCTTGACGCTTTTTTGCGCGTCATCTGGGCCCTTTCTTGACGCGCAAAAAGCGTCAAGAAAGGCCATTTTTGTAGTAGTGGTTGCAAAACGGGTAAAGTTAAAGGACAAAATATGTAATTTACTCAAAACTTAACATGGTAATTATCCTTGGTATGAAATACCAACTACATGATGAACACTTATGGTTTTCCCATGTGTTTTCTTTTTGTATGTGAAGTTGCTTTTATAAATCAAGCAATTCGTTAAAAAAAATTTACATCCTGTATTGATACCTTCAATAAAGCAGTTTTTATGGAACTTACCAGAGTATATAACCCGGAAACATATCTTGCCAAAGATGGCTTTCCAATCTCACCCATGCCTACAACTGTGAGACCGTTGGCAGTGTGACAAGATCCATCCATCATCAACCATGAACTAATGGATTCAAGGTCATCATCTGTCCCGTTAAGACGTGGTAGAGTATTACTTAAGAGTACCCCTAATCTACGATGGATATCGATGGATATCGGTACAACTTCATTAATAAACCCCATCTGTTTCTTGGAAATTAATTTAATTTAAGTGAGAAACATCAAACAACCTTATTTAACATATGATAATTCAAAGATCAAAAACAAATAATTTTTATGGTTATGTCATTGTGATTATTATTATACCTGCAACTTAATAGTACAATTTCTACAACATAGGGTATATATACAATGCACAAGATACAAGACTTTAATGCAGATAGAGAGTTATACATTTCCTTCTTCTTTAGGAGTGCACAACATACAAGAGTTTAATGCAGCTTTGACCATACCACCACTCTTCCTTTTTCTCCACCTACAGTTTCCCCTCAACCCATACCCACAATTGTTCCTCAAGAGTCAAGACCATACGCTATCTCAACACACACATAGATATAGAGAGAGGATCGATTAATAAATCACCATCATCTTCACCATCTTTAGCAGCAGAGTCACAACACCGATGATTTATGGTTTCTATTCTGTCTCTCTCTGAGCCAGAGCCAGAGAACATGATTCTGCATTCAGTCTCACTAGCTGCCAGCGATGGTGGTGGTGACGGAATAGTCACGACGGCGGCGACGATTGTTGGTGAGGAGTGACGACGGTAGTTGTGGGTCGCGAGGCGGCAGCCATCGACTATTTTAGCGACAATCGTTGTGTTGCGGTAACTGTTTCTTTTGCTTAGATTCTGATATTGACTAATCATGACTTGGTTTCTCTTTATTCAGTGGCCGCAGATTCATCGCCGACGATCGCTTTTGTAAGGGGACAGAAAACCCCTTTCTTCTGTGTTTTAATCCATGGTATTAGTATCTAGGGTTATTTTTTTCCTGGTATGCACACAAGCTTTATGATTACACATGGTTTTTGGTTGGTTATTGTAGGCGCAAGCTGCTCATATTTACCCAATGGAAGTTTCGAACAATTTCTCCATTGTCACAATGGTGGTTAGGATTCTTCATTTTGTACAGTTCTTCCTATTCAATTGTTAGATGTAATAACTCTCAATTGTTAGGATCTTTTTTACGGTTGGTTCTTAACACAATCAAATCTTAATTCAACAAGAGGTTCTTAACACAATCAAATCTTAATTCAACAAGAGAAATAGAATATGGGGTTCGTAATACCACACACGTACACACATAGTGAAAA
>JBCNJP010000040.1:407447-438240 GCA_039602395.1 Deinandra increscens subsp. villosa | reverse complement strand
CATTATATTGGCGTTCAATTGCTTTATGGCTTAACAACCGTACCTCACATTCCTGGCTCTTTGTTTGAGCACATCAATCACGGGCCATTTTAAAGGCTTTGACAACAGAACTGTGTGTGTTGAACATCTCAACCAGGGATGAAACAATATCCTGGTCAACATTGTCATCTTCAACGTCTCTGCTTTTTAAAGCATTCATACGATTCTTGACCTCATTCTGTGTGTCATAAAAGTAGATTTGTGCATACTTTGGTTGATTTCCCGCACCAGGAATCAGGGAGCCTATGCGATGGTAGTTTTGACCACTCACTCGGAACGTGTATACACCCCTTCCATCATTAACAGAGTGGTCAATTTTAGAACCAAAAGAGGTGAAACAAAACATACTGTTGTAAATCCGTATCTTTTCTCTGAACATTGCAGTTCTTCGGTCATTTTAGTTTGGTAAGCTTTTAAGTGGTTGCGGGGGCTCTGCTTCTGTGGGTAACAGGACCTTCCCTCCCTGGCAGCATGACGAAATAGTCATCTCATCGTTCAAGTCTGTTGTCCCGCCCCTTTCTGAATACCACATTAAAGCTTTACAATTGTGGCACACATATGTCGGGCTCCCAAGGTTCTCATACGTAACTGGAACACCTACATACAATTAAATGAACCGCTGAATCTGCGAAGTAAAAGAGTTTATTTAACACGATATATCGGGTACGTATCTGTCCACGGCTTGATTTTATACACGTGGCTAACAAATACCAATATAAATGGATACACGTGAAAAAAGGCTGTTTAAACGGAGCGCTTGGTGACACGTGTATTCACGTGAGCCTTTACTGGGGTTAGTGTCAGAAAGTGACGCACCTGCCGACGTATAAGCCACTATTTTCCCTCGCTGGCATGTGAGGCAATAAATAAATAGAAAAAAAAGAAATCAGCGGGTATGGTAGAAGCAGATGGAGCATATATGAATGCTTCATTATACCGAGAATTTGAGTATTGATTACAAACATGTACAATCAAATGGTAGGTCGATGTGTCATCAACTATGAAAGTGTACACATACCTCGTTTAGCACGGGTCATATGGGTCGTGTTTGATTGTGGGTCTCGATTACCTGCTAAGATAACAACTCTTTTAAGTGATAATTAACAAAAAAGTGGATACAAACATGGTCTACACAAACCATCTATGTTGTGCGATATTATTACTAAGCAGTACTAAGGGTCGTACAGAACCTAGTTTTGATCGTTGTTTTCTCTTAGTATCTGATGGTGGGCCTGCCTTCACTGTAGAACATCAACATTTCAAGTGAATAAACTAAGAGTTGACCAATCTAAGGCAAACTACTGGAGCTGATGTACCTTGGTTAACATTCTGACTACTTGATGCGGGGCATGCAACATCTGCAAAAGCAAAAGTCTATAAATTAGGAAAAGTTGACTTCGCTGGACAACATATGCAAATACATTTGTGTACTACATAAGGTAGGAGTTCATTTTTTGATCCATGTGTACGAACCTCCCTTTGCCTTGTTTTTACATTTACGCGCAATGCCTATAGTCTTGGTACTTCCTGCATTCCCTTTTTTTTTACCGCGTTGAGGACGAAGCAGCAGGGGCGCATCTTACACCTGGCACGTCCACCGTAGCATCATTTTGTATTATTCTAAGACCAGAATATGGTCGAGCCATTTCACTATTCAAGAAGAAGTTTTTAGGGTGGATGCTGCCTGAACCGGCCACATCAACTACTTCGCGTGCTCTACCTCGTTTAAGTGCCTGGCTATTTGACCCCGAGTGTCCATCATCCGTAGTAAAGAGACACAATAACTCATCAAAACCTAGCTCTGTAAGACAACGTATTACGCAAAATTTACATAGCACGTAAGGCAGGAGTTGAATGTTTTGGGTTCATATGAACAAACCTCCCTTCGAACGGGTTTTACGTTTACGGGTGATAACTTGAGGGTGGGTACTTCCTGGAATTCCCTGTTTTCCCACGTTGGACGCTAAACCAATGGACCCAAAAGCGACAACTACCACTTCGAGGTCAGTTTCATTTTGTGTTATCCTAAAGCCGTAGTATGCCTGAACCGTTCGATCGTCTAACACAAAGTCTTTAGGCTGGATGCTGGCTGACGCGGCCAATTCAACTACTTGGCCTTCACTACGTTGTGTAACATTCTGGCTACTTGACCACGGACGTGCATTATCTGCACATAAGAGATTAATTTTTAAAACTTGGCTTTGCAAGAGAACGTATTACCCAAAATTTGCATAGCACATTATCCATGAGTTGAAGGTTTTAGATTCATAGGAACAAATAAAACCTTTCTTCATCCGACTTTTATGTTTACGGGCCATAACCTCAGAGTGAGTAGTTTCTGGATTTCCTCTTTTCCCACCGTTGAGACTGAAGCAATGGGACCAAAAGTTATGCCTGCCACTTCTGGTGAAGTTTCTTTTTGTGTTATTCTAAGACCACAGTATGGCTGAACCATTCGATTGTCCAATATAACGTCTTTAGGCTGGGTATTGGCGGAACATGCCAAGTTAACTAACCGGCCTGCTCAACGTCGTCTAAGATTCTGCGTACTTGACCCCAGACTTGGATTATCTACAAAGAAAAAACACTATAAATTACCAGAATTGACTTTGCAGGACAACATATTATCCAACATTTGCATAGTACATAAGGTAGAAGAACAATATTTTCGAAGAATGAAAATAAACCTCCCTTTCCCTGGAATTTAGTCCTATGGGCAATAACTTTAGCCTGGGTAGCTCCTCCTATTCTCTGGTTTGTTACCAGTGCCGCTGAAGCTAGGGCCCGAGAAGTTATGCCCGCTGCCCCCCAACCGTCATTCTGTGTTATTCTAAGGCCTCGGTATGGCGGAACCATATCATTGTCCAGGACAAAGTTTTTTGGCTGGATGTTTACTGAAGCAGCCAGATCAACCGAGCAGTCTGCAGGAGGAAAGTTGTTTATTTTAAGGCCACAGTATGTCTGTGGCTTTCCCTGAAACGTTAGACTTTGGGGTCTTTCTATTGTGAAGCAATCATATACCATATTTTTGTCTACATTTTGCTGGATGTGCACATCTCTTGAAATATCTAGAAAAATAGATAGGATTAGCAGGGCCAAATTGGGAACTATTGAGTGAATGATCTCTCAACTGATACATTTATGTTAAAGAAGAGAGGTACACTGATACCTAATGACTGAGGAAGAGGGTTTCTTATTTGCAGTCCTGAAAAATGCTGAGCCTTCCCATCACACGTGACACCTGAGCTACGTTGTGGTATGAATTGTTGATCAATCATTATACAAACTCCTGGAATGCTACAGCGTTGCAGTATAGATTAGAAAGAGCCTAAAGCAGAATGAACGTGTGTTTTTGTTGTGACGATCTTCAAACGTCAGAGACCCACACTGTTCCTCGCCTCCGTAAAAACTGAGTGAAGTAGACAGGCTACACTATATGATTCTTTAGTGGTTTCCTATGACAGGGGCCAGAAGGGAAATCATAGAATTCGAATAAAAGGAATATATCCTAAAACACAAAATAGAGTAGTAACCTTAAACTGACAATAGTAGACAAAAAGGCACACAGGAAACTAAACAGATAAGAGGTTAATTACACAAATGATGACAGGTCTTGTCTACTTTTTTTAATCATTGAGTGGGAGCTAGAGGACCTCTTTATAAGAGAACCTTATATACACCACTAACCAGACGTCGAATTATATAGTTCTCTTCATACAGCAAGATTGTAAACACAATGCAGGCTCATGTGCTGCTGTAGTGGAAAACAACTTTTGAATGCTAGTAATGTGTGTAAATGAATTGATCTGGCTCTAAACATCCAGCCTAAAAACTTTTTCCTGGATAATGATATAGTTCCGCCATACTGAGGCCTTAGAATAACACAGAATGGCACTATGTTGGGAGCAGCATGCAATGCCAATACCAAACAAAGACATGAAGATGAACAACAGTATCAGCTACCACGATCTTCTTCTGTTCATGCTTTTTAAGAGCACGATCATACAGATAGCTGGTGCAGCAACAGGCAAAAATACATGAGTAAACAATTGCGCATTTTTTGGTGCGTAAGGTGTTTCCTACAATGGTGTATTATTATCAGTGTATATGTTAGTATCTACTCTCTCTTAGGGTGGTAGCGTACTTGTGTTACCATAATCACTATACTTTTATAGTACATTAAATTTGTAAAGTGGAACGATTTGTTTTTCAAACGTTCTGTAAGTAGGGCTTTAAATACTTTATATGAAAGTTGTGGACTGTGCTGGTGGTTTGTAACGCAGCAGAGCTTGTTTAAACCATGGCATGATTTGTAATAACAGTTAAAATAATAAACCGACAATGCATTTAAATATATTCACCAGAGAAAAATTGATAAACCATATCTAAAACTGTTAACACCAAAAGGGTGAAAATGGGGAAAAAACCAACTAATGTTTCGCCGCATAAACTACTGTAAATTTGATTAATTCTCCTCAAATAAGCTTCTCATCACTTGCTAGAACAACCATAAACGATAACCATTTATTGCTTCCATCCTCTTATTCTTCATCATCAGACTGTACAATAAAAGTGCGCTTACACAATTTCAAGGAAACCCATGTCATAAAATGGAGAAAGAAGCCAATATTCTTCTACAATCAATAATAATACGGTATTACAATGATTTCATATACAACCATACAATGATTACACTCAGGTAAAATATGGTTCATAAACATTCAAACGTCACTACAATTGGTAAAACCGAAGACACATTCATAGCCAACAAATCACTTACCTTGTTTTGTTCTCACCATAGCTCGGTAAAACTGTGCCATCAAGATCATTATCCATAGATTCGTCCCCTGCAAGAAACCAAAACAGAGGAGGCATGTCAAACGTACTTCAATAGCTGAGTGATATGAATGTAAGGACGTTACGTACATGCTGTTTTTGCCAGTACTTGCTGCTGACATTAAGATAGTTGTGCCACTTACGTGCTTCAGTCGCTTTGCCAATGCTTGAGTGCCCGATGCATTACCCTCTTGATTGCCTTTCCCACTCACCTTCAATCCCCCATTTCCATCTGAGTTAGTGGGAAGGAATGTATCAAAAACTGCATCATAGGACCATCTGCAGGAGCTGGTTCTTTGCAGGTTCGAGAAAACAATAGCCAGGAGGTAAAAAAAAAGGCTTGTGTAAAGATGGTGAAACTATTTATATAATACGTACATTGTGACGCCTCTTTTTTCCATCTTCTTGATGGGGGTCGGCACAACAAACGCTTCATTTTTCTGGACTCCCCAGGAGCCACACTTCTCTGGTATAATTCCAGCATTAACCTCAAGAACATACTCAGACGGGTACTTAGGCATCCCTGGAAGTAGAAACTGACCACAATTAAAGCTTTCATACTCCCCATACTGGTAGTAAGTGCACGCTTTTAGCTCAAATATGAATGTGCCCCCAATAAGCTCACGCATAGCATTAGCAAGGATCGCATCATAATTCGAAATCTCCTGTAAAACCACAGGCAGACGTAAATTCTAAGCGGCAGGGAACCTGCCATATGGGAAGGGGTAAACAATAGACACAAACCAGTTCCTGGTCATCGAGCAACGCCTTCGCTGTCCGCTTGATCAGTTGTTCACCCGCCTCATCAAGCAATACGACACCAACATGGGCAGTCATATCTTTCACATCAAGCTGAAACCTGTATCTGAGTTTTGCAGCAAAGAGGCATTACTATCACCAATTAACAACATAAAGTTCTGTACAACCGAACGATAAAAATTGCTCGGTACCATGCACGTGGAAACATGACCAGCATGTCACATGCATCAAACCAAAAATTCCCGTCCTTGCGGGTTACACCTTTCCTGTAGCGTCCACTGTTGCACGTGAAGTTGAACCAGCTGTTCTTTGTTCGTACACCTGTAACCTGCACAGCCCCCCTAAAAAAGGCCGGTTGTTCCAAAGAAATGGGGAGGACAAAAGTGGTGGTCAAGCTATAGCAAGAAAGTAGAAACGTGGTAAATGAGCTGCAAGAGTACAAACCTGGTTTTTGTCCTGCCTAGCCAACTGTAAAAGTTCGCCAGTGTAGCAGTCTGGTGTGGCTGATTACCAACCGGTTGTGTCTCTTTATACAGGTCAACACCCCTTCCAATACTGACAACAGGCTTACAGAAAGCATACCAAAACACTTCCAACCATATAAACATAACTTTTTAGATAGTGTTACCTTATTGCAGCGTTAAATTCTTCCAGTTGTGGTATAGTGTTGTAGTCGAGAATCATCATCGATGAGGAGCTAGACAATATAAGTGCACCTGCAAAGGAAGCTGACTATCAGATAAATATCTCAACCTAACCAGAGGTTGTAAAATTCCGGCCTCATACCAAGGTACAACTTCACGCTCATTGAAGTCATATAACTGTATAGACACCAGACTTTTTCTCTTTCTACTGAATGAACGTCCCACCAAGCTTCCCCCATAGTGTCACAGGAATGTACCGACCCCTAACAGCAGGAGAAAAGAGTAAACATGGTCTTTTTAATACACATCTGCGAGGGTTGTGTATCTTACCATTCGTTGCGTAGCTTGAAATCCAACGTCTGCCTCCCGGTTGACTTCGTTGACACAGCCCCAACACTTGTATCATAGCCAACCACATTTATCTCAACATTGAACACCAATTCAAAGGGAACAGTGAGCACAAACCATATTCCACACATAGCAGGAACATCCAGGTCTAAAACAACATTAGTGTAAAGAAAACAATGATGGGGACCCCAAACAACCCGCAATTTTTTTAAAAGGTTCTCATAAACCCTGAACGTCACAATGTAGAGAAGGAATGAAAGCCAACCGACCAATTTAAATACCAAAATTAGATACACATGAAGAACACACCAACGAAGTAACTGTTACCAGTGACCTCTAAATCTTCAAGCTGAACTATCGCAAAAGGATGTTGGACAAACCCTTCATGCTCCCCAGCCACCTTCCTCACCACCGTCAACCCCTGAAGTTCAATCAAGAATCGGCTGTCCTTTAGAATCCGGTATTCTTTACGGTTGTTCTGAATGATAAAATCCTTCAACATATAGACACACCCTTCGTTGAGCTTATCCATAAAAAAATGAGCAATATTGCCCCTGGAAGTTACGTGGATAGAATTCCCCTGCAAATAACATCAGCTTAACGCAAACCATTAACAACAAAATCAATATTACATGTTAATATTAGTACAAAGAATAACTTTACTAACATCGTTATCAGATAGTATGTAATATGTGCTCATATAGCGACCATTGGCATTGTTGCAATGCCATCTTCTACAAACCATTACAAACAGAGGCCCGAATTACTCTAAGCCCAACTCTTCAAAACACAAACCTGATGGTGGGGGCGGGTGTGAGATTGATTGAACGGGACGCTTCGACATTGCAAAATACCTTTGCCTGCTCTGTTGTATGACTACCATGAAGAAAGTGTACATCTGCTCAAATCTTCATGAAATTTGATTCCGAAACTTGCTGTAGCTTCGTATTGACATATAAAATCTTCTGAAATCAATAAAATACATAAAAAAAACTTGAATACGTGGCCAAATTATGATCCAAAGTAGGACAGTTTGACTTTTCAAAAGTCAAACTTCATGAAATCAAGCAATTCTAATAAGGTATATGATTAGTTGACTTTAAATAATTTTGATTTATATTCTTTCTATGAGGTTGCTTGAACTGAAATGAATGAATTTCATGTGGGTAGGAATGTTGAAATTAATGACACAACTAGTTGCAGATCGGTTTGTTCAAAGGTCATGATAAAAAAATGAAATGTAAAAACGTTCATTCGAATCTCTCAAAATTGGCATACTTTATAACATTTCTTCTAAACAGTTGTTTCACAACTAATGAGATCAGAATGTAACTGACAATAGATCTGTGTTATTTGTGTGCAGAAGTAGGTTTTTAATATCTTTTTGCATCATTTCAGTGGATAACTTTTTTGAAATTTAAATTTGAGACGTGTACTTGTGATTGTTCAGAGAATCTACTACTAACTCCAAGGTCAAGGCAGATCGCATCATTTTCCTCTAATCTGGTCCGATAATTTCCCAACCTTGTAAGTTTGAAATTTCATTTCATTATGTGAAGGTCTTTTGCTTTGTAAACTATAGTCATGTTGACATGCTGTAGAAGATAAAAAAAAGTTCATATTTATTTTTTTGCACCTGGATTTGGTTTTTTTTTCTTCTCACTGATGACATATGTTTTGTTTGTAACCAGTGGGGAAATATTCCATTGATCAAGTTTAATGTAGGTCGAATACACAAGTGTGTCATTTGGGGATCTTCTTTGATGGTGGTAGTTTTCTTTGAGTTGCAGGTATTGTTTTTAATCTGATGGATGTTCTAATTTTTTGTATAAATTATGTGTGCTTTCTATCTTTTTTGATTTATTAAAGCTCATTATATTTGAATTGAGCACGTGAAGTCTGCATTGTTGTTTGTTTCGTTTTTTTTATCATGTTCTAGATTAGAGAAGAATCACATTTGTTTGAGTGGAGGTGACTTCTATAACTAGGAAAAGATTGTGTGTCATAGTTTAATATGTAAATTATGTGTTTCGATGAAATGCCTCATTGAGTTTGTTGTAGTTTTTTTTTTGTTTGTTTGTTTTTGTAAATGATTAGGTCCATAAATTTATATGGATACAGTTATTTAAAATAGTTTTAGAACTCTAAAGTATGTTTTTCTTTATGAGTTTTTATTAGTGGGGTATACAACTTATAATTTATTCACTTTTGAAGTTTGTGAGACGGGTAAAAGAAACGTAGACTTTCTGAAGGTCATGTTGATAATTAGAAAAGTAGTTTTAATCTTTTTCGTATAATTCTTTTTATATCACAACCTCGGGTATTTACCAGGGTCACTGATTAGTTGTATAGTACACCTATCAATAATAATTTTCACTCCCTATTCTTCTTCTCCTTGTTTGCTATTGGTCCTTTATTTCAACACGTTATCAGCACGGTTTGCTTTTAGAGTTGAAGCAACATAAGGTATGTGATATTATAGACTTGTTTCTTATTGACTTTAATCTACCCTATAATCATAACCTTTCATGTGTATATTTTATATGTTAAAAAATAATATTTTGTGGTATTAAATTATTTGAAAATTTCAAAGATTCTAATTCGTTGTTTGTCGGGTTACAATATTAGCAAAACTCTTTCATATCGTATTTGTGTTTGCACAGACTTGTTTTCAACTTTTGGAGTTAGAAACACATTCGTTTCTGCGATAAAAGGTTAATAAAAAAAATTAGTATATTGGTGGTGTTTTGTGATTATTATCTCTACCTTAAGGTATGTTAATATTTTTTATGAACTTGATCGTTTTTGTCTTCAATCTCTTAACATAATCTTATTGTAATTCATACAATTTTTAGATTAAACGGAGATCTTATTTTTCGTTTTAATCCAATTAATTCTTCAACTATAACGGGTAAAATTTTATTAGAATCTCTGAATAATAAATTTTGTAAGAGTTTATTACGAGAATTTTATAATTGAATAGCCTCTTTATATATTACTTGATCTGATATATGGTTTTGTTGGGATAAAAAAATAACAAATTAAAATCTATTTTCTTGTTATTTTAGATTATAATTGTTTCAATTAATAAGTTTGGATTTCGTTTTGAAAAAAAAACTACAACATATCTCCTACTGTTTTATAGTTATTTTCAAATTAGTACTAACTTTTAATTGTTGTGGTATTGTAATTTTTATTGTTTAAATAAGTTTTATATTAACTTTTAAACTATGTGAGATATTAATTTATATGTTTTTCTAATATAGTTCAACATGTAAAATCTCGCAAAGCTTGATTTTTTGGCTTTAGACATTACTGGGAATAAATATTTATCATGGATATTGGATGCTGAAATACATTTGATTGCTAATAATCTTGGTGATACAATGAAAGAAGCAAATAAAGCAACTACCCAAGAAAAGGCCAAGGCGATGATTTTCTTACGCCATCACATTCATGAGGCTTTAAAAAATGAATACCTCACTATAAAAGATCCACTTGTCTTGTGGACCAAACTAAAAGAAAGGTATGACCACCAGCAAATTGTAATTTACCAAGAGCTCGTTTTGATTGGTATAACTTAAGGTAGCAAGACTTTAAATCTATAAGTGAATACAACTCGGAAATGTTTAGAATCACCTCACAATTGATTCTATGTGGGGATAATATTACTGATAAGGAGATGTTAGAAAAAACATTCTCCACCTTTCACGCCTCAAATATGGTCTTGCAACAAAAATATCGTGAAAGGGGGTTCACTAAACATAGTGATCTAATATCATGTTTACTTGTGGCCGGGCAAAATAATGAGCTCCTAATGAAAAATCATGAGACTCGTCTGGTCGGTACAACCCCATTCCCAGAAACGAATGCGGCAACATATAAAGACTAAGGTGGAAATCGCGGACGTGGGCGTAGTCATGGTTACTATCGTGGTCGTGGTCATGGTCGTGGACGTAGATATAGTCGGGGAAATTATCATGGTGTTCAGTTCAAAAACAATAGATTCCACCAAAAGTCTCATAAAAATGAAAAGAAAGCCAATGATGAAAGAAATAAAAAGAAAAATGGAACCTAATCAAATGAATGGAATCGGTGTGGAATGGACAATCATTGGGCTCGTACTTATCGTACGCCAAAACATTTGGTGGAACTTTACCAACAATCTATAAAAGATAAAGGAAAGAGAATAGAGACAAATTTCACATATGAGGATGACAATGCTTATATTCCCGGTGGTCAAAAAGATCTTCATGGTACAACTCATATGGATTCTAGCGATTTTCCTACTGATACAACTACTCTGAATGTTGGTGATTTCTTGGTTGATACAACTAATCAAAATGTTGGTGGTTCCGGAGCTAATACAAATAAGTTGGATGCTTGCAATTTTCTCTATGCTTGAATTATTAGCTTTTAAGTTATGTTATTTTCTTATTGTTTTGGATATTTATTTGAGATTTTTGAAATATTTGGTTTATGGTACTTGTTTTGTTTGAAACGTATTAGACATATTGTTTATAATACTTTGTTTTTATTTTATGAAGAAGCATGTGGAGCTTTTAGCGAAAATGTCTATTAATGACGAAGATATATATCTAATCAATAGTGTAACTACACATACAATCCTCAAGAAAAGAAATCATTTCTCTAATTTAATCATAAAAGAGGCATGTGTTAGTACAATAACTAGTACTACAAAATTAATTGAAGATTTTGGAGAAGATTATATAGTAACCACGTAGAACACATTTAAAATTTAACAATGAATTATTTTCTCTATTGTCTCGAAGAAATCTAATAAGTTTTAAAGATATTCGTCTAAATGGATATCATATTGAGACTACAAGTGGGGGACATGATGAGTACCTTCATATCATAAGTATAACTTCGGGTGAAAAGAAGGTATTAGAAAAGTTACCATCACTTTCCTCTGGTTTGTACGGTACTAAAATTGTTACAATTGAATCAAATGCAATCATAAATCAAAAGGTTATGGACCGAGAAAATTTTATCATTTGGCATGACCGGTTAGGCCATCCCGGGTCAATAATGATGCGGAAAAATAGAAAATTCATGTGGGCATTCTTTGAAGAACAATATGACTCTTTAAACTAAAGATCTTACATGTGTTACATGCTCACAGGGGAAACTTATACTTGCCCATCACCAAAAAAGGTGGGGAATGGATCCCTTAATTTTCTGGAAATGATACATGGGGATATATGTGGGCCTATACATCCGCCTAGTGGACCATTTAGATATTTTATGGTCCTAATTAACGCGTCAACTAGATGGTCACACGTGTGCTTATTATCAAGTCGTAATGTGGCATTTGCACAACTACTTGCACAATTAATAAGGCTAAGAGCACATTTTCCAGATTACCCCATAAAGAAAATCCGGTTGGACAATTGTGGTGAGTTTTCATTCTAAACATTTAATGATTATTGCATGTCTATTGGGATAACTGTACAACATCATGTTGTACATACATAAAATGGGCTCGCTGAATCGCTTATCAAGTGGCTTGAAATGGTTGCAAGGCCAATGATTATGAAATCAAAACTACCAGTTTCTGCTTAGGGACATGCAATTTTGCATGCAGCAACACTAATTCGCATCAGGCCAAGTAGTTATCATACATCCTCCCCATTACAATTGGTTTTTGGTCAAGAACCAAATATATCCCATCTAAGGATTTTTGGCTGTGCAGTATACGTTTCAATCTCTCCACCACAACGCACAAAGATGGGACCTCAACGAAGGTTGGGAGTATATGTTAGGTATGAATCACCATCTATGATTAAGTATTTAGAGCCATTAGGTACCTTGAGGAGACGTTAGACATGATGGATCCGGATGAACCTTAGGTACCTGAATATGAAGAGATCTCAATAAATTACATCATGTCTAGAAAGGTATGGAACCGGAAAAAAATCGACGTCGATGATATATCTTCATATAATGTAGCGCTAGAAGTACTAGAAAACGATGAGGATCAAGAACCAAGATCTGTTGAAGAATGTAAAAATAGAAATGATTGGCAAAAATCGAAAGACGCAATTTAGGCTGAATTGAGTTACCTCACAAAACGAAAAGTTTTTGGACCTATAGTCCACACACCTGAAGGTGTAAAGTCCGTCGGATATAAATGGGTCTTTATGCAAAAACGTAATGAAAAAAATGAAATTATTCGGTACAAGGCACGATTGGTAGCACAAGGTTTTTCTCAAAAACCAGGAATTGATTATGAGGAGACATATTCTCTAGTGGTGGATGCGACAACTTTTCGTTATCTTATTAGTCTGGTAATACAAGAAGGGATTGACCTGCATCTAATGGATTTAGTGAAAGCCTACCTCTGTGGCTCACTTGATACCGAAATTTACATGAAACTTCCTGAAGGGTTTAAATTTCCAGAATCATGTAATTTAAGTTCTCGAGAACATCTTTCAATAAGATTAAACAAATCACTATATGTGCTAAACAATCAGGGTGTATGTGGTATAATCGCCTTAGTGAGTATCTATTGAAAGAAGGTTATAAAAATGATTTTGTTTGTCCATGCATTTTTATGAAGAGGTCGGAATCTGTGTATGTCATTATTGTTGTATACGTTGATGATTTGAATATCATTGGAACTCCTTGGGAGCTTTGTCATGCGGTTGAGTACTTGAAAAGAGAATTTGAAATGAAAGACCTTGGAAAGACAAAGTTTTGTCTTGGATTACAAATTGAGCACCTTAAAGACGGAATCCTTGTGCATCAAGGAACTTATACAGAGAAATTGCTCAAAAGATTTTATATGGTAAAATCACACCCACTAAGTACTCCAATGGTTGTAAGGTCCCTTGATGTTGAAAAGGACCCATTCCGTCTCCCAAATAATGAAGAAGAAACTCTTGGTCCGGAAGTGCCAAATTTAAGTGCAATTGGTGCATTAATGTTTCTTGCTAGCCATAAACATCCAAATATATCATTTTCTTTAAATTTAATGGCAAGATATAGTTCATGTCCAACAAGGAGGCATTGGAATGGTTTGAAACAAATATTTCGATACCTTCAAGGTCCAAAAGATATGGGTTTGTATTTTACGAAACAACCCAAAACTAGTTTGGTTGGTTTTGCAGATACAGGGTATATGCCTGATCCTCACACTGGCGATCTCAAACAGGATATTTGTTCACAAATGGTGGTACCGCAATATCATGGTGCTCCGTCAAGCAGACAATCATAGCTACTTCATCTAATCATGCAGAAATATTGGCAATCCATGAAGCTTGTTGAGAATGTGTGTGGTTAATAACTTTAATACAACACATTCAAGGATCACGTGGTATTTCTTCTAGAGACAATGAACCAACAACTTTATATGAAGACAACACAACATGAATTGCTCAACTTAAGGAACGATACATCAAAGGCGACGAAACCAAGCATATTTTACCTAAATTCTTTTTCACACATGATTTGCAAAAGAATGGTGGCATTATTGTTCAACAAATTCGTTCTAGTGAGAATTTGGCAGACTTGTTTACCAAATCGCCTCCAACTTCAACATTCAAGAAACTAGCTCATGAGATTGGGATGCGACGACTCAAGGAGCTTAACTAATAATCATCAGGGGGAGAACATATGCGCTGCACTCTTTTTCACTTAGCTAAGGTTTTGTCCCACTAGGTTTTCCTGTCAAGGCTTTTAATGAGACAACATCCTAATGCTTATGAAGTTGATAACCAAGGGGGAGTATTATAAATATAATATATTATTGTGGCTATCAATTCCTTATATAGTTCGTCTTGCTCTCCAAGTTTTTCCATCCCTATATATATTCCCTTGTATTTTATTGTAAAGTACACCTATCAATAATAATTTTCTCTCTCTATTCTTCTTCTCCTTGTTTGCTATTGGTCTTGTATTTCAACAGAGAGAATATTCTATCTTTTATTTACATTTTTAGTTTTTAATCTTACTTTATTTGGAAGTTTGCAGGTTTTTTCCGTAAACCTATCAATTTGTAAGGCCCATGACATAGATAGACTACACCAATGATACTAATGATAAAATTAATAGACGTATGATACAATATATCACAAGATGATTAATAAACAAACATAAACATGTATCATGTTGGTTGATTGTCGTTACATTAAATTTAGGAGCCTAAAGTTTAGTCTAAACTAATAGATAAATTAATAGATTTCAAAACATTCCTTTCAAATACTTAAATTTGCAGTTTTGTCCTAAAAAGAAGATTCAACAAGCACGCTTCGTTTCAATTTTCCTAAGAAGAAAAGATATCATGGTAGAATCTCGGAGATCATGTCGGCAACCATGATCTGTCGCCTTCAACTTATACTGACGTTATCATTTGAGAAAACTAATGAACGTACATTACAATACATCACGAGAGAGTTGACAAACTAACAAAAAACAAGTATCATGCGCAAGTTTCCCACTAGTAATTAAATACCTTTTCTGAAGGAGCAAAGAGGGGTAAATTTAAGGAAACTTTTTTTAAAATGTCCATTGTTTTATGGTTTAATCGACCATAAACAATAATTGGTCTACCATAAATAAAAAAATCAATTACATATTTTAAAATAATCAAAAAATGCCATATAAAAAAGTTAGACTATATTTACACTGTATATTGAGGTTGATTTGACCGTTTATTTTTTCTTTAAAATTTTAAGTTTTAATGTTTAATAATATAATATTCTTTTAATTAGTTTTGGTTAAATTTTGTTCATCTTCTATATATAAAAGTATAATGTTCTATAAAATTCCGATTATGACGTTGCGACGTGCTCATTTTTATCTAGGTGAAATTTATGTCAAGCGTTTCAATAAAAATTTGAATGGGTTCGGTTTTGAAAAAGAATATGTCGGATTGTAGATAAAGATGAGCACATCACAACAGTATAAACATAATTTTATAAGGGAAAAGACGAAAACAGTCATTTTGACCACAATTTGACCCATTTTAGATTTTTGGTCTCAAAACAACCCCTCCTCGACGGTCGTCAGTGGCCACCTTCTATGGTCTTCCAACCGTCTTCCTCGACTAATGTAACCCCGCCACGTCACCAGTAATGGTCGCCGCGACCGTCCGCCACCCTGACAACGACGATCGCCAGATTCCGTCTGCAACGGTCACTGCGACCATCTGACAAGATTGTCGGAGTCGCCACCACCGTCGATATATATATATATATATATATATATATATATATATATATATATATATATATATATATATATATATATATATATATATAGAGAGAGAGAGAGAGAGAGAGAGGAAGGATAAAATGAAAACCTCTCCGAGTTTGGAAAACCGTGAAAACCAAGCTAAAAAATTCGATTTTTGTTCCGATTTTTTTTATGGTGATTCTCTAAGTTAAAAAACCCCCCTTTATGCAAAAAAATAAAAAAACGCCTAGTCAATTTTTTTTAGAAAAATATTTTATAACCGAGGTTACATATGTAACAGTACCCTGTTACATATGTAACCTCGGTTATAAAATATTTTTCTAAAAAAAATTGACTAGGCGTTTTTTTTATTTTTTTGCATAAAGGGGGGTTTTTTAACTTAGAGAATCACCATAAAAAAAATCGGAACAAAAATCGAATTTTTTAGCTTGGTTTTCACGGTTTTCCAAACTCGGAGAGGTTTTCATTATATCCCTACCCTACATATATATATATATATATATATATATATATATATATATATATATATTGAAAAGTTCATTGTAGACACCCCCATAAGTGTAGACAGGTAGACACCCTTTTTCACCATTAGATCTCTTGATCTAATGGTTGTGATTAATTTCTTTTTTTTCTTTTTTACACTTTTCAAACAATTTCGCATGTGAAAAAAACAATTTATTTATTTTTCTTTTTTTTTCTTTTTTTTCTTTATTTCTTTTTTATTTTATTTTATTATTATTTTTTTTTCAAACAATTTCGCATGTGAAAAACAAAATTTATAGACACTTTCGCATGTGAAATAACTCTTTTTCACATGTGAACTTGTTTGAAAAGTGTGAAAAAAGAAAAAGAAGATTAATCACAACCATTAGATCAAGAGATCTAATGGTAAAAAAAGGTGTCTACCTGTCTACACTTACGGGGGTGTCTACAATGAACCTCACCCTATATATATATATATATATATATATATATATAGGGGAAGGATCAAATAAAAACAAGATGTTATTGCGAAAACAAGAAAACAAATATTAAAACCTCTATAACTTCCTCATACGATAATATTTTTTAAAAAAATTTGCACCAAAAGTCTTAAAATTATGTCACCTTTAATTCTGGGAAAAAAAAATTAAAAATATAAAATTTCGTGATTTTTTTTATTATTGCACATGTGCAATAATACGTATTAATTATATTACACATGTGCAATATTAACAAAAAACGTTAATTTTTTTTAATTTTTTCCAGAATTAAAGATAACAGAATTATAAGATCTATGGTACAATTTTTTTTATCAAAAATATTAACGTATGAAAAAGTTATAGAGGTTTTAATATTATTGCACATGTGCAATAATAAATTTTTATTGCACATGTGCAATAATAAAAAAATAAAAAAAACGTTGAATTTTTTTTAATTTTCTCCAGAATTAAAGATAACAGAATTATAAGATTTATGGTGCAATTTTTTATAAAAAATTTTAACATATGAAAAAGTTATAAAGGTTTTAATATTATTGCATATGTGCAATAATAATAATAATAAAAATTATTGCACCTGTGCAATAATAATTTTTAAAAAAATTTGATTATTTTTTAAATTTTTTTCCATAATAAAGATAACATAAATTTAAGGATTTTGGTGCAAAATTTTTATAAAAATATTAACGTATGAAAAAGTTATAGAGGTTTTAATATTTGTTTTCGTGTTTTCGCAATAAAAGTTGTTTTCACATGATCCTTATATATATATATATATATAGATTTGGGGTAGAATACATCCACCAAAAATCTCTACATCCTCTACATCCACCCCCTTTTTTTTAAAAAAAAACATTCTTTTAAAAAAAAAAATTAAAAACCTTCATAAGTCAAATAGATATATATTCTTTCTGGAACACTTTTTTTATATTTTAATTTTTATGGCGTTTTTATTATTTTTTCAAAAAAAAACGCCAAAAATACACAAAAAAAAAAACAAGTAATAATTTTTTTTTTTTCAAAAAGAAATGTGTGTTTTGGTGTGTCTAGAAGAATGGTGTTTTTAGAAAAAAAAAATTTAATTAACAAAAAGTGTTTTTTGGTGTTTTTTTTTGAAGAAAAAAAACACCAAAAAAAAAACACCACAAAAATTTTTAAAAAAAAGTGTTCTAAAAAGCTAACATAGCGATTAGAGGTATAGTGTTTTCAAAAAAAAAATTGTTAGAAAGTGTTTTTTGGTGTTTTTTGTGAAAAAGAAGGTGGATGTAGGGAATTTGGTGGATGTAGCCTAACTCAACTATATATATATATATATATATATATATATATATATATATATATATATTATTTCAAAATTTAATATTATATACCTTCGTCCGGTTGCACGGTCCTCCCCAACTGGATCCACGGTCGTCCGACCGTCGGACAAAATAATTAAATATTTATTTTTATAAATTAAATAAAATATTTTTTTATATACCTTCCTTTATTATATTTATATTTAATTTATTTTATTTTATAATAAAAAGAAATCATAATTTTATTTCAAATAACTAAAATAATATTTATTTACTTTTGTTTTTTTCACTTAATATATATTTTTGAAGAATAGTGATTATTCTGATTGATTAAGAGAATGTAGTACAGAGTGTCTAGAGTCCCTTTTGGGAAATGTACTTCGTATATTTATAGTACAAGGATCCTAACAACCCTAACGACTCATAGGGCCCACTGGATCTTCCATCATGGGCTCTAACTTTTAGGCTCTATCTTGGAGGCACGTGGAGTACTCTTATTCCTCTTCCTCTAATACCTCCTTTTCTTCGGGCAAGTTGAGATGAACGTCCAGGTATGCCGTAGATTAGGCCCTGTTTTACCATATTGGGCTAAACCTTAGGCCCTAAACATATCGGACCTCTTCAATTTTTATACCCTTTTTCTTTACCCCTATAAATACCACACCATTTACAACTATTATCTTCACACCAGGCTGTCCTTCCGCCGTTTCCGCCGTTTAAAGTCTCCACACTTTTCGTATAAATAGCCCTTCTTCACTTTTTCATATTCTCACCATCCTTTGTTTCTTCTGATTTCCAAATTGCTTATTCCCACCTTCCTTTCTTTATTCGACCATGTCTACTTCTTCCGACGAGGGTGACTGGAACCGTATCGCCTGTACCTTATCCGTGAACTCCTATGCGAACTTGGTCGCGGATCACAAGCTTGTTCAATGGGGGCCAATCCATTCGTCCGCCGGTCAAACGGCTGCCAATCCTCCTTCTGGCATGATAACCCTATATGCCGAGTGGTTTACTCACTGTAACTTCCGGGTTCCAGTGACAATGTTCCTGGTCAAGGTTTTCAAGGTTTTATGGTAACCATCTGTCGCAGGTTCATGCGAACGGGATGCAAAGGGTCATCTTCTTTGAGTTTTGCAGCCGTGCTCTAGGTCTGGAGCCCTCTGTGGGAATGTTTAATACTTTGTTTCGAGCCGTTATTCAAGACTCTTGGTATTCTTTTAACCAACGGCGCGGGGCTGGGGTGCACGCTCTTGAGCCTTCAAGGAGTATGCGAGGTTGGAAAGGTCGCTTTTTCTATATCTCCGCGAGGATTATTCCTGGTGATTTAGTGATGCGGTCTGTTAAGACTCCTTTGGTTGATGCTCCTCCCGCAGTGGTACCTCCGGTTGATGATCCTGATTATAACCTCTTGACTCGGCACCCCGTTCCTTATAAAGTTTTGGATGAGCATGCTTTGCTGAGTGTGGGGATGAGCCGCACCTGGGACGATCCTTAACGCATTCCCGTGTATGTGCGGGATGGACAGAGTAAGTTTCTTCATTTCTCTGCAATGTTTCTCCTATGCGGCTTTGCCTATTGTTAATTTTCTTTCTTATTTCCTTGTAGGGGTGAGTCCATACAACGCAGTGCGGTCTCCTATGCCTGGGAACCTTAAAGCCGTTTGCATGCTTATCCCTGCTACAAATCCAGGTTACCACCTTCGCTTCCAGGAGAATTTTTACCTTCCTACTCCACCGACTGGTGATTCCACAAGTGCGCCATCTGCTAGTTCGATGCCGCTTGGTGGTACTACTCCCCTTTCTATTCCTCTTTTAAATGTTGATTCTTCAATTGTGCTGAGCGATTCCGACTCAGGAGATGCTACGGAGTTGCTGCATCGACGCCGCACGTCTAGTTTTCCTACTGGTTCTTCTTCATCTGCTGCTGCGGCTACAACTGGTTTTCCCACTCCGTTGATAGGCTCAACGACTTCCAGTGCGGTCGGGCCCTTGGGCATCACCCCGCCCCCCCCCCCCCCCTTTCTTTTTCTTCCCCGCATCGGGGCCAAGAGATGATGGCTTTCCTTACCCCCCTTAACCTTGAGAAGAGCGACCGAAGTGGTGGATCTCATTCAAAAGAGCCGAAATTGACTTCCCCGCGCGGGGGAAAAAGGAAGAGTGGCTCGGAACGGTATGAGATTGTCAAGAGGCGAATTGTTGCCGGAGGATCCGGAGGACGTATTCCTGGTATGTTTCGTACTGTCCCCTTTGTTCTGCCCTTTTCTACAGTTTGTATGATAATTTTTACTGTCTTCATGTGCAGTTCCTGTGTTTGGTGGCCGCGGTCGGGGTCGTGATAGTTCTGAAAGTCGTCCTTCTGGGGACGCGGGTCACCCGGTTTCTACTCCGGAGCCACTAGTGACGCGTCCGGAAGACCATTCTGCCCTGCTACCTCCTCACGCATCTCCCGCCCGCTCATCTCCTCCTCCTCATGTGCCACTCAACTCTCCGCATGTGTCGGAGGAGCATAAGGAAGACGAGGGGGACAACTTGAGACCTTCTTCCCCACCCCCCGTTAATCAGAGCAAAGCGGACGGGAAGAAGGTTGCAGAGGATGCAACGTCAACTGTTAAGGTTCCCGCCCGTCCCCTATCCGAGGTGCGCGGGTTTTTTAGCCGGTCGAAGCGTTATGTTCCGGATTGGGCCCTTACTCGGGAATCCAAACTCCGGGATCCGGGGGTCTGCCGGAACTTTCTAGCTAATTGCCTCCCACCAGCGGAGAGGGAAGACCACATGCGTGCTGATAGGTCATCCCTGAGTGATGAAATGGCTGTCTACCTTGCGGGTTTGGTCAGCGTTTCTGTTGAGGTTGCTCGCCAGTGGTCTGAGAAGGAGGATCAGCTTGCTCTGAGCAAGGAAAATCAAGCAGAAGTCAAGAGGTTGAGGTCTGAAAACAATGAACTGAGTGCGGAATGTGTTCGACTGCGTCGTTTGAACAAAGAACAGACTGATCTGCATACTGATGCCGTGCAGAAGTGGGAGGAGGGTTGCCGTAGGACGAATGAGTTGCTTCAGAAGGAGACTCAGGCTGTGACTAACTTGAAGGCTAAACTTGCTCAGTTGGGGCAAGAAAAAGAAAAAGAAAAAGAGTTGGCTGCTCTCCGTCAGGAATTGTCCCACACTCGTGAGGAGGTGGTGAGTCAGTCTGATGCGGCCAAGAAGCGTTCTCATGAGCTTGTTGAAGTCCAGTCCCGTGTTTCAAACCTGGAAAAAGATAAGGCGGGACTAGAAGACCGGGCCAATTTTGCAGAATCTAGTGCGGAGCTCTGGAAAAGCAACTATGCCTGGCTTGCGAAAGAGGGGTTGCCATTGATGGTGGAGGCAATTCGGACCAGTGACGAGTTTTTCGATGGTGTTTTTAGCTTGAACGCACTGGCCGAAGTTTCTGGAAAACACGAGGGTGTTATTGCTGGCTATGAAGCTGCTGGGCAAGAGGTTCCTCTGGAGCAGTGCGAGGGAGTCGATCCTACTGCGGCAGACCGTTTAAAGAAGGCCCAAGACGAATTTGCCCTCATGAACTTCCCAATTCTTGAATATGTCACTTCGATGTCTCATCCAGACAACTTTCCGGAGTTGAAGGAATTTCTGTTGAGTTATACTGCGGAGGAAGAGTTCGTGACTGATGACGCAGGTAAGGGAAAAGGCTCCGCGGACCATAACGAAGAGCAACTTGCGAGCCATCCCGGACCATCCGGTGGTGGTGATTTTCAAGCTTAACTTGTTTTCTTTGGTCTCTTTTGACCTTTATTTTGTGATGTTAATGGTTTTCATGTAGTGTTGATGATGCGGAAGGTTAGCCGCATGTGGCGCCTTCTTTTAATCTTTGTCTTGTAATGTTCGAAAAACTTTCCTTCTTCCTTATCCATGTAATGCGGGTTGTTTTGTAATGGGAAGTTTCGGATGTTATCCTGGTTGCTTATTTTACTTAACGTTTGCAAGTTGTTTTGGGCTTAGAAATAACGCGACATCCATCGCGGTGGTTGGATCGTCACCCAACAGTTTATGTTATTTAGCCAACTTGTCTTTACATTGCCACACTACTCGACGGTTATATTTTTATTTCTGTAAAACCTGTCGAGTTTATGGTGGTCTTTTGGGGCTTGATTGCCTTTGCCAGCTGCGCTGTGTCGCGTCTTTGTAATATTTAGAGAATGTTCTAAGGAAAATTATATAAATAGAAAACTAGAAGTATTTTATTTGTGATAACTTGGCATGAGTTTTTACAAATGGCTTATCCGCGAGCCGTGCTTGTCAGCACATTTTTCACCTGACTTCGTCAAACGTAACACCTTCTTAGTTGTGCTGCGTTCCAGGTTCGTGGCACGTCTGTGCCGTCCAACCTTTGCAGTGCATAGGCTCCTTTTCCCAGCACTTCTTTTACGACAGACGGGCCTTCCCATTTTGGGGCGAGCTTTCCCGTAGGCCCGGAATGGCTTGCATCATTGTCCCGGAGCACATAGTCGCCCGGGTAAAACACACAGGACTTAACCCTTTTGTTATAGTACTTTGAAAGTTTCTGCTTATACCGGGCTTCCTTTACTGCTGCGGTGATGCGTCTCTCCTCCAGCATGTCCAAGTTTTCTAGTAACAGTTCCTCATTGTTGGTAGGTGGTGTGCGGACTCTGTCTGTTGGTAGTGTAGCTTCTGCGGGAATTACCGCCTCATGCCCGTATGTTAATGCGAACGGTGTTTCTTCATTGCTTGTTTTTGGCATGGTGCGGTGTGCCCATAAGACGTGAGGAAGAGCTTCTACCCATGAGACCGCGCCACTGGCTATTCGTTTTTTGATACCCTCTACAATACTGCGGTTGACCCTTTCCACTTGGCCGTTCCCCTGCGGATGTGCCACGGATGCAAATACTTGCTTGATTCCTAAATCCTCGCACCAGCCCCGTATCGTTCTATCCGCAAATTGGGTCCCGTTGTCGGTAATGAGGTAAAGTGGGAGCCCAAACCGGCATACTATGTTTTCCCATAAGAACCTCTTCACTTGTGTCGCGGTGATTGATGCAACTGGCTTTGCCTCCACCCATTTGGTAAAATAATCCACCGCGACAATCAGGAATTTGATCCGTCCGGGCGACTCTGGGAACGGACCAACTATGTCAACTCCCCATTTCTGGAAAGGCCATGCGGCAGTTACGGGTATCAAGTCATTCTTAGGTCTCAGCGTTTTAGGTGCATGCTGTTGACAGCTCATACATTTTTTGATGGCCGCTGAGGCCATGGGGTACATCCCTGGCCAATACACCCTGATGTTCCTGAGTTTTGATACGACTAGGTTTGGGCCCGCATGGATACCGCACGTTCCCTCATGTACTTCTTCAATGAGGTGTGCTGCTTCACCGAAGGTTATACATCGCAGGAGTGGTCGTGCGAACGTCCGCCGGTATAGATGGTTGTTTTCAAGCGTGTATTGGAGGGCTTGTAATTGGACCTTTCGGGCTTCACCGGGGTCTCTTGGTAATTCTCCTTTCCTTAAGTAGTTATAGATTGGGGTCATCCACGTGTACGCGGATTCAGAAATTTCATCAACTTCTGTTTCATTTACGGATGGTGCGGATAAAGTTTCGATCCGCACATCTTTGGCTAAATGGCTGAACTGCACGGACGCAAGGCGGCTGAGTGCGTCTGCTTTCTTGTTGCGGCTGCGGGGGATATGCTCGATAGTATAATGGTCGAACCTGGTGAGTAGTTTGGTAGCCAATGACAAGTACTGACTCATGTTGGTGCCCTTTGCTTCGTAAGTGTTATTTATCTGGTTCACCACCAAAAGTGAGTCAACATGCACGCGGATTTTCCTGGCTCCCATCTCATGAGCTAACCGTAACCCTGCCAAGAGAGCTTCGTATTCTGCTTCGTTGTTTGTGCTCGTGAAGTCTAGTCGCACGGCATAAGTGATTTCGACTCCTGATGGGTCCGTAAGGATCAAACCCGCACCACTTCCCTCATCGTTGGAAGCCCCGTCGGTATACAAAATCCAGTACTCTTGGCCATCTGGCACGGTTGGTTTTGCGGATAAACTGGTCCGTACTTCTTGCTCCTTGCCTTTCGGCACTTCAGCCATGAAGTCAGCTATGAGCTGCCCCTTGACTGAGTTTCTTGGTTTGAAAGTGATGTCATAAGTGCTGAGTTCGATGGCCCATTTTACTAACCGCCCCGGCAGTTCCGGTCTGCGGAGCAATTGTTGTAACGGGAAAGTACTCAGTACTTCTACTTCATGATCATGAAAGAAACGCGTCACCCTACGAGGGGTGTGTACCAGAGCCAAGACCAATTTCTCCAATGTGCTATAATGACTTTCTACTGAAGTGAGGACCCTGCTAACTGTCACACCCCGAGAAATGACTAAATATGGGCATGTGACTGGTTTGGCATCATGGTCATGGTTATGAATGATGACGTCAACTGAACATTTAATTTAACTATTTGTCTTTCGAAAATATAAGTTTCAAACATTTGATTAAACATCTAAAACCGTGGCAGCGGAATTTAAAGTAGTGGTTACATGATATGTTTTCCAAAAGACAAAGTCATGAGATTTATAAACATAACTACCCTAAGGCGTAATGCGACTAAATCTCCAAAATGAAATGCATGAGCACGCGGCAAGCAGACCATGATATGACAAGCAGGATCAGAACAGAAAAACATAGAGTTGCAGTCTTTAATCACCTGAGAATTCAAGAATAAAAAGAGTCAACAGAATTGTTGGTGAGTTTCACAGGTTTAATGACACTGAACTTGTTTGAAAACATGTTTGAAAATGTTTGGCTTATCTTGATATTAGTTTGTTGACACTGTTGTGGTAAAGATTGAACACGAACCTTGAATTCAAAACTAACTGTTTACCCACTCCTGATGTTCTTCCCCAAGAACACCGAATGACTAGAATAACAAATGTACCCCTTGACTATAACCATGGAGTCATGACTGGAGCGACCAAGTCAGAGTAGGGTCGTCAACCCAAATAGATCTATTCACAAGCTATCGTTTCGAATGAACTAATTGAATCCAATTAATAGTGGGACTTAGGCATATAACATGAATCAACATGAATACACAAGTTGGGGATATGAAAAGAACATGCAATCATTACGTCGTACAGTTATCATAATATCAGACAGTTTGAAATTGAAAAGCATTCATTGAATTCTCCCCCAAGTTAGAAAACAGAAATGGAAAAGGGGCCGTGAAGACTCACATGTTTGAAGGTGGATGACAGGTATGTTTGGTTGAACTTAGCCTAGCAAACGTCTACAAGATAATGTTATGACGTATTAGGGTTTGGCTATCTTGAGTTAGTGAATACGTCACTCAATGTTCAAGGTTAAGTCTCGACTGGTTATTACCCGATGATGGTGATGGAAATCCTAGAACTTATTTATTGTCAAATAAATAATATTGAAGTTGATGGAATTTATTTATTTATAATGAATAATAAATAATGATTTCACTTTCACGTTTGAAAAATAAATATTGAATAATATAGATTATTTCCATTAAACGTTAGGAAAATTATAATTATTAAATTCACTAATATTTATAACGTTTCGTACCTTCCGATTAATAATATAATTTTTCTTTTCGTATGGAGAATATTTCCAAAATATACGAAATTACATTTTGGTATTATTAAGTGTAGGTTTGTTTATAAAACATGTTTTCCAAGTTTGAGCTTTATAAAACATTTTTATGTGTCAAAATATGCATGTTTCATGTTTTGAACTAAGCTCAATTCCCATTCGAAAAATAAGTTATAAACTTTGTTGAAATGTCGTAGTTACGATATTTAACCGTTTTATTTCCAAGTCTTTATCTTTTCGAATTATTGAGTATGTTTAGAAAACATCTTTGGCAACACCAATAAAACATTGCAAGTCCTAAGTGGTCACAACTTGTCAAAGGTCTTACACTTAGTTTTTCATAAGAATAAATGGTATTTATGTCATAAAAATTCCATGTTTTTATTTTCTTGAAGTTTCATGTTTAAATCTTTGGTAAACACTTTTATGACCCAAAAATCATCTTTTAGTAAACTTTGGTTTTGGTTTGAAGTCAAATTACAAGTGTTTTTGAAGTTTTGGGAAAAAAATATATTTTTCTGCTTGACAGCAGATTTATGACACGCAGGAAATGTGTGTCATCTCTGTTCAGTGTTTTTGTTCATATAGTTCACAGATGACAGCAGATTTATGACACGCAGAATGTGTGTCATCTCTGTCCAGTTTTTACCCAACTTATATCTTTCTTAAAAATCCGATTTTTAACACTTTGTATGTCTATTTCTCACCAAGATAAGTGTTCCAAATTATATTTAACATACAAGAACTAATATTTTCCAACCTTGGTCATTTAAAGTGATTCTTTTTAACAAAATACAAGTTATATATATATTTTGTCAAGAAATCTTTTTACCATAACTAGTTTCCATCACAAGCACATAACCACAATAACATACATGTTTGCTAGCATGTCATACAACAACCAAATCAAGACTAAATCATGAACATGACATGTGACATAAAGATATGAAGGATTTATAGAAAAATAAGCAAGAAAGTAAGTTTCCTCACTTAAAGCTTTCCGGATCGGTAATGACGTTAATGGGTTGTTGAACTAGCTTCCAAGTTTAGCTCCAAACCCCACCTTGATCTTGAAATATGAAGGGAATGGTGATGAGAGATCAAGAGTTTGTCATGGATTTTGACAAGAAAAACAAAGATTAGAAAGGTTTGTTCATGAAGGATTAGAAAGAATAATGAAAGAAAGATGATGAAGTAGAAGTTGTTGTTGGATTACCTTGATCAAAGGAGGCGATTAGAAGCTAGAATGCAAGGTGGTTGATGGTGAAAAGTGGTGGTGGTGGCGGTTTGTTGTTAGGCCGAGAGCAAAGAGAGAGATTGAGAGAAAGTGTGTGTTTTGTTTCTTGAAGATGTGAGGAATGAAATGAGGTGTTTAAGTGTTTAGTAGAAGATGGTTAGGTGGTGGTGTGAGGTCTCGGTCACAAGGGAACCGAAAAGGGGGGTGGTTCGGTTGGTTTCTAGCCGAAAACAAAGAGAAGAGAGGAGAAGGTTGAACCAAATGAGTTCTCTTGTACTTGTGTGCTTGGAAATTGAAATATAGGAGTATGGTGGGGGTGTATAGGCCGGCTCATGAGGGATGGGACAAGAGGGACTAGGTTGCTCATGGGGGACAAGCATGTTGGTGTGTAAGTGGTCATAACCATTATCCAATGGTTCTTGGGTTTGGTCTAGTACTTGGACTACAAGCTTGTTTAATATCAAGGGTACACAAGGGATAGGATTTGTTTACTTGTGACTAGTCATTAGAGAAGTTGGCTTGGTTAGAACCGAAAAAAAAAGAGAGGGAGGGGAGTAGAACCGGTAACAAAAAAAGAAGAGGGGAAATGGTGGAGGTGGGTCTCGAACCCGGGAAAGAAGAGAGGAAAGGTGGGCTTCGGCCCAAAAGAAAAAGAGAGGGGAGAGTGGGCTTCGGCCCGAAGAAAAAGAAAAGAGAAACGGGCTTCGGCCCGAAAGAAAAGAAAAGAAGGAATGGGCCGGGTCGGTCGGGCCTGTGGGCCGAGAAAAAGAAAGAAAAGAAAGAAAGTTTGGGCCGTAGGCCCATTGGGCTTTCTGGGCCGAACCGGGTCTCGAGTCGGATCGGGTTGAGTCCGGTTTGGTCCTACGAGCCCAATGAGACTTTGTTTGGGCGTAAACGACATCCGAATTGAAAATTGGATTTTCGACGTGAAACGAGTAATCGTAACAATAAAATATTGTTTATTGCGGTCGTTTTCGGATAATCAGAATTTGTCACTTGTCATGATTTGGTGTTTAGGTTGTTGTGCACAAATGATGTACCTCAAATTGAAATTAAAATGTTTGACGGAAACATAAATGGTTTAAGGTTGAATAAGTTTTAGAATTAAAACCAAAGTATTGTTGGACTAGAATGGTCGTTTGAATAAACGACGTGTTTGAAATACGTTTGTCATTACGTAATGGTTAGAAAATATAAAATGTTCATTTTATATTTAAATTATACAAAATCATATTTATGAATTTCTTGTTATTGAAGTTCCATTTTGAACAATGGCGGAACTTTGGTTGATTTCCATTACGGGTGAATGTTGTCGGACCTAAATTGTCTATGTTCGCACGTAAAGGCATCTAATTTGATCAAATTAGTCTAATGCACATAGAATTTCAGTTAATTGCACATAATTAATATATTAAAGTATACCTGGAAAGTACGAGTTGTCACATACTCCCCTGGTTAGAGAAATTTCGTCCCGAAATTTAGTCTTGACCACCAGGGTTGTCAGCATTGGCGAATAGGTGCGGATACTTTTCACGCATTTGGTCTTCTCGTTCCCATGTATATTCTGGACCTCGGCGCGAGTTCCAACGAATCTTTACGATGGGAATACGGCTTCTCTTCAGTCGTTTGATTGCACGATCACATACTTCAGCAGGAGTCTCGATGAAATGTAAACGATCGTCAATCTCGATTTCATCCAAGGGGATGACTACAGTTTCGTCAGACAGGCACTTTTTCAAGTTGCAGATATGAAACACATCGTGAACTTTGCTAAGTTCGGGAGGTAGCTGAAGACGGCATGCTACTGGTCCAATCTCCTCGATGATTTCAAAAGGACCAATGTAGCGGGGGTTAAGTTTTCCACGTTTTCCGAAACGAATAATTCCAAGGTGCTACCTTGAGCATGACGCGATCTCCTTTGAAGAATTTCAACGGTTTGCGGCGATTGTCTGCATAGCTCTTATGTCGGTCGCGGGCAGCTTTCAAACGACTGTGGATCTGGGTGACTTTCTCAGAAGTTTCATGTACTAGCTCGGGACCTGTGAGTTGGACGTCACCAACTTCAGTCCAACGAAGTGGTGAACGGCATTTTCTTCCATACAAAGCTTCAAAAGGGGCGGCTTGAATACTCGTGTGGTAGCTGTTGTTATACGAAAACTCAGCTAAAGGTAGATGTTCATCCCAACTATTACCAAAATCAATGATACATGCACGAAGCATGTCTTCGAGAGTCTGGATAGTCCTTTCACTTTGGCCATCGGTTTGGGGGTGATAGGCTGTACTCATGTCGAGGCGAGTACCCAAAGCTTTCTGAAGGGTTTGCCAAAATCGGGCGGTGAAACGACTATCTCGATCGGAGATGATAGAAATAGGTACTCCATGACGAGACACAATTTCTTTCATGTAAATCTTGGCAAGTTGTTCAGTGGTGTAGGTTTCTTGAATGGGTAGGAAATGAGCAGATTTGGTTAGACGGTCGACGATAACCCAGATGGCATCATTTCTGGCTCGAGTCTTTGGCAACTTGGTAATGAAATCCATGGAAATTCCTTCCCACTTCCATTCTGGAATTATGGGTTGAACGAGTAAACCAGAAGGTTTTTGATTTTCAGCTTTGACTTTCGCGCAAGTCAAACACTTACCAACGTATGTGGCGATCTCAGCCTTCATGTTAGGCCACCAATACAACTTTTTCAAACCGTGGTACATCTTATCCGAACCAGGATGGATTGAGTACCTAGACTTATGAGCTTCATCTAAGACTAATTTCTTCACGGTACCGAAATTTGGTAACCATAGTCTTTCCATGAAATAATAAGCTTCGTCAGATCTCTTGACTAATTGCTTCTCCATTCCACGTAGGCCTTCGTTAGAGAGGTTTTCGTCCTTGAGAGCTTCGACTTGGGCATCACGAACGAGAGAAGTGAGATTTGATTGGATAGTCAATCTAAGAGCACGAACACGGAGAGGTTTCACTCGGTCTTTTCTGCTTAATGCGTCGGCAACTACATTAGCTTTACCTGGGTGATAACGAATTTCACAATCATAGTCATTGAGTAGTTCTATCCAACGACGTTGTCTCATGTTTAACTCTTTCTGATTGAATATATGTTGAAGGCTTTTATGGTCTGTGTATAGCGTACACTTCGTACCATAAAGGTAATGTCTCCAGATCTTTAGAGCAAAAACAATAGCTCCAAGTTCAAGATCATGAGTCGAGTAATTCTTTTCGTGAACCTTCAATTGTCGTGAGGCATAAGCAATGACCTTTTCTCGTTGCATGAGTACACATCCTAGACCTTGACGGGATGCGTCACAGTACACCACAAAATCATTTGTTCCTTCCGGCAGGGACAAAATCGGTGCATTACACAACTTTTGCTTCAACAGTTGGAAAGCGGCGTCAGCTTTAGAATCCCAGACAAACTTCTTGTCCTTCTGGATGAGAGCAGTCAAAGGCTGAGCTATTTTTGAAAAGTTCTCGATAAATCTTCGATAATAGCAGCGAGTCCTAAGAATTGACGGATTTCCGTGGGAGTAGTAGGCGCACTCCAATCTTTGATTGCTTCGATCTTAGAAGGGTCGACGTGAATTCCCTTCTCATTCACTACATGACCTAAGAATTGTACTTCACGAAGCCAGAAGTCGCACTTTGAGAACTTCGCGTACAACTTCTCATTCTTGAGTAACTCCAAGATAAGTTTTAAGTGTTGTTCATGTTCTTCTTTACTACGGGAGTAGATCAAGATATCGTCTATGAACACAATCACAAACTTGTCTAAGTATGGCTTACACACACGATTCAT
>JBCNJP010000040.1:372500-406947 GCA_039602395.1 Deinandra increscens subsp. villosa | reverse complement strand
ATTTTGATAGATGGCAGATAGTCAATGTTCCCCACAATACAGCAGAAATCCAATCCTCTAAAGGGTAAGGATGATGGGATAATAAATGATATTGACGGCTCCATTCTACATCCTTTGTTTCTACACTCAATCCAGTCTGGCATTTCATCCCCCGCATTTCATTCCCCTCATACAAAAACAATTACAATAAATAAGAGGAAACCTGGGTTTGACATTCAATCGATCCTCCTTCATATTTTCTAGTTCCCAATCGCTTTTCTCTAATAAAGTTTTTCCAGCCTAAACTATGCAATAAATTTTCCTTAACATTTTCCATAGCTTCGATTTTCACCATACCAATGTTTGGGGTATCCCGGTGACGCGGTCACCACCGTCGTCATCGTCATCTAAAGGTCAGTTTGTTCTTACCCGTTTTCGTTTTCGCACGAGTATTGGGCAGAAGAGTCGACCGGTTTAGGTAGCCGGATCGTGTAACACCATCGCCGTCGTGTGCGAAGTGGTTGTCGTGTGCGAGAACAAAGAAGACAGAGTTCGAGCAGGTGCCGGACTGTCGCCGATTTAATCACCGTTGGTTCAAAACGAAGAAGAAAAAGTCGCCGGTGGTTGCGTGTTTATTTTCTTCGATCAGAACGTGTTTGTCGGGTTTGAATTGGCGTACAAAGTAAGGAAGAATAGAAACATTTTTTTTTTGCGGCCAGAGAATGAAGAACGTGTATGCCTTTCTTCCATGAGATTTAATTGTCAATTTTCATAAAGGTCCCTCAAGTTTATGTCATTATTTTTTTAATCCCCCTGAAGTTTAGTCATATACAAACAGGCCCCCTGAAGTTTAGTAATATACAAACAGGCCCCCTTAACCTCTGCAGTTTAAGTTTAGGATATTGGCAAGTTTGGCCCCTGAATTTCAAGTTTGGCAGATTGTCAAAACAACCCCTGTAGTTTATGAGTCGGTCAGTTTGGACCTAAATTTTTTTGCAAACAGTTACGGTGGCGGATATTTTGGGGTAAACAGTTTTCGGGTTAACATTCGAACTTAGAGATTTTGGGGAGACGTCTTCGAAGTTAAGTTCGGGTTACGAAAAGTTTTATAAATGGCGGAAGACAACAAGATGAAGATTGATAAATTTTCAGGTCAAGATTACGGGTTCTGGAGAATGCAGATTGAGGATGTGTTATACCAGAATAAGTTACATCTTCCGATGTTGGGTAAATCCTCTAAACCCGAGACGATGACAGACGATGATTGGGAATTGTTAGACAGGCAGGCTTTGGGTGTTGTCAGGCTTTCATTGGCGAGGAGTGTTGCATGGAATATTGTCAGTGAAAAGACCACCTATAGATTGTTAAAAGCCTTGTCTGACATGTACGAGAAGCCATCGGCTTCTAACAAGGTGTTCCTCATCAGACAATTGGTTAACACCAAGATGAAGGAAGGTGCTTCAGTTACTGCACACATTAATGAGTTCAACTCTATTATCTCACGGTTGACTACCGTGGACATCAAGTTTGATGATGAAGTGCAGGCCCTACTCCTACTATCGTCTTTGCCAGAAAGTTGGGCAGGTACAGTGACAGCCGTCAGTGGTACGTCCGGAACAACCAAGCTAACCTTTAATGGGATGAGAGACTTGATTGTTGGTGAAGATATAAGACGAAAGAGTTCTGCAGAATCTTCCAGCTCTCTGTTGAATACAGAAGGCAGAGGTAGAAGACAAGACAGAGGAGGTAAACAAAGGGGCAGATCGAAGTCAAGACAAAGAGGTCAGTCTAAGACCAGAAAAGATATTACTTGCTGGAATTGAAAGGAATCCGGGCATTTCAAGAACCAATGTACTAAACCAGCAGTTAAAGAGGTGAACAATGTAGCTGGTGAAGAGTCAGATGATGTCCTCATCTGCAGCGTTGAAAACACAGTCGAGTCATGGATCATGGACTCAGGAGCGTCATTTCACGCAGTTCCTAGTACAGAGTTGGTGAAGAATCTACGAACAGGTAACTTTGGTAAAGTTCGTTTAGCTGATAACCAGGCACTTGACATTGCAGGAATTGGCGATGTTGATCTAAGAACCTCATTAGGTACTACATGGACTCTGAAAGATGTCAGAGTCATACCTAATTTGAGGAGAAAGTTGATTTCTGTCGGACAGTTAGATAACGAGGGTTATGGCGTTATGTTCGGTGGAGGAAAGTGGAAGGTTGTCAAAGGAAATCTAGTGATTGCCCGAGGAAACAAAAATGGTACTTTATATATGGTGGAGGTGCCTACTAATGGTGTCAATGTTGTGACATCAAGTCCATGTTCGTCTGTTCTCTGGCATCAGAGACTCGGACACATGAGCGAGAAAGGAATGAAGATGCTAGCCGCCAAACGAAAGTTCCCAGATCTGAAGAAGGTAGAGAGTGGTTTCTGTGAATCATGTGTTATGGGTAAGCAGAAACGGGTTTCCTTCGTGAAAAGCGGGAGAACACCAAAGGCAGGAAAGCTAGAGCTGGTTCATTCTGACGTTTATGGACCCACCTCAGTCTCATCGGTGGGAGGAGCAAACTATTATGTCACCTTCATAGACGATTCAACACGAAAGGTATGGGTCTATTTCTTGAAGTATAAATCTGATGTTTTTTCTACTTTTATGAAATGGAAATCTGCTGTTGAACTTGAAACTGGTTTGAAGGTTAAATGCTTGAGATCTGACAATGGAGGAGAGTACATCAGTAAAGAGTTTACTGGTTATTGTGCTAAAAATGGAATCAAGATGGTGAAGACGGTTCCTGATACACCTCAGCAGAACGGTGTAGCTGAGAGGATGAACAGAACTTTGAATGAAAGAGCCAGAAGCATGAGGCTACATGCTGGTTTACCAAAGATGTTCTGGGCTGATGCAGTTAACACTGCTGCCTATCTGATCAATCGAGGACCATCAGTTCCCATTGGTTTCAAGATTCCAGAAGAAGAATGGCAAGGTCGTGAAGTCAACCTCACACATCTAAAAGTGTTTGGTTGCAGTGCATATGTCAAGTTGAAGGATATGGACAGAGATAAGCTCGATGCAAAGTCAAAGAAGTGTACGTTCATTGGCTATGGTTCGGAAGAGATGGGGTATAGACTTTGGGACTTCCAGAACACCAAAGTCATCAGAAGCAGAGATGTCGTCTTCAACGAAACAGAGATGTACAAAGATCGACTTGCAGAAACTCCAATTGTTCAGAAAGAGAAAGACATTGTAGAGTTTGAGCTCCAGAAAAAGATGATGACAGATACAGTAGAAACTGAGACTCCAACAGAGAGTGCTGACAGTGGGAGCTCAGAGGCAGAGAATCAAGGTGACTCAGAAGACGGTGTGGTAGACAGTTCACCAGATCCACCACCTACACCTCAGACTTACACTGAAGCTATCAGTGTGAAAGATTCGTTGCAGTGGGAGCATGCAATGAAAGAAGAAATGAAATCGCTTGAGAAGAACCAGACATGGGTTCTTACTAAACTTCCAGTTGGGAAGAAGGCTCTTCAGAATAAATGGGTGTTCAGAGTCAAAGACGAGCATAATGGTACCAAAAGATTCAAAGCCAGGATGGTTGTTAAAGGTTTCCAACAGAAGGAGGGTGTCGACTACAATGAAATTTTCTCCCCAGTTGTGAAGATGACCACAATCAGGCTAGTGCTCAGTATTGTAGCAGCAGAGGGTTTACATCTAGAGCAGCTAGATGTTAAGACTGCTTTTCTACACGGTGATCTGAACGAGAACATTTATATGACGCAGCCAGAGGGTTTTCAGGTTAAGGGCAAGGAAAACCTGGTGTGTAAACTGAAGAAGAGTCTGTATGGTCTCAAGCAGGCTCCAAGACAATGGTACCTGAAGTTTGATAACTTCATGGGTAGAACTGGTTACAAGAGATGTGACATGGACCACTGTTGTTACATCAAGAAGTTTAACAGTTCGTACATCATTCTACTTCTATATGTAGATGATATGCTAATTGCTGGATCAGACATGTCAGAGATCAAGAAGTTGAAGCGGCAGATGTCTGAAGAGTTCGAGATGAAAGATCTTGGCCCTGCAAAGCAGATACTCGGGATGAGCATCATCAGAAATCAGAAGGAGGGGTCTTTGACACTATCCCAGGAGAAGTACATCGGGAAAGTGTTAGAGAAATTCAGCCTTAAAGATGCCAAAGTCAGAAGTACTCCATTGGGCAGTTAGTTTAAGCTTTCCAAAGATCAGTCACCCAAGACAGATGAAGACATAGAAGAAATGGCTAAAGTTCCTTATGCATCGGCAGTTGGTAGTTTGATGTATGCTATGGTGTGCACGAGACCAGATATAGCACATGCTGTGGGGGTTGTCAGTCGGTTTATGTCCAATCCGGGGAGAGGACACTGGGAAGCAGTTAAATGGTTGTTGAGGTACTTGAAGGGGACTTCAAAGATGGCATTATGTTTTAAGGGAAAAGATGTTGTCCTGAAGGGGTATGCTGATGCAGATTTGGGCGGGTGCAAGCAGTCTTATAAGAGCACAACAGGGTATGTCTTTACAGTGGGAGGAACAGCAATCAGTTGGATGTCCAGATTGCAGAAGAGTGTTGCTCTCTCAACCACTGAAGCTGAATACATGGCAGTTGCTGAGGCTGCCAAAGAGCTTATATGGTTGAAGAATTTTTTAGATGAACTTGGCAAGAAGCAGACAGATTGCTCACTGTTCTGTGACAATCAGAGTGCTATTCACTTGGCCAAGAACCCTGTGTTCCATGGAAAGACAAAGCACATCCAGTTGAGATATCACTTTGTCAGAGACTTGATTAGTGAAGATGTTCTCAAGCTGAACAAGATCAAGGGAACAAAGAATCCAGCAGATATGCTGACTAAGGTTGTTACCTTAGAGAAGTTGAAGCTGTGCGTAGCTTCAGCTGGCCTTCAGGAATGAATGATGAGAAGGCTGGCAGATCAACTAGGGGTTAAAAATATAGAAAGGCGGTTGCAGATATTACAAGGCGTTGGTTGGCAGAGTTGAAGATGTCAATGGCCACCAAGTGGGAGAATTGTTGGGTATGTTGGCCCAGTTCACATCTACAGTATTGGGCCCGGCCCATTACGGGATAACCTAATATTTCTCTATTTATACCAGTGTAATATGTAACTTTTTCTTGTGAGCACAGAAATATAATACTCCTAGTTAGCCCCGTGGACGTAGGTCAGTTTAGACCGAACCACGTAAATCTCGTGTTCTTACTTTTCTTGCTTGAGTGTGTGTCTCGTGATCAGTGTGTGCACCTGGTTCTGGTCTTTACCCCAAACAACCAAAAATTTCAACACCCGAATCTGGTAATTTCCAAACTCCATTTAACAATAGTGGGGACACTTCTGTAGCAAATTTAACTTGTTGTGCCTTCCTTTCCACCCATCCATGAGATTTGTCGCTTGATACATCCTCGACATTTTTTGAATTCATCTAAGTTTAATCAACGAGAAAAGTTAAAGTTAATAAACACTACAAATGATGACATTAAATTGTGAAAGCTTTATGGAATCAAATTAAAATCTATAAGTTGGATGTTACTCCTGCTGTCTTGGATGATCATTTGTTTCCAGATATCCTTGGATCCTATTCCTAGATGTTCCCTTATACAAATGTTACTAACATATTAATGCAGTCTGTTTATTGCTCCCGGCTATATTTGGTCACATATATTTTACCTTTATATATCTCCTAATTGTTAGGTGTGACAGAAAATTTCATTAACTTTATGTTATAACCTTATATCTATATTAGGACCTTGCATCATTTGTTTTTTGAATTAATCGAAGACACAATCTGATTACCAAGGTTTTATGGTATCAGAGCAGTCCCAAAGAAAACCCTAAAACCAGAAACATCGACTTCCCCAATGGCTCACAAGAATGACGAAACAAGCAAGTAGGATGGAGTCATGTTCGATCATAACTCGCCACATTTCATCCACGCTTCCGACTATCCCCGATAGATGAAACAAGAAAAGAATCAGCCTAGAGCCGCCTGCATTGACTTCGAAATCAGCCCCATAGTGGGGCTAACCGGTGAGCAATACCAATAATTCTTGAGTCTCTTTGTAAGTGATAACAAAGGAACGAAAGAAGATGTGTCTCCGACAGTAGATATGGATTCGGTGTCTCCTACCGCACACACAACAGGTAACGATGATAGAAGAAATAGTCGGATTGTAGATTCAGGGGACATTGATCATATTACATACAAGGAATCAGTCCTTGAAAACCAAACTAAAGGTATTCATGAATTACCTGTTATCATACCAAATGATGATAAGGTAGCCGTTGGAGGAAACGGAGAGCATACCTTAAAAAGTGGAACAAAAATAAATGGAGTTTACATGTTCCTAAATATAATTGTAACTTGTTATCTATTAGAAGATTATCAAGGGATCTCCATTGTGCAGTGATAATTTTTCTGGCTTTTTTTTTTGTTATACAAGACTTACCCTCGAAGACATTGATTAGAGTGGGTGAATGCTACCAAATGGGAATGGTTGAAGACAAGAGGCAAGCTATGATGACAACCGTTGACATTTGGCATAAACATTTAGGTCATCCTTCAAATTCATATTATTTTCTTAAGGATGTTTTGATTAAGAATAAAAATTGGTTTTGTGATTCGTGTGCTAAAGCTAAACACACACGATCACTTTTTCCTATTGGTTCCATTAAAGCTCATGGTTGCTAGCTTCGAGTTAATGCACTACGATATTCGGGGTCGATACCGTACACCTTCTAGTTCACGTGAAAATTATTTTCTTACTATATTAGATGATAATAGTAAGGCAGTTTGGGTCTTTCTTCTTAAACACAAAATTGATCCAAGTGAATGTTTGATATATTTTCACAAGTTTGTAAAAACTGAGCTTGAGAAGAACATCAAAAGGTTTAGGTGTGATAATGGTGGGGAATTGTTGTGCGTCAAATTATACATGTTTTTACATCAATTATTCCTTACATTTTGGGTTATTTATGATTAACTATTCTTAAAACAGTGTAATATTGTTTCATTTTTAGTGTCAAACTATACATGTTTTTACATCAATTATTCCTTACATTTTGGGTTATTTATGATTAACTATTCTTAAAACAGTGTAATATTGTTTCCTTTTTAGTTTTTCAGTTTAATCCAGCTTAAAATCACAAAAGAAGTCAAAAATGCAGAAAATAGAAAGAAAAAAAATAAGGACTCGGTGGTTTTTGACCTTTGACATGAACCGTGCCCTACTTGGACACGACCCGTGTCATGCTCCAACAACCTTCTAGAACGCACCTGACAAACATGACCCGTGCTCCTGACCAACACGCCCGTCTCAAGTACGTTCAAGATATTCCGAATTTTCAGCACCATTTTCATGTCTAAAAACCCCCATTAACCATCAGCGCACTAAACATATAGATGTTGACTTGCATTTTGTAAGGGAACATGTTTAGCGAGGCCTGGTTCGGATTTGTCATGTCCAGTCCCGATATCAATTTGCAGACATCTACACCAAAGGGCTGCCTTGTGTTTTGTTTGAAGATTTTGGATCCAGTCTAAGCACCCGAAATCCTCCACCTTAGACTGAGGGGGTGTATTAGAATAGTTTATAGTTATTGTGTCAATATTGTAAATATCCAATGTGTAAGGATATTAACATAAATAGACTATCTCATTGTAATTACATATAGAGACGTGAATTAATGAGAATGCAAGGTTTGAATCCTAACAATATGCATCGGTAGCCTATGGTGCATGGGATTTAATCATATGGTTAGAGAAGGGTTTGGGTGTTGAAATGTACCTGATCAGACTTCTTCTTTTGTGAGAATGCTTTAAATTTACCCTGCAATCCATTTTCTTCCGGCAAAAGAGAAAAAAGAAGATAAAAAGGTATACATTAGCGTTTAATTTTATTATGTAAATAAGACTTAGACTGTATCTTATAAATAAAAATCCCATCTACCTTTATATTTGGCATTAGAATCAATGAAAGGATACTCAGATGGAGAAGAACGGTGTGAGAACTCCTGAAATGTGTCTTTACTTAATAGATATTTTCCTGTTGTTAATTGGAAATGAGAAAGATCACCACCAATTATGTAATTCCATGACTTGTAAACATCTTTTTCCTTCTCAATCTCTTCATCTTCATACACAAAACTAATCCCGCACCCATTTATTGGATCCCAACTATTGTCTACTTCAACAATAACGTGATCACCAGCTTTCATCTCTTGAGGCCCAAACATCCAATGGCTTAACAAAATAAATAAACCACCATTTCCATCTATTTTTTTCACCCGTCCAATATAGTGTTTATAAATCCAGGTTTGGTTTCTTGTAATATTACTAATCTTGATCACTGGCAATGTGAAATCATCGCAGTTAGTAAAGCAGAAATTCAATCCTCGGAAGTTGTTAGAAGATGATGGGATGGTAAATGATATTGATGACCCCTTTCTCCTACAACTAATCCAATCTGGCATTTCTTCCCCAAAATACATCGTGCTGAATATTTCGTATTGGTAGTAAATCTACCACATAAAACATTAAGCATCTTAAATTCATAATATACAAACGTACACATGCATAAATATTAACACACGGAAGACAATTAATTAGAGGAAACCTGGGTTTGACACACGGTCCATTCTTCTCCACAGATGCTAGTTTTCAATTGGTTTTCTTCAATAAACTCAAGATTTTTCCGGCCCAAACTTTGTAATATCTTTTCCTCAGTTCCTGCCATATCTTGAATTTTCACCACGCCATCAATTTCAAATGGCGAAACTTGTGATTTCCAAACTCCATCAAAGTATAACGGAGACATTTCCGAATCAATTTTAATTTTCCTTAGAGTAGCCTCCTTTACATCTAGTAGTAGCGTCGTTAGTGTAAGTGGAGGATGCTCGACTGATACCAACCTTTTACACCCACTCATAAACAGTGTCTTAAGGCTAGGAAGGGTTGTCACACAAATCGGAATTGAAACAATTGGATTATTATCTAAACGTAACTCTTTTAACATCGATAGGCAACTGAAGTCAATGGGAAATGATTTGTTGGATAGATTATTATTTGCAAGTGATAATCTTATTAGTGATTTCGGTAAAGAAAATGTAAAGAATTACGTAAAATCACTTTGTAATGTAGACTCATGGGGAGTGCAACCATCCAACAATAGGGTTTTAACCTTCTTCAACTTGCCTAAGGATGTTGGAACCTTTTTAAGCTTGTAGCAGTAACTCAAGTCAATGTGGACAAGTTCAACACATAATTTAACTGATTCACACACCTCAGTCAAAATTATGCAGTTTTTAACTATCAACCTTTCAAGTGCCGGGAGTTCCCAAAAACCACCAAGACTGTGAAGGTGTTCACAAAAACTCAGATCAAGAATCTTTAATGATCCAAGATCCGGTTTGTCTATTGAACTTGATCCAATCAACCACTAAAATGCATATAAGTTAGATTATATGGTTAGTGAGTTTCTTCAAATCAACACAAAATTAACATAATATGAAATAGATTCTATCATAATCCATTAATTACCTTTAATCTACTCATGGTGCGTTGTGAGAAACTATAAGACATGTCAAATAATTCGACATTGCTATGTGACATGTCAAGAACAACCAAGTTCTCCATTGGTAGGTCCAAATGTAGAGACTTTGAAGGGAACCCATGCATACACAACCATCTTAATTCTTTTGAAATGTTCTTATAAGACCCACTGATATTCACATAATCAAGTCGTAAAAGTAGTAGACAATTCATCTTGCTTAATGCATTTGTTTTTAGTTGTAATGAACCTCTTAACTTCTCTTTCTCAAGCATTCGCATGTCAAAAGCAAGACCAATAAGATTTTCTGTGCCCTAAAAAGAAGCAAGTGCAAAAATGATATAAAAAATTTGTTGTATAAAACAAAGAAGATACACAGAACATGTTGACTTACTTTGTTTTGTTCCAACACTTTTAGTGACTCCTCATGATGCCATACTCGACTTCGTTCCCATGGTTTGTTAGGTGATTTCTGGCGTACTAAATCTCTTCCCATCTCTCGAATCAATGAATGCATCATTAACTCATTATTGCATCCAATACTAAGAAGGCATTTGTCAATGAGATTTTGTATCCCGGATTTTGTATATACATCACACGCATTTAATATTGCTCCAGTAACATCTCTATCTGCTCCCACAAAGAAACATGAAATATGCTTAAACAACTCCTTATCATTTTCGAATGGCAAAGCCTCAATGCTCATTCTTAAAGACGTGTTTATAGGAGAAAGGGGTTCTTTGTTCAACACTTTTATACAATTTCCTAATATGATATATCTCGATTTTGTAAAGAACTACCTAGAACTTGAAGAGCCAATGGATGTCCATTACAATACTTCACAAGCTTTTCTGAAACCTCTTCATAACCTTCTTTGGGCTTACGACTCTTTAATGCATGAACACAAAAAAAAACTCTAGTGATGCACCCTCATATAAGCCATTAAGTGAGAGCTTCTTATGTTGGTGTAGAACTTGTGAGTTGAATAATGCACACTTTTCTGTTAAAGATGCATCCTTGGTTGTGATTATGATTTTACTTCCTGGATGTAAGCCTTTGTTTCCAAGTAAAGCATCCAACTGGTGGTGACTTCCAATATCATCGAGTATTATAAACACTCTTTTGCAGGCTAGTGTGTTCTCAATCTTAGAGGTGTAGACAAAGACATCATTAACTTGTAACCGGATTTTATTTGTAATGTCTCGATGAAGTTGTTTTTGTAAATCAAGCAATCCACTAAAGCGTTCATTACATGTTGTATCGATACCTTCAATAAAGCTGCTGTGGTGGAACTTAGTAGAGTGTAATTGGAAAATATATTTGGCCAAAGATGTCTTTCCAATCCCACTCATGCCTACAATAGTAAGAATGTTGGTCGAATGACAAGAATCGTCCATCAACCAGGAAGCAATGAATTGAATGTCAATGAACCTCCCTGTAAGGGATGGTAGAGTGTTACTTACGCGTACACCTAATCTACATTGAATTTCAGTAACAACTTCTTGAATAAGCTCCGTCTCTTTCCTAACAAATTGATCTCGATGAAAAATATGAAATAGTACAATAAAAATTAAACTACCTTCAAACATCGAAACCATATATAGCATATTTAGCTATGTAAGTGATTATCAATTCTATGTATTTTCCTTTATATATATTACTAACTATAATAACAGTACGTTTATTATCTTCCTTTGATATATCACCATAATTTTACTATTTTACTTGTTCATGAACAAATAAGTCCGCCATATCATATCCACCGAGCAAAGGTCGGATGCAATATTTAACTAGGTGTTAATTAGTGTGCGTTGTCCCATAGTGTAGTGGAGAAAACACGAACACCTTAAACAATTGCTTTTGCACTACTTATTTTCAAACACGGACACTCATTCTTTAAGATTCTACTATTGCTTTACGCTACCTCTTATACCCGGCCCTCTTCCCGTTGGTTGCCTATAGTAAGTCCTAAGTTTTTATCTAAACTACATATGTTGTATAAGTTTTTGGGAAGCTGGCATGTTAAGACATGCTATAATTTGTGTTTTGTTTGTTTTGGTTCCATGTTTATACTAGGTAGCAGGGACTGTGTACCAAACACAATACTTAATTATATACTATTAATCTAAATAACATATGATATATGACTGAGTTCGTGCCTGAATTTTATGCCAACTACTCGGGTTATTGTTAGCTGCGGATCCCACAAGACGGGTAAATGGGTCAGCCAAATCACTCGGGCGGATACTCCAGTTCAGGTCAAGGATTCCGCATGACCCGGTCTACTTTCTATCCACGACAAATCTGCCAGTTATTAGTTTACTTTTTCAATCATGTTCCTTTTTTCTAGCTAAGTCATGGGTTTTAGTTTTTTGTTCCAAGTAACTGTTTTTCAGTTTCCTTTTCTTCTTTATATGTATTGCATTTTCACGTTGAATGGAGGCAGATGATTATGAAATATTTTGTGTTATTTATCTCAAAGTTTTGAGTTAAATTTCTTTCTTTGCTAGCTCAACCGTGGCACGTTGGGTGGTGATCTTAGACCCGATTTTATAACCGTAGTGGTGAGTCTGTATCTCCGGTTTAAAATCGCAGCCCTACCGTCTCGTTTGGTGGTGTTTCTGTATCCAAACTAGTCGTAGTCCTATCCAGTTTCTCGACCGTTATCTTGAACCGGTGTTGTTAGAATCATTCTATAACATTTGGTATCAGAGACGAAACGATCCGTTTCGACTCATCGTGCTTCTCCTATTTCCGACCCAGTTATCGTTTACACCATGACAGCAGGTCCTCGCACCATGGAGCAACAAATAAAGGAACTACAAGAACAACTTCGAGATCTTACGATTGAGATGACGAGATGTCGGGGCAGAGAACGATCTTCGAATTATCGTCGGTACGAAGAATACGAGTATGACTCAGATGACCTAACTAGAAGGGATGATGAAAATCCGTTTTGGCAACGGGAATACGACATCAAGGTCGACATTCCAGAATATGATGGAAAATTGGACCCAGATGAGTTCGTGGAGTGGTTGCGCACGGTTGAGCGTGTGTTTGATTATAAGCATACGACGGAGGAGAAGAGGGTTAAGATTGTCGCCTTAAAACTTCGAAAATATGCCTCTACCTGGTGGGCCAATGTCTGTCACAAACGGGAGCAGCAACGTAAAGACCCGATTCGAACTTGGCGGAAGATGAAGAAGTTGTTAAAAGAAAAATTCCTCCCAACTTACTATTTGCAGGAAAGTTTTAGCAAATTACATCACTTGAAGCAGGGGACAAGAACAGTAGAGGAATATGCCCAAGATTTTGAATATCTCCTCCTTAAGTGTGGTCTGGTGGAAGACGACCCCCAGAATTTAGTACGTTTCATCGGCGGCTTAGATCCATGGATTTCTCAAATTGTTGAGCTTCAACCCTATTCTTCTTTAGCTAAGTTAACTATTCTGGCCCACAAAGTTGAGGCCCAACAGAAAGGAAAAAGTAAACCAGAAGGCCCAAAAACTCCCTTAAAGAACTATCCTTTTACCCATAACAGCCAACTACCCAAATCGAATATCCCTACCCCGTCCAAATCCCCTTTCCAACCAGAATCATCCCAAAATAACCCTAAAGCTCCCAGACAATGCTTCCGATGTCACGGACTGGGTCACATAGCATCGGAATGTCCCAACAAGAGAGTGATTTCCCTAGCCGAATTCGAAGCCTCCACCCTTCACGCATCAGAATCGTCATCCATTCTTCAGGAAGCCCCCCGTTACGACGACAAAGAAGAAGAACTAGGGCCAGACGATGGTGAATGCCTGGTTGTTCGTCGGGCTCTTAATAGTTATGTGGCACCTGAAGAAAATCTGCAACGAGATTCCTTGTTTCACACTCGTTGCACGGTGGCGAATAAAGTGTGTACACTCATCATAGACGGTGGTAGTTGTACGAATGTTGCCTCACAGACCCTCATCACCAAGCTTAACCTTCCAACGGAATCCCATCCACATCCTTATACAATTTAATGGCTCAATCAAGGCCGAGGTATTCGCGTATCTAATCGAATTTTACTTTCCTTTAGTATCGGTCAGAATTATGTAGATCAGATTTGGTGTGATATCGTTCCGATGGATGCTTGTCATGTTTTGCTTGGGCGACCTTGGTTATTCGATCGACGAGTCTTACATGATGGATACCGAAACACTTATACCTTTACCCACCACAACCGTAAATTAACCCTCACACCCCTTACACCTCATGTAAAAACCCCATCTAATACTCCTACCCCCATGGTGAAAACCCCTTTCAAAACACCTCCTCTTACTACCCTCATACAACCTGATTACTATGATTTCCAAGGACTTCAGGATTTAAGTCTCTTAAATTTGGATGATGATACAGAAGGATCTATCCAGCCACTATCCCCTCTTGAGTTGGTTGTGCTAGATACCAGTAAGAAGTTCAGCTCCGAAGCCGCAGAGCGTGCCACTTACATCAAAGGTAGTCATGAGCAGGTTACTCATCATAGTACTCGGATGAATGAAAAGGTTGCAGCTCAAATCAATCCCCACGAATACAAATCCATTACAACCGTTGGGAATGAATTTTGGCATACTCGTAAGTCGAAGTTCCGAATTAAAGAACTCCCAAGTTTGAGGACAAACTTTGTCTAACCCGGAGAGGATGTTAGCTGCGGATCCCACAAGACGGGTAAATGGTCAGCCAAATCACTCGGGCGGATACTCCAGTTCAGGTCAAGGATTCCGCATGACCCGGTCTACTTTCTATCCACGACAAATATGCCAGTTATTAGTTTACTTTTTCAATCATGTTCCTTTTTTCTAGCTAAGTCATGGGTTTTAGTTTTTGTTCCAAGTAACTGTTTTTCAGTTTCCTTTTCTTCTTTATATGTATTGCATTTTCACGTTGAATGGAGGCAGATGATTATGAAATATTTTGTGTTATTTATCTCAAAGTTTTGAGTTAAATTTCTTTCTTTGCTAGCTCAACCGTGGCACGTTGGGTGGTGATCTTAGACCCGATTTTATAACCGTAGTGGTGAGTCTGTATCTCCGGTTTAAAATCGCAACCCTACCGTCTCGTTTGGTGGTGTTTCTGTATCCAAACTAGTCGTAGTCCTATCCAGTTTCTCGACCGTTATCTTGAACCGGTGTTGTTAGAATCATTCTATAACAGTTATGTTTTTATCGATTTCAAACTTGAATACTAAACTAAAGTCGTGATTCACTTTCAGATCAAAATTATTTGTTGCTTAATCCAAATAGATCAATCGTGTATAATAAATGTTGTAGAGAATTTAGAATTGAATAGACCAGAAATGGGGAAAAACATTTATAATTTTGAAATGCCGAATTGAATAATAGATCAGAAATGGGGAAAAACATTTATAATTTTGAAATTGAATTTCTAATACAAAATTGCGACCAAATTTTTACATTCAATTTCACATGTGAAGTATCCGAAAATTAAAAAGCTGATGCCTTTTTAATGAAGCGATTTCACATTCGACCTCGCTTGCCCAACCGCGTTGCACCCGGATCCCCGTGAAGGGGTGTTACCCCCTTTGACCCCCGGTATTCTTAATGAACTTTATAAAAGCATGTACACTTTTATTTTAAAATCATACATAATTTTAAATTACACTAAAAAATCTAACATGAAAATGTTATGCAATTGGATTTTTCTGTATTAAAATATTAACCTGTTTAAAATACATTCGTTCATGAAATTGGATTAGATGAGTCTGTAGTGGCTATGAATACTCATACGAAATTCCCAACAAATAAATATATGTATGCAGTGGCGGAGCTTGAGAGAGATCTCCGAGGGGGTGGGGATCAAAAGATCGATCGATGGGGTGATAATCAATACATCCGAGGGGGCGATACTCCACAAATACAATTTTTTTAACATAAAATCGAGAAAATAGGTAGTTACGGACGGAAAAACCGAGGGGGCGGTCGCCCCCCCCGGCCCTAATGAAGCTGCGCCAGTGTATGTATGCTAACTTGCAATGTAATAGATTTGAAGAAAAAAATTATAATAATATAGGAGCGAGTGATATTACCTTCCCTTGGTAACTTTCCCTTTTAAACAAGCAACTTGCTCGAGTGCCTTCTTCCATAACTTCATCTTCTGACCCCCTTCACTTCTTTTCTCTGAGTCTGTTTCTGCCTCAATCCTCTCTTCATGTTCTTCCATTGCTTCCCGGAAGCTTCTTTGTTGCTTCCTCACATCGGTGGGCTCCACATTGTAGAATATGGGGATGACGATTTGGTTAAACTTGCTTTTCTGCTCAAGGATTAATACCAATTCATCTAGGCACCATGTTGAAGAAGCATAATTCTTCGACAACACGATAATAGAAGCCCTAGATGACTTAATCGCACTCTCCAGTTCCGGTTTCAGTGGTTATCCGGTTTCAATCTCTTCGTCATCCAAAAACGTGTTGATGTCAGCCTCAAAAAGTGCGTTGTAGAGGTGATCGGTGAAACTATATATAACGAGTGTCAGCACCTCTAAAACTTAAAAATACGTCGTAATCATATTGTGATTATGAGTATGATCATGATCATGATATGTTGAAGAAGATGAGGATCCTCGTAAAAGTTCAGTGAGAACAACCATCATCAATTATTTGAGGGAAAACTATGAACCGATGCGGTGTTTTATTACTTTATACGTTTTTTGAATTAACAATATTTCATTGGTTGGATCACCATAAAATTATTTAAAATTTTCCTTGAAGTTTCAGATTTAGAATTTTCGTAAAAGGTGATATGTAATATGTTTTGTATGGAGGGGATCGCTAAACGAAATCCGTTCATGTCGGTAGCAGTGGTTGTTTTTGTTTTTAAAAAGGGAAAAAGACGAAAATAGTCACTTTGATCAAGTTTGGGACGAAAATATTTTTTTATCCAGTTTTTAGCCCTACCTTAACGGTCGCTAACGACCTCCGTTTAAACCCGTCAAACGACCGCCGACAATTTTCGTCTCCAAGATTCCTGGAACGGTCGTCTGACACCGTTGTCGGGTGCGTCGACGACCATTACACTAAAAAAATAATAAAAAATCATCTGGTTTTCTTATCCGAGGTCGTAACGACCGTGGTCGAAACGACCACGTATAGGGTCGAAACGACCATTACTTTTAAAAAAGAACCACGTATAGGGTATTACGGTCGAAACGACCACGTATAGGGTCGAAACGACCGCTACTGTTGGAGGCTTGCACCCACCCATTCTTCACTGAACTTCGTGATCCAAACACTCGTCTTCCAAACGGACGACCTTTGCCACCCCTATTTAATTTCATACCTCAAGGTTAGTTCCCAATGGTCTTGTCTTCTCTTTTTATGTGACCCTTATTATTAGTTGTCATTCTCATGCTGATTACATTGTTTGGGGATAACAGAGCTAAAAGGTGCATCGGTTGAACTTCTGGCTAAACTCATTCAATTCCCGAACATGCTCGGAAGCAGTGTCCCATCGTTGGCAGCTAAAAAAGTTTCGAGTTGGTCTTTGATAGCCTTCCGCTTTATTTTTTCTCTCTTTTTAAAGCTCCCGTTAAAGTTATTAAAAAACTGGAAGCCATTCGTTTTAATTTCCTTTGGGGCGGTTTTGATGACACAAGTGGGAGAAGCAAAAAAATTCATTGGGTAAGCAAGGACTCGATATGCAAGCAAAAAGAGGAAGGCGGTCTCGGGCTAGATACTTTGGCTAATATTAATTTAGCCCTCATTGTTAAATGGTTTTGGAGATACTTGACAGAACCGGCGTCGCTTTGGAGGAAGGTGGTGGCCGGTATTCATGGCTCTAACACTGAGTTGATGTGGGTGCCATGCAACAAAAAAGTTTCGGGAGTTTGGCAGAACATTGTCAAGGTTGAAAGGCTACTATGCGATCGTGGTATTATGTTAAAAGAGCTTCTTGTTTTTTCGAACCACGGGTGGGAATGGAAGGGAGCATCTGATGGTTTTTTTTGTTCCTCGTCCCTAAGAATCCTCCTCGCCAAATCTGTTGGGCCGGTTGCCCACAGCCCAATGTTGTGGCCCTATTTTGTTCCCCGTAAAATCAATCTCCTAATGTGGAGAGCTCTCCTTGGTAGATTACCGAATCTTGATGGTTTGATAAAAAGGAATATCCCTGTCTCCTCCCCCGTCTGCCCGCTCTGTTCGGAGAGTAATGAATCTGCGGATCATCTTTTTACCGGTTGTCGGATCGCGTTAGAGATTTGGTCAAGAATTTCTTCTTGGCTCAATATTCCTCAGATCATTTGCTTTTCCATTAAAGATTTAACTCAAGTGGCGGCGAATTTGAATTGGGACAAAGGCAAGGCTTTGATTGCTCAAGCGATTATTCACTCGGCTTGTTGGATTATTTGGAAGGCTAGGAACGATGTCGTCTTCAATAGGAGGAATACTCCTATAGACAAGATTTTTTCAGACATCAAGGCCTCTAGTTTCCTTTGGGTCTCAAATAGAAGTAGGGACAAAAAATGTTGGGGTGATTGGTGTGATTTCAATTTCGTCATGTAATGTCCCTGTTGTTTTTTCCTCGCTTCTAGCATCTTGCTAGTTGTCAGGTTGTTCAATTGAATTCGCCGTTCAAAAAAAAAAAAAAAAAAAAACATTCGAAACGACCACGTATAGGGTCGAAACGACCACGAACGGTGGTCGCCTTCGACCACGGTCGTTACGACCTCGGATAAGAAAACCAGATGATTTTTTATTATTTTTTTAAAGTAACGGTCGTCGACGCACCCGACAACGGTGTCAGACGACCGTTCCAGGAATCTTGGAGACGAAAATTGTCGGCTGTCGTTTGACGGAAAACGACGGTCACCGACGACCTTTTTCAGGTATTAACGACCGTGGATGACACATGTCGCACCGTGGTTGGTCATGGGAACGGTCGTTTTGGGTTTAAACGGAGGTCGTTAGCGACCGTCAAAGTAAGGCTAAAAGCTGGATAAAAAAATTTATAGGGCTATTTTCGTCCCAAACTTGATCAAAATGGCTATTTTCGTCTTTTTCCATTTTAAAAACTAGATGACAATGTGGGTAAGTTGCTACGAGCTTTCTACTTTTATCTAACCAACCTAGTTAAGGCCGCTAAAACACAAAAGAGGAAAAAAAACACTTTAAAATCACTATAGGAAAAAAAAAGACAAAACTGAAAAACTATTTATTAATGTTTTTCTTTGCATGTAAATAAAATTAATGGTATACTTATGCTAATACGTCTTTTATATTAAAATTAAAGGTTATTATAATTTAGAGTTAGTTACATTTTGCATTCCTGACGTTTGTACATTGTTATCATCTGAGTCGTTTTGTTGCAAAGTGAGTGCTTAGGATTAACGGAGATTAGATTTTTCTGTTAAGTGAATTGGTATTTCAATAATTTTATAGATGGGAACTAGTTTTCTAAATTATCAAAGTCATAATACTATTTTTATAATTTGCATATTATCAAATAAAACCCTCTGTACCAACCACCCCACCCCACCCCCCCCCCCCCTCCCCTCCCGCCACACCCACCATCAAATCTATACCTCAATGTGAAGAGGCGGAAACAGAGATGTTAATAAACATCACGAATTATGGAAGGGTCCTGCTCTAGACACCTTCTAAATTTTCTGGACACCCCTCCTATACAGCCTGTATAGTGTAATACGAGCTGTATAATAAAGTCAGTGCATTAAATGCTAACATATACGATGCGTATAGTACAATACGGGTTGTATTGTTCCGGTGTTTCGATAAAAAGTACCAGGTGGGAATGTTTTGTTTGTCGGGAAGAATGATTTAGGGATATGTGCGGGCACACATGTCTGCAGACCCTATACGACCTGTATAGGGCTATACGAGTTGTATTACAATTAGTCTTGTATTACCAGAAAAACTATACACCGTATAAAGCTATACGGTACAAGAAAAACTATACGCCCCGTTTCATAAGTACACCGTATAGTGTTAGACGCGTCGTATGGCTCTGAGTAAAACAACCCGTATAGACCTAAACAACCCGTATACGTTGCCTTGTATTACAAAACTTAACCTGTAAGAACTTATACAACCTGTATAGAGGCCTTATCCATTTTATATTTCAAACATTTTCGTGCGTATACATATACATAAATCCATATACATGTTTTCATACATACACACGCATATATATATATATATATATATATATATATATATAAATTTATATAAAAAAAATATTATACACACATAATACATACGTATACTCATTTAGATACAATATAGAAAACTCCGTTAGAGCTTTGTATTAGATATTGATATGCAATTATTATCTACTTATATAGATACAATCTAAAAAAACTACGTTAAAACTTTGTATTAGCTAGTGATAACCGTATTAGCTTGGCTTGAGTACGAAACATGAGTACGAACCGGTTTGAAACCGGTTTCACCTATACGGGTCGTATAACGATATCCAGGTTGTATAGCTTCTTTGTGCGCGTATATGGGGCCAATACATGGTCCGGAGTTCCACTTGTACATTATTCCTTGTACATTATTCCCACACATCGTATGCTATTCCTCACGAGAAAGGCTCGGGGTTCCTAGGAAAATCTATACGGCCTGGATGACACTAAACAGGTTGTATCGATCAACTATGAAGGACAAACTCCAATTATATGAAATTAGTAAAATAAAACGACTTGTATTGCGCCATACAGGTCGTATATGTACAATCATTCGTATCATTATGATCCAATCATTTGTAATCATTGTAATCCAATCATTTGTAATCATCTGTAGTTATGGTACGAGGTAAAACAAAACGACCTGTATTGCTCCATACAGGTCGTTTTAGGGCCTTTTTATAATTCATTTAATGCTATACAACCTGTATCGCTCTATACAGGCCGTATAGGGCGGTGTCTGGATAATTTTTTATGGGTGTCTAGAGAATGGGGCTTATGGGGTCATGGAATCAAATGTGAAAGCACATTAATTATGGAATCAAATTAAATTTCTAATAAAATAGATGTTACGGGTGCTGTTCCTGGATGATCCTTTGTTGCCACGTTTTTTTTTTGGCTCCTGTGCTTCGATGTCCCCTTAGGCTATCCGTAGTGGGGCGCCATCCCCCCCCAAAAAACACAACATGGCGCCCCTATAACCCCCTCCACCACTACGCTTAGGCGCCATATTAACATTCTCCCCCTTTGGCGTTATGGAGATAACGCCCTCCCCCCATATCCTCTATTGGTCCAGGTTTTTTGGGGCCCCAATGATTGGTTGGTTTTTCTTTTTTCTTTTTTTAATATAATGACACCATCAAATATAACCCCACTCCCACTACACCAATTTTATTATAACCCTCCTTAGATGAGTTGGATTCCACATGTCGCATAACGGGTGGGGGTTATGACTACACATAGCCTTAAACAGATGTTACTGCCATATTGTTTTCTTACTTCTGTTCTACGTTGGAACTACTATTGCCGTATGGAATTTTTATCAGGACAATGCTCATTGGCTCAAGGCCGACAATATTATTAGCGGGCCGGGCTTTATTTATCTCCAGTCAGTCCTTCATCCAGTTTCGGGTTTTCTCGGTTTTTACCCGGGACCGAGACCAACACTGAACCGGCTATAATCAATACCTGATGACTACTGTATGCTATACAAATCGGTCTGGGTATCAGTTTTATACGGGCGTGTAATCCGAAAATATGCCCACCCCTGCTGAAGCCTTAGTGTTGTTTTGCAATTTCCAAGCATATATGCCATCTGTAGCATGTAGTGTGTGGGATTTTGTGAAGAAATTGGTAACTTCAAACAACAATTCAACCAAATGATTGATTCATTTCAAATGGAAATCTACAACGATTACAGAATTCGAAAGAGAGAAAATGATTACAAAAGGAAATTGACAAGAAGAATTCGTAACCTAACAGAGGAGCTAACAGACATATATAACTAATCACTAACAACCCTTAACGAAACATTAAGGTGATTAGACACATGCCACCCTTTGAGTTTCTGAAAAATACAATCAGCCCCCCTGAACTTGTAAACTTCGGTTAATAATGCTTTAACCTCACAATTCTCCACCTTCAAGCATTATTACCCAAACAATGCACCTTTTAAACATTAAAGTAAGTAACTTGAATCTGAGACAATCACCACAAACACTTTAGCAACTGATTAACACCTGCCAGCAGCGGCTCAATGAGCTTGAAGAACATGGTGTCAGCTTACCAAACTGCCCCTGGCCCTCAATCAGATTCAAATTACCTTATACTCATTAAAGTCAAACACTTTAAGAACTTTGACCCAGGAAGAGCCTTAGTAAACATGTCTGCACAGTTTTCATGTGTGCTTACATACTCCAGCAGTACTCTCCCATCAGCCACAATATCTCTTATGAAATGGAACCTAACATTAATATGTTTGGTCCTTTCATGAAAGATTCCATTTTTAGCCAATGCAATGGCCCCTTGATTATCACAACATACCTTGGATCTTTCAACCTGCACTCCCAACTCCTGCACAAAGCCAGTTAGCCACAAACTCTCCTTCACAGCTTCAGTGAGTGCCATATATTCTGCTTCCGTGCTTGATGATGCCACCACAGATTGCAGAGTAGCTTTCCAGCTGACCAAATTTCCAAATAGCAAGAATGCATACCCTGTCACAGATCTGAACCTATCTGGATCCTTAGCATAATCAGAGTCAACATACCCCTGGATTCTATTTAATCCTACAACTCCCTTTCCAAAAAACAATCCCACATTTGGGGTTCCTGCTAGATCCCTCAATATCCACTTAACTCCAAGCCAATGTGCTCTACCAGGATTTGACATATACCTACTCACAACACTAACTCCAAAACTTAAATCTGGTCTAGTGCAAACCATGAGATACATCAAGCTACCAACAGCTTGGGCATAAGGGACCCTACTCATCTCCTCTATCTCTTCATTAGAATCAGGACAATCCTTACTTGACAGCTTAAAATGAGTAGCAAAAGATGAACTAACAGGTTTACAGGATTCCATATCATAATTTCTTAACAACTTTTTAATATAAGCACTCTGAGTCAACCTTAAAATCCTATTGGCTCTATCCCTATAGATTTCCATACCAATTATTTTCCTGGCATCACCCAAATCTTTCATTTCAAACTCAAGGCTCAGCATAGCTATAGTCTCCTCAATTACTCTCATACTACTACATGCCAACAACATATCATCAACATAAAGCAACAAGTAAATGAAAGATTCAGGTTCATATTCCTTGTAATATACACAAGCATCATATTGACTCCTAACAAACCCCTGACTTACTATATGATCATTAAATTTCCTATACCACTGCCTGGGGCTTTGCTTAAGCCCATATAAAGACTTCTGCAACTTACAAACCTTATCCTCATGACCTCTTTCCTTAAAACCCTTAGGCTGATCTATGTAAATTTCTTCCTCCAAATCACCATGTAGGAATGCTGTTTTTACATCCAACTGTCTTAGCTCTAAGTCTTTAATTGCCACTAATGATAACACCAGTCTAATAGATGAATGTTTAACTACAGGGGAGAATACTTCCTGATAGTCTATTCCTTCTCTTTGGGTATAGCCCTTAGCAACCAGCCTGGCCTTGTACCTAAGTTGACCAGCCTCACCACTATCTTTTAGCTTATATAACCATCTACAAGCAATTACCCTTTTACCCTCAGGCTTATCAACTAAAACCCAAGTGTTGTTTTTCTTGAGTGAACTTATCTCATCCTCCATAGCCTCAAGCCATTTATTCCTATTTTTACTAGACAAAGCTTCCTCAAAGGTAATAGGTTCATACATACTCTCTTCCTCAGCGGCTAAGAATACAAAAGCAGCAGTCATCTCATCATCTCTAAACCTGAGTGGTTTAACAATGCTTCTTCTAACTCTATCCCTAGCCAACTGATAGTTTCCTACCTCCTGAGTATGTTCACCCCCTACTGGTGACTCCACCTGACTCTCTACATTACTATCACTAGTCCCAGCATCAAGGGCATTCTGCCTTACACCACTACTGCTTGAACCTATATCCATAACTACCCTCTCACCAGCTTCTAACCCATTCCCTGAGCTCTCAGGAATATCAATACCCTTTCCCAGAGTATCCTTGTACATTACATCCTCTCTACATGTAACATCTCTGCTTACAAACACCTTAGGCCCATCCCCTTCTAACTTCCAAAGCCTATACCCCTTGGTACCCTCTGGATAGCCTAAGAACACACATTTGATAGCCCTAGCATCCAGCTTGCCCTGTTTCAAATGTGCATACACCAGTGACCCAAAAACTCTTAGATCACTATAATCCTGTTTACTCCCAGTCCAAGCCTCCATAGGAGTTTTCATATTCAGAGCAGCAGAGGGACTCCTATTTATGAGATAAGCAGCAGTTGTGACTGCTTCTCCCCAAAACTTCTTGGGCAACCCAGAACTCACTAACATACACCTGACCCTATCCAGAAGTGTTCTATTCATTCTCTCAATCACCCCATTCTGTTGAGGTGTCCCAGGAACAGTCAAGTGCCTAGCTATTCCCTTAGAACTACAATACTGATCAAACTCATTATTGCAGAATTCTAATCCATTATCAGTCCTCAGTTTCTTAAGTTTCTTACCAGATTGAGTCTCAACCAAAGTGACCCATGTCTTAAATTTTTGATAAGCATCACTCTTATGTTTCAAAGTATACACCCATAGTCTTCTTGAATAATCATCCATTATAGACAAGAAGTAACTAGCTCCACCTAAAGACTCAGTTCTAGATGGTCCCCACAAATCTGAATGAACATAATCTAATGCTCCTTCAGACCTATGGCTACTCCTAGCAAATTTTACTCTATGAGCCTTACCTAGAACACAATGCTCACAAAACACCTGTTTAATTTCCCCTATCCCAGCAATCAACCCTTGCCTTTTAAGTTCAATTAAACCTTTATCACTAAGGTGTCCCAACCTGTAGTGCCACAGCATAGACTGTTTCTCCTGACTACTGTCACTAACAGCAGCATTTACTACACAAGTAACACTTCCATCCAACAAATATATGTTATTCCTACCTCTAGTTCCTGACAATATGACCATTGAACCTTTAATAACCTTGGCTCTACCCTGTTTCAAGCTAACACTACAGCCATCCTTTTCTAAAGTACCTAAGGAAATTAAGTTCCTAGATAACATGGGAATATACCTGACATCATGTAACTCCAAGATTGACCCATTCTCTAGCTTTAGGTCCAGATCTCCAACTCCTTGGATGATGCACTCCCTATTATCTCCCAAGGTGACTGTGCCCATCTCTTGATACTTCAATTTTTTAAAGAACTCCTTGTGTGGAGTCATGTGGAAAGAACATCCTGAATCCATGATCCAATTATCTCCACCTTGCTTCTGATCCACCACAAGCACATCAAGAGACTCATAACCATCTGAATCTGGTTCATAATTGGCTTTCTTGGGCTTATTTCCTTGGTCATACTTCTTCTTTTTGAATTCTGGACATTCCCTTTTCAGATGCTTGTCTGAATTGCAGATAAAACACCTCAGTTTGGGCTTTGGTTTTGGTTTATAGCCTGCATCCTTCCTTTTGTACCCCTTTTGGTCTGCCTTCTCTTTTACATACAAGCCTTCATTATGTTCTTCCTGATCATCACTTCTTTTCTTCAATTCCTTTGAATTGATGGCTGCAAGAACTTCTTCCATTGATAGTTCATCTCTGCCATACAACAAAGTCTCCACAAAATTCTCATAATGACTTGGTAGAGATGACAGGAACAATATAGCTTGATCCTCATCTTCAACCTTTACTTCAATATTTTCAATTAAGATCAATGATCATCTTGTTAAACTCATCTGTGTGATCTTCAATTGATCTTCCTGCAGGCATACTATATGTGTATAACTTCTTCTTCAAGTAGAGACGATTTGCCAATGACTTGGTCATATACAATGACTCAAGTTTTACCCAAACTGATGCTGCCGTTTGTTCTCTGCTTACCTCTCTCAATACCTTGTCCCCAAGGCTCAAAACAATCGCACTATGAGCCTTATCCAAGATTTCTTGCCAATCGTTATCTTCCATTCCATCTGGTCTCCCTGGTTCGCCATACAACGCATCGGAGATGCCATTATACACCAGAAATGCTTTCATCTTGACACGCCACAAACCGAAATCATTTTTGCCAGTGAATTTCTCAATGTTGAACTTTGTAGAAGTCATCGCAATTTGCCGATTTCAGATTGAATTGAAATCTGCCCCAATTTCGAGCCACACGAGCTCTGATACCAATTGTGAAGAAATTGGTAACTTCAAACAACAATTCAACCAAATGATTGATTCATTTCAAATGGAAATCTACAACGATTACAGAATTCGAAAGAGAGAAAATGATTACAAAAGGAAATTGACAAGAAGAATTCGTAACCTAACAGAGGAGCTAACAGACATATATAACTAATCACTAACAACCCTTAACGAAACATTAAGGTGATTAGACACATGCCACCCTTTGAGTTTCTGAAAAATACAATCAGCCCCCCTGAACTTGTAAACTTCGGTTAATAATGCTTTAACCTCACAGATTTTAATCATATGGTAAAGAGAAGGGTTAGGGTGTTTGCCTCATTATACTTCTTCTATTGTGAGAATGCTTTAAATTTACGGTAAATTCTCAAAATACCATTATTGAAATTTGATTCCTCTAGTTTGCCTATTGAAAAGTGAATTCTCTAAATTGTCCACGAAAATATGATAGAATCACCATAGACAATAATTATTCGACCATACAAAAAAAATCAATTAAACCCTCTCTTAAAACTATTCAGGACACATGAAGAAACGAAAAAAAAACCGCCATATAAGACCGATTCGACTATATTAACTTTTTTTTTTTTTATCAATTTTGAGTTTTAATTTTAATAATATTATTAGTTTTTAATTAATTCTGATTAAATTTTATTTACCCTTTATAACTTTTAAAATAAAATGTTTTATAAATCGGGAAAAATACGAAAATAGCCCCTTTAACCACGTTTTACTCATTTTAGCCCCTTGACTATTTTTGGTCTCAAAACAGCATCTCCTCGACGGTCGTCCCTTGCCATCGTCTATGGTCGTCCGACAGACTTCCTCGACCAATGTAACCACGCCACGTCACCAGTAACAGTCGCCGCGACCATCCGCCACCCTGACAACGTCCTTAGCCAGATTCCGTCTGCAACGGTCGCCGTGAGCGTCTGACAAGGTTGTCGGAGTAACCATGACCGTCGATATATATTTTTTATTTCAAAATTTAATATTATATATGGTCGTCTGGCTGCACGATCGTCCCTGACCGGATCCACGGTCGACCATCGGACAATATAATTAAATTTTTATTTTTATAAAATAAATAAAATATTTTTTATATACTTTCCTTTACTATATTTATTTTTATTTTATTTTATAATAAAAAAAACTCAATTTTATTTGAAATAACTAAAATAATACTTATTTACTTTTGTTTTTTTTTTTCACTTAATATATTTTTTACACCTTTTTCTTTACCCTATAAATACCACACCATTTACAACTATTATCTTCACACCTTTACAATTAGTAACGATCACCGCGACCGTTCACTCTTTCCTAGGTATCTTGTCATTCCACGGACGGTCGACGCGATCGTCAGCACGGTCGCCACGACCATTAATTATTTAATGGTGAATTTTGACTTTTTATATAAATGGGTTTGAATTTTAATAAATGCATACCATCTAAATATTAAAAAATTAAGATCTAGTGGTCCATAAAATAGAAAAGGTACCGTTTAAAACAAAATTAACGGTCTATATTTTCCGTTCAACATTCCAACCAAATTAACGCTCTAGTAATGTTCCAAAATACCGTTTACAAAATTAAGATAATAATATAATGAAAGATGAGATTCCTACTCAGAGAATATTTCTTTCGCACGTGCATATTTTGACTCTTTCACCAAAGTGTTTTGATAACAGTGTGCTGCAAAATTTTGGCACCATTCCATTGTGGTTTCTGTAGGGTCATCTTCTCGGAGCAGATCTTCTCGTGTCATCAAACGCGCTAAGTTGATACAGAACCATACACACAATCTCCTAATGGGCATGTTTGTCGAGGAGCAGGCACTACGACACGCTCAAAGGTGGGTCTCTGTATATTGGAAGCCAGTTTTAATAATTATAAAGCAACCACTGAGAAAAATAATAGTCCAACTTTTCCTTGAGCCTTTCTGTCTCGTCAGGATATGCATCTGGAAGACTATAAAAAAAATATTAGTAATTAGTTAGTAACTATGAAAAAAAAAAATTACTGATAGATTATACATGTCATAAATAAGCATTCTCCAGTTAGGAACATCAATGCACACAAAAACCAATGTTTTCTTGGAATGTTGATGGGTATATAATACTACAAGAATTACAGGCCATTTTTAGTAACATTTAAACTATACAATTTTTTTAACACATTGTTAGTCGCACTTACGAGATCAGCATCATTAACATTGGGGTATGGCGACATTGAACTTGAAGGATTCCATAAACCATTATTGATTACTTGTTCAAGAATGTTAGGGGCTACTATCGTCTACCTTTCATGAGCTGGTTTTCGGTCGACCAGAACGAGGGCCGGGTGGCTATATGCTGTAATATATAAATAAAGAAAAAAAATATAAATACAAAAGTATTTTAATTTAAATATATTTTTTAAGAAAATAATACCTCCACGGTAAGCCAACCACCCCTTGCATGCCCAAGTGTAATTTTCCAGAAGTTGTTGGTCAAATCGAGATTCGGATTAACGGTGCTGTAGTGCCATAGATTTTATGTATTCATGAGTCGGGTCGCAACTTCCTTACTCCATTCATAATTTTGTTGACAAACTTTTGGCTGGCATCGAAAAGGGGTAAGCATTACTCTTGCTTTCTTTTTAAACGTTTTCCCATACCCAAAGGCTGACAAAAAAACACGTTATTAGTATTTTTTTTTTTATTTTTGATAACTTTTAATTTTTATTTTTTTCCTATTTTATTAATTATAAAAATAAAACTTCTGGTCAAAATAAAATATTAAATTAAACGTCATACAAATATCTAACTAAAACAAACGAGGGAACATTATATTATATTATCAATTTTACAAAAGTTTAACAGTATAGTAGCACATGTTTGTAATTTTGATCAACTCTGACGGCCTTTTCATGGGTGTCATCAATTTACTTCCTCACTTTAACCTAACCTGTCAATCCCCTTTTCCTCACCCACGTTTTCTTCAACCTGCCTCCATATCATCCCCTATTATATGTCCTTTCACCCTCTATACCTCTGATCCACCGTCCAAATCCACGAAGAAGATGGATCGATTTGTTGAAGCCTCAACTCTCCTCCATCGTTTCTGCCTCGAAGACGACTCCTTCACGCATACCGGGTTTGGATTTGGGGAACCACCTGCTTGGCTGCCTCACTCTTCTCTCCGCCCCTTCTTCACTACATGTTTTCTCTTTCCGTCGTTCTTCGTTTCTCCGGTGAGTGTTGGAGATTTGTTATGGTTTATGTTTATCGAATGTGATTTTGACTGGAAATCTGCTGCATTTTACTCCTTTTTTCCCTAATACTGATTAGGTATCCATTTTCCTTTTCAGTTCTTCTTCGATTTCTTATTGTCTTTTTGGTTTGATGTTTTTTTTTTGAGGTAGCCTGAAGCCTCCCAAACTCTAATTGAAGTCATCTGGAGCGTTGGACGGGAAGGAGCGAAGGACGAAGATGAGAAAATATAATCTGCAGAGGTTTCCAAAAATCAATTGAATCTCGATTGGAAATTCGCTTCTTCGTTACTAAAGAACTCGGTATGCTTTTCCTCCATCTTAAAGAACACCCGATTCTCTACAAGATGTGCTTATTTTTTTATTTTGGTTGTATCTTCATTATTGTTTGTTACTAACCTGCTGCAACATTTCTTATCTTTTAACATGTTTTTAGTCCCTTTTATAACCTACATAACATATAATTATTTTTGCTTCTGTTCTTATTTTTTTATATGCTTTGTTTTCTTATTACATGATTTCATTTAATTTAAGTAATTTTTTGTAAGCTGTTATGTATAGTGGAGATGGTACCAGGTTCATTAGCACAAACAACAGCAAACATGGAGTAGATCTGTTTGTTGAAATGTCCTACAAAGAGGTATGTATTAGTTAACAGATTTATTTATATTAATTTGTAGTATGATTAAGGGATTGTGTTGAAGTGTAGAGTGGATGAAGTGGTACTAATTTTAATATTTGGTCATGTTATCTAACAGAAATTGTATGATTCACGTTTAGTGCAACTAATATGATGTCACATAATACCAAGTATTCCTAAAGGTTTGGTTATAAGAATAAAGAAAGTTCATATGGATCAATGGTTTACAAGTTCCGGAAGTTCATGTTTACAAAACTGGTTGCAAATGCAGAGATGGATTTGAATACAACGGGGTTAGACGTTGGAGAGATAAGAATAACAAGAATAAAAAAAGGTTGAAAAATTTGATGTTTGTTGTTCTTATTTTCAGTGTAGATATGAATTAATTGATGGAAACACATGCTAATTTCCAGTTTCGTGGTTAAGTTTTCATTCATTGTCGTGTATGTTTGTTGTGTAGAAACTAAAGGCCGATGCTAGCACCGCCGCAACAATTTGTTGCAGGTTCTCATGAAAGTAATTACTTGCATCTTACATTTGGTAACTACTTTCTAGGTAATTACTTTCTAATGGATTTATTATATTTGGTATGAAAAAGAAATTATACGTAGTTTGGGAATTATATTGTTTATGGATGACTTTTTTTTTGCTAATGTGGAGCACTAAAGCCAATAACAGTTTGAAATTTGCTTTGGATATAGCAAGGTAATAAAAACTTTCATTTTGCTAATATAAAAAGAATCATCTAGATTTGTTATGTTCTTATTTTTCGCAGGTTGCAGGAGTGTCTCTTTTATTTGTATCGGTGTGTATGCACTCTTAAAGGTAAGTTACTTACGAATTATTTGTGGTTCTTTGTGTTTTTAGTGCAAATTGTTTTTATCAGGTTACTGCAAATTGTTTGTAAATCCTTTCGGAAACTATTACAGTAATAGAACGGATGATAACAGATTCTTCATATACAAATATTAACGTACAGATAATGTAATTCTTGATTTTCATTCCACTTCATGTGTTTGAAGATTATATTATTCATAATGTTTATATTCATATACAAAGCTTTAAAATCATGTGGTTTCCACTTGATGGTGTGTTCTACTTTAATTGTTAAATACTTAGTAGAATCTTTGATCATATTTGGTTACATGTTTTTGGAGTTATAGATGTAAGGGCAATGTGTTCTATTTTGTGATCGTTCACTTATTTACAAAACCAGTTGCAAATGCGGAGACTAGCGTCGCCGCAACGTGCGGCGGGTGATCTCCACCTTGTTCTTTTTAAAGATGAAACAAACGTTACAAACCATGAATAGTTACTACAATAATTAGACTATAATTACAACTTAATAAGATAAATAAAATTATAACCTGCAAGTTGAATAGTCCTTCAATTCCACCCACGCAGAAAGATGTTCAAACTGTTTGCCTTCATTGATAAAATAACTCTGCTTGGACATGCTCAAAACATCCTTGTAGGACTGCTGAACACTGAGTCGGTCATTGATGTTATTAAAAGTATCGTTGAATTTTTTTCATCTTAGGCAACATTTGATTCCAATGTGCCACAAGTTAGTGAACAGAACGCCGATCCGGAGATAAGTAACGACAGTGAAACAAATCACTGATACGATGCCAAAACCTATTTCCGTGACGTGTAATTGGCTCCTTATCTTAAACTCGGAGCCAACAAACTGTAAGGTCTTCCTCCTCTCGTTGAGACCAGCTTCCTCTCGCAACCATTATTGTTATTAAAATCAAACTTGCAAACAATGCCTCAATATATATAGTTAAAGTTGGTGGGTCCCACATAATATATAAGTTGGTGGGTCCCACATAATATATATTATGTTTTTTATTGATGTTAATTGCATTTAAAAACATTTTTAAGAAAACACAGTGACATTTCCACTTCATTCATAATAATTAAATTAAAGTTTCCATAAAGAAAACACGGTCACATTGCGACTACATGCATAAAATAGGTACTTCACCTTACTAAAAAGAGTTACTACACCCCCATTAAGAAAATCATATTATTACGTACAAGTTGGATGATCTTTCAGTTCGGCTAATGTTAAAAGGATTGTCCTCCCCAGACATCATGTATCTATTACATTGTACGCATTTCATAGAGTTCATCAGCCATAAAACGCGTGAATCTTAGACAAACTTCTTGTAGATTGACTTTATCCCACACAATGGATTTATTTTGAACTATCGTTCGTAATAACATGCAGATTAACACTCCAGAATCGGAACCTATATGACCTGCATTATAAGGCCACACTGTGTCCCCAGTAAATGGTATTTCTTCAATCTTAGCCTGTCCAGATTGCTTCCAGTATGATATACGGTTAAAAAAAATTTAAATAAAAAACCTCAAATTCGCTAACAATTCCGGAAATAGTTTTATGAATGCACTTTGAATCGCAAGTACTTGGAGAGCAATCATATGGGTGAAATGCATAAATGTTAAAGGTATTCATACAAATCTTTGAAGGAAACCAGTTTTGATCATCACATGATATGGGTAAATAAACTTAAAAATAGAAATATAAATATTTTAACTATTATCAGAAAAAAATATTAAAAAAAAAACGTTACCGTATCAACGTCCCATAAAGAGGGATATAAGTCATTTATCCCATCGTAATATTCATTTGCATCGCAAGATCCTTCAGATATTAGTTTGAAAAAATTGGTGGGCAGAATCGTCCAATGGTTCGGACCTTTAGGTAACTCGTTCGTTGTTAGTATTTCTTGTAACCGCGAGCTCATTAGTCAATATGTCCAAGTAGAGACGTGCTATAATATATAAAAAATATTTAGCAACAATGACAACCATTTGAATACGTGTTAAGTTTTAAAAAAGAAGTAACATACACTTGGCCCTATACGAGGATTTCCATGCAACGCAAAAAAGGAACCCCAAAATTCTCGCGTAAGTGTGGAGGAACCCATATAAGAAACCTTACAAAACGACAAATCTTCTCTATAAAAGAAGCGTGAAACATTTGGAGCCCAATTCTCGTTGCTATTAAAATTTCAAACTTGTTTCTCTACTGGTGGTGGAATTTCGTCTACGATGTCGAGTGAATTAGAAGATCCGATTTGACAAGTGCTTTTTTTATGACATTATTTTCTATGATGGTAGTTGTAAATGGTGTGAAGATAATAGTTGTAAATGGTGTGGTATTTATAGGGGTAAAGAAAAAGGGTATAAAAATTGAAGAGGTCCGATATGTTTAGGGCCTAAGGTTTAGCCCAATATGGTAAAACAGGGCCTAATCTACGGCATACCTGGACGTTCATCTCAACTTGCCCGAAGAAAAGGAGGTATTAGAGGAAGAGGAATAAGAGTACTCCACGTGCCTCCAAGATAGAGCCTAAAAGTTAGAGCCCATGATGGAAGATCCAGTGGGCCCTATGAGTCGTTAGGGTTGTTAGGATCCTTGTACTATAAATATATACGAAGTGCATTTCCCAAAAGGGACTCTAGACACTCTGTACTATATTCTCTCAATCAATCAGAATAATCACTATTCTTCATTGGCGCCCACCATTTACGCTACACCCATCACCATACCCAAATCCACCTGATGACGTCACCAGTTTATCAGGAAGATGGGCACTTCACAGATGTAGAGGATGAGGAGCAAAACGAGGGTTCCCCACCGGGATACGCCCTCAATGATCAGCGCACTCCTGTTCAACAACCCAACGAGGCTGTTGTTGCTCTGCCTGCTATGCCAACCCTCGGATCCCAGCCTGCAGGCACGGTTCTGACGTCTGCAAATCGAACCACGGCTCGCACCCGTCGTTCTGTGGCTGCTGATCGCCAACCATCGCTCCCACATCCCAACTCAAGTTCAGCTGAGCCAAACACAAACCATGTCTCAGCAACGACCACCTCACCTCCGGTGGTATCCCTTCCGGTCACCAGCCGGGGACCTAATGCCCAGCCACCATATCAACTCATAGCCCCTCCACCATACGGGGCGGGGTTCATGCCGCCGATGTATCCTTACTCAGGGTACCAGGGCATGCCTTTACTCCCGCAGTCCCTCCCAGCAATATGCGGAAATGAATGGTGGATGGAGCAACAGAGGAGCATGCGGGAGTATGAGCAGTTTATGCGGAACGTTAGGATGGCAGAACTACGGGCTCAGATGGGCCTCGTACCCACGTTTAACGCGGGAGGGCCTCAATTGCCCACCAGCACTCCGGTTCCAAGCTCAACACCACAAAACCCCGCGGGAGGCAACGGTTCGGACCTAACGGCCCCGTATCGTCCGACCGTCTTGGTAGAACAGTCGAAATTCATCCCAGCCATCGCTTCCGCAAATTTCCCGCAGAAGCTAAAAATGCCTTCGATAGTCTCCAAATACGATGGCACGACAGACCCGGACGATCATGTGAAAGTTTTTACTAGTGCGGGAGGAATGGAGCTGTGGTCCATCCCAGTCTGGTGTCACATGTTCGTCCAAACGCTGGTAGGTCCCGCACGTTTGTGGTACGAAAGTTTACCCACGGGAAAAATCACAGGGTTTGAAGACCTACAGTCCAAATTTCTGATGCATTTTAGTCAGCAGCGCCGCCACACTAAAGACCGTAATGAAATCCTGCACATAAGGCGGA
>JBCNJP010000040.1:336318-372000 GCA_039602395.1 Deinandra increscens subsp. villosa | reverse complement strand
GATTTGTCTAACGGAAGTTAACCTTGAAATTCTCGGGTGTCACACTTTTTGACTCATCGATCCATTTTCTTCACCCGCACTGATCTTGAAGTCGTAATCTCGATTTTGCAGGTCGTAAACACCCAAAGCTCTGATACCAATTGTAGGTCCGAAAACAACAACCGTTCACGATATTCTATCAATCACGAGTGCGGAATCCAAGTGATTGATTGATTCAAGATAAGAGATGAGAAGAATACTAGAGAACGATTAATATAAATGATAAAAACCTGATCTTTGCACACAAGACGAACTTGTCGGGTACAAGATAAGAAATCGTAAACTAGATCTCTCGGGTTTATGATCGTAATCAGCTCCCTCTCTCTAGAGTCGTAAACAGCCAGCTGAATCGTAAACCTGCAAGCCCCAAATAAGGAGGTCTAGTGGGGTTTATATAGGCACCCCAATGGGTTTACTATTGGGCCTCTTGAGTCATAAACCCAATAGTAAACTCAAGCCCAATCATAAACTAGCCTACATACAATAACCAAACTAGTCTACTAAACTAATGAAACCCTCTAAGCCCAGCCCAACATATTTAATATTACAAGCCTCATAATCTAGTCTCTACAATCTTCCCCTAGGCTTGTGATATTAAATGTCTTCAATCTTTGAAATTCTTCTTCTTGACTGGCTGGCATAGATGCTGATGAAGATTCTTTCCGCAGAAATCTTCAGTGAGTTTCATGACGGGCACTTGGGACTTCCTCTAGATCAGCATCAGCTAGAACTTCTTGAAATGAACAAGTTAATGAGATGGAGGATTCTCATTGACTTGCTTCTTTTGAAAGAACTGGTTTTTACTGAATCTTCGGTAACTATCTTGAATCTCCAAAAATTAGAGGGTAAATTTTGAAAACCTCCTAACTTTGGAGAACTTGATTGTTGATCTTCAAACTTCATGATCTCTGACTGCTCTCTGTATCATTTTCTTTTTCAAAGATTTGACTTGAAATCTTCAGCTTCCCCTAAACTTGTGAGCATTTTCTTTGAAAAACTTTTGAAGCTTTTGAAAACTTGTAAAGACACCAACAACTTCCCCTGAACATTTGCTTATTCAGATGGAAGTCTTGTCCGGCTGGTTCTTTAACTTGAGCAGTAGCAACATCTTTCTATCATCAATCTGTCTAACACACATTTTTTAAAAATATACTCCACCAGACATTTGATGACTGGTCTTTGGGTTAGAAGGTAATTATCATCTGTTCAGATGATTCAAATTAACATTGTTTTAACCAAAAACCCTAATATAGGTTACGGGTTTTCTATAAAACTTCCCCTGAACCCAAGACCTCTAAAGACTTCCCCTTAGCTGATAACTTCCCCTCAGCTAAGGACTTCCCCTGAGATAATACATATTATCTTCGAGTTCCCTTCAGATACTATGTATTATGGAAGTCTTTTCATTAGATAATAAGTATCATCCTCGAGTTCCCTTCGGATAATACTTATTATCCCATACTCCTTCCCCTAAAAATTTGGCAAGATCTGTCGGGGGCATATTGTCATGCATTAAAACCCATGAAAAACACATTTTGACTTCTCAAATCGACCTGGCCAAGACGAAAACACACCAAAAAGAACTTAACGACTCACACGAAAGATATAAACTAAACAAATACTTACCAAACCAAACATGAGAAAGTTTACAAGGGATCAAACCGTATGAATCTGACTGAGGAACCCTTTTCAGCTTCAGTTATTCAACTAGTCCAGGTGATTGCCGGTATGTTTGTCCGCTTTAAACTCAAACTCGTTTAATTCCAACCGAATGCGTCATGTTTAATATAGTACAATATTACCATCATGTTTAATTGTCCCCACACCCAAGCGTACACAGCAAAACTTACCCAACCTCAGGGTTTATTGAGGATTCACAAACCCCCAGCTTTGAGGAACCATGCAACACCGTTATGACTACCACTTATTTCATTAACCATCAGTTGGTGATCCAGGTTGGCCGCTAAGCACGCAAAGAAGACCAACTGAGTGATTATTTATTCTCTTTTCTTTTTCATTTTTTTTTAATTTCTTTTTCTTTTCTTTCTTTTCTTTTTATTATATGGTGTAGTCATGACAGCAGAGACATGGCGTATGAGAGAGTGAATACTAGGTAATTACCACTCTCAACCCATTTTTGCCGGGACTCAGTCTTTTAAACCATGCAACCTGGGATGGGAAACTAAACATATATATCTTTTAAGTTCACTGCATTTTCATTGGAGGTCATAAGTTTAGGTCGAGCCTACCGAGCATATCACCGTAGAGCTTGCCTTTCACTTTCGCCTTACGCGTGTCAGCCATCTCCAACCCGGACATTCATTTTACTTCCCCTAAACTTCTCAAAAACAAGACACAAACAATTAAAAATTGAAAAGCACACTATTTTTTAGGGGTCAACTTTTTCTTCATCTTTACATTTCTTCCCCTTGCTTTTTGATTTTTAATGTCACAATCTTGTGAACATCATTTTTCAATTTTTTTATATAAAAAAATAAAACACACAAACACACTTAAAAGAACAAAACACAAAATTTTGAAGATATCTGGCCAAGCTAACTTTCAAAGTATTGATTTGAAAATTTTCGAAAATTGGGTTTCATGACATGCACACTTCATTGCATTTGAAGTCAAACACATAATCAATCAACAGCTTAATTGAAACTTTAATGAAATAGGTTTGACTCAAAAGACCTTTTGCTGCCTCATCATTCAAACAACCAAATTAAGAACAGTACCTTTCATGCTGATTTTGACCTTTTACCTCTCAATGAGACATACCTTCCATTTATAGATTACTTGATATGACATGAAGATACATCTCCTAAACTGTGCCTGGAACAATCACTTATCAACAAACAAATTAGTAATAAAAACGTTTGTGATAATCCTCCTTGATCGTTCCTGCACAGAGTGAGAGATTAGTTAGCTAATAGTACCGAGGCCATTGTTTTTCTGGATACTCCTGAGGAATCAATGAATGAAATTTATTTTAAAATCATTCCTTTTGAAAAATCAGGAAGTTGGGATGATTCGGTTGTAGCTGCATTAGCCTTTGGTTTCCAAGTTCCAGGTGATTTAACATTTGTTTTAATCACCTTTGGAGTTGTGACCTTAGGTATTTCAACCTTCTTCGTTTTAGATTCACTTTTCAAAACAGTTTTTGTTTTAGTCACCTTTTGAGTTGTGACTTTAGGTATTTCAACCTTCTGCATTTTAGAATCATTTTTTAAAACAGTTCTAGTTACCTTGGGAAGGGTAACTTTGGGTTTTTCAAGTTTTGATTGCTTTGAAAATGGTTTCATCACCTTTTTCTGAAAATTTTGGTAACTTGGAAAGCTGTTGTTTTGATTTAAAGATTTTCTTTCCGCTTTGGCAGCACCCCAATGTTGATCAGAGGGTTTAACCTTAGGAGTAACAATCTTCATTGCCTTAGGTTTCTGCACCATCATCGGCTTAGACTTCACAGACTCCTGAGATGAAACCCTTTGAGTTTTCGGATAATAGGGTTCATAAGGGCGATAAAGACACTTTCTAGCAATATGACCAGCGATGCCACAATTAAAACAAGTCTGCTTCTTTAGATAGAAGTCAGACGTGTACCCATTTGTCTTTGGTGGCTGATATGGAGCCGGTTTGCCTTGTGTCTGCTTCTTTGTTTTGTCCGCAGCTTCAGATTTGACTTTCTGCTAGTTCCTCGAAGCTTGTGTTGAACCTGTCTTTACTATCTTCGTGCTTCCTTGATTCTTTGACGTTAAAGCACCATTCTTGCAATTACAACGGCAACTGCATGATCCAACTGAAGAAATGGGAGACACAGCTACTCCCTTGCGTTTTTCATTCTTCACTCCAGCTGTTGGTTTCATACTTGGATGCTTGATGGTGATCTTTGGCCTCTCAACTTTAGGTTCACTTATCACTCCATCAGTTATTCCCTTGAACTTGGAGGAGAAGGATGGTAATTCATATCCTACATCTGGTTCTTGGTCAAACATTGATCCAGATGTCATAAAGATCTTCCCCTCAGGCCGTGTCGTCAAGATCACCTTTTCCCTTTTGGCTTCGTCAATTACTTTGAAGCATGGGGTTTCAATTTTAGGGTATGGTTTCAACTCTATCCCAGCATCATCAGACTTAGAGTTATGACACCTGTCATATTTCTGACACTTAGCATCATTGTCTGATATACCCTTTACTCTCCCTTCACCATAAGTCATGTTTGCTTCATTATCAATTTCTTTTTGAGTCAATGGTGTAGTTCCAACCAAGACACTATCAATAGGAGGAGCAGCTTCTTTATAAGCAGACTTGGTTCCTTCAACTTGATCCTCACTAAGAAGTATTCCTATAATGTCTCTGGGAACTGGTGGAGGAATGATGCTGTTCATTGCCAAAGATTTATCAGTTTTCTCTGACCCAAACCCAGATGTGTCTTTCCCAACTTGACCAGTTACAACAGCATGTGACAATTCTTTTCCAGCATCGAGCATTCTTTTGCTTCTCATTTGATTCACATCTAGTTTCACTTGCAACTCATTGTTCTTATGTGTGAGCTCATCCACCTGCTTCCTAAGCTCAGTTATTTCTAACTTAGCATTGTCATACAGGAGAGTTTTCTCAGTTGCCAGTTTTTGATATTTCACAATGTCTAGTTTCTGAGCTTTTACATTCTCTTCATTCTTTTGTCATCTACCCTTAAAAGAACTCCTCTCGCATTATATCTCAAATAATTTTATCTGATAATTTTTACAAATTTGCCTAAGTCAAGGAATTATACGTGCACAAGTAGGGTTGGAGCATATCTCAGTTTTGTCAACTTCATCTGCGAAAGCATCTTTGTCCTCAACTATATTCTTTTCTTCAACCACTGAACTCATTTTCTTTCTTTAGATATGCGGCCTTTGAAGATTTTGAAGAATCGGCAAAAACGGCAAAAACACTATTCAAAGAAAGAATAGTGTCAAAAACTCAAAACTGAAAAACGGAGGCCTTCGGAGTCCCTGGATGTTAGTCTGGGGTAATTCCCGGGCTTGATGTCACGAACGTCGTGTTAAAATTTGAGCTTCTAACTCCAAACGAGTCAAAAGTTACGTCCGTTTCCGTGAAAGTGTGAAATAGTGACTTTTTGCCGCAAATCCTGTTTCCGATCGTAAACCCTGTTTACGATCGTAATCACCTGTGGATCGTAAACTCTTGATTCCAATAAAACCCAGTCGTAAACACGATTCCGATAGGTTAAAATTGTAAACGTTGATTCCGGTTGAAAAAGTCGTAAACACTGATTCCGGTTGAAAAAGTCGTAAACACTGATTACGGTTGAAAAAGTCGTAAACACTGATTCCGGTTGAACTTGATCTTAAACACCCTAAGCACTGATCTTGAAGTCGTAATCTCGATTTTGCAGGTCGTAAACACCCAAAGCTCTGATACCAATTGTAGGTCCGAAAACAACAACCGTTCACGATATTCTATCAATCACGAGTGCGGAATCCAAGTGATTGATTGATTCAAGATAAGAGATGAGAAGAATACTAGAGAACGATTAATATAAATGATAAAAACCTGATCTTTGCACACAAGACGAACTACAAGATAAGAAATCGTAAACTAGATCTCTCGGGTTTACGATCGTAATCAGCTCCCTCTCTCTAGAGTCGTAAACAGCCAGCTGAATCGTAAACCAGCAAGCCCCAAATGAGGAGGTCTAGTGGGGTTTATATAGGCACCCCAATGGGTTTACTATTGGCATCTTGAGTCATAAACCCAATAGTAAACTCAAGCCCAATCATAAACGAGCCTACATACAATAACCAAACTAGTCTACTAAACTAATAAAACCCTCTAAGCCCAGCCCAACATATTTAATATTACAAGCCTCATAATCTAGCCTCTACACTACCTCACTATCATTCTTATGTTAATGGCATTATCATTTTTTAAAAAGTGTGTGTTACATCTTTGGGAGCTATATGAAAGATACTCACATTATTGTCTTCTCAATGTGGTAATTTAACCCATTTGTATTTTAACGTCCGAATCAGGGTATGTTTTTATCTCTAATGTGTCATATGCGTGTAAAAAGATTGGTTTAAAAGTAAATGATTCCTTATGGGTCACGCATGTGTATTATAAAGCATTTTATTATAACAATTTGGTTGATTTTGAATTAGTATACAGATGAGACACATTTACTTATGAAAAAAATGTTTTCAGTGGGCAAAAAGTGATTCGTGTTAATCCAGACTGACCAGTTTTGGACACTGCAAAGTGATAAGGTCTGTTATATACTTGAAGTTGTAATTCGTTTTCTCAGTGACCTCTCCAATTTTGATTATTAGCCTGAGTTTCTAGCATGTTGTAGCTATGTTCTTATGGACTTCATTCATTTGAAGGGGTGTATCTGAAATATTATCTTGCATATGATTTATAATTTGCAGCTTATGGGCAGTGAACTAATCAAAATTGCAGTTTTATGTTCTTGTTCTTGAATTTACATTCTTCTATGTTTGCTTCCAAAGAAAATCAACTCAAAAGAGTGAATTCCGTTGCTATAAAATATATTTTCTGATAACGTAGAGGTAATTGTGGCACTTATTTAGTTGGGCTGTCTTGACCCGAACCCGCCCTGACCCAGCACCCCACCCAAACCGACCCACCCGTTTTGCCAGGTATAGCACTTTTATATAGAGCTCATGCATATAAAGTAATCTTGTATTTCTTCCTCCACTATACAAGATCTTTTATGTGTGATCAGGTTATGCTTGTTTTCATGAGATCATGTTCACAAGGAAAGTTGTCTAAATAATGTGTACAGAAAACGTGGAGCTATTTTTGTAGCCTCATATTAGCTGTATGAATGCGAAAAATTGATGTAGATAACAAGGGAAAACTGATAGTGCAAGTAGAACAAACAAGTTTTATTGATTTCTCACTGCAGTGACAGCAGATTTTCAATGACAGGAGTCAAGTTGCAACCTATGAAACATGAAGTATATTTATTCTTGATTAATCATTATTAAATTATGCTATACAAATCTTTTATTATTCCATAAGAGACACCCACTTCTAATGATGCAAGGGACTGAAATTTTGTTGCTTAACCTTGATATACCAGATATGATGAATGGCAAGCAGCTGTGTTTATTCAAGCTCTTGGATAACCACATGTGATGAACGACCACACTTCTTCTCGGAGAAAGCTTTAAAAGCCACTATGTCTTCTAGTGAAAAGGAAAGAAAAAAGATAAATAATTAGTATTCATATCCACTCCACACTTTTATTAATAGAAACAACATCTACCTTTATAACCGGTTTCGGGATCAATGAAAGGAGTATAATCACAATTATTCACATGTGAAGACCGCCAGAATTGCTTGTTATGTAGTATGTATTGTCCTGTTGATAATTGAAAAGCAGAGAGATCTCCACCAATAATGTGATTCCATGACTTGTAATAACCCAATACGTCTTCTTCTTTCTCATCCTCTTCAATATCTCCATCTTCATCATGCACAGAACCAATCCCACATTCTGTAACTTGCTCTTCATAATCTTTAGCTGCTACAGTAATACGAATATGGTCACCGCCTTTCATCTCATTCGGCCCAAACACCCAATGGCTTAACAAACTTATACACTTTCCACCAAACTCCACCGTCTCAATATAATGATCATAAACCCATGTGAGGGTTTTTGTAAAATTAGTAATTTCGATCACTGGCAAGTTAAAAGTAAGATTTGACGCTGTCTCTACAGCGCAGTAAAAATTCAATCCTCGGAGGTTGTTAGGAGATGACGGTATGGTAAATAATATTGATGACCCCTTTCTTCTATGACTAATCCCGTCCGGCATCATATGGTGCTCATAAATTGTGCTGAATATTCCAAATTCGAAATACATCTGCCAAATACAATATTAAGCACCTTAAATTCATAATACACAGAAATATATATATATATATATATATATATATATATATATATATATAGGGAGAGGATCATTTGAGAACTAATTGGTTGAGAGAACTTTTAAGAACCATTTTAAGCCACTAGTTTTATTTACATATACCCCCCTCTCATGAATTGTAGTAATCCCCAACTGAAATTAGTGGTGGAGATTTAGTTCTCAAAAGTTCTCAAAACAAAAAGTTCTCATTTGAACTTAACCCTATATATATATATATATATATATATATATATATATATATAGGGAGAGGATCATTTGAGAACTAATTGAGTTTGAGAACTAAAAAGAACTAATCTTAGCCACTAGTTTATATATATGGAAAACCCCCCCCCCATGAATTTGAATGCTCCCCCCTTTAAAATTAGTGGCCCAAATTGGTTCTCAAAAGTTCTCAAAAGAAAAAGTTCTCATTTGAACCTAACCCTATATATATATATATATATATATATATATATATATATATATATATAGGGAGAGGATCATTTGAGAACTAATTGGGTTTGAGAACTAAAAAGAACTAATCTTAGCCACTAGTTTATATATATGGAAAACTCCCCCATGAATTTGAATGCTCCCCCCTTAAAAATTAGTGGCCCAAATTGGTTCTCAAAAGTTCTCAAAAGAAAAAGTTCTCATTTGAACCTAACCCTATATATATATATATATATATATATATATATATATATATATATATATAGGGAAGGGTTCCGTGTAGACCCCGTAGACCCCTATAAAACTCAATAAAAATAAAACTCAGTGTTGTAAATTTGGTTTTTTTTAATTACGAATAGCTTTTAAGAACCAAAAAAATAAGTAAATAAATTTAAAAAAACAAAAAACATTAAAAATCGAACATTTTAAGACAATGAGTTTTAAAATAATGAGTTTTAAATGCAACACTGAGTTTTATTGAGTTTTAAACTCACTGATTTTTAAAACTCATTGTCTTAAAATGTTCAATTTTAAAGGTTTTTTGTTTTTCTTTTTTTTTAATTGTCTTTTTTTGTTCTTAAAAGCTTATCGCAAATAAAAAAAACTAAATTAACAAAACTGAGTTTTATTTTTAGTGAGTTTTAATGAGTTTTATAAGGGGTCTACGGGGTCTACAAAAAATAAGGGGTCTACACGGATCTTTTACCTATATATATATATATATAGGGTTAGGTTCAAATGAGAACTTTTTCTTTTGAGAACCAATTTGGGCCACTAATTTTCAAGGGGGGGGAGCATTCAAATTCATGGGGGGGTTTTCCATATATATAAACTAGTGGCTAAGATTAGTTCTTTTTAGTTCTCAAACCCAATTAGTTCTCAAATGATCCTCTCCCTATATATATATATATATATATATATATATATATATAGGGTTAGGTTCAAATGAGAACTTTTTCTTTAAGAACTTTTGAGAACCATTCTGAGCCACTAATTTTCAGGGGAGAAGCGTTCAAATTCATGGGGGGATTTCCATATATATAAACTAGTGGCTTATAATGGTTCTCAAAAGTTCTCAAACCAAATTGGTTCTCAAATGATCCTCTCCCTATATATATATATATATATATATATATATATATATATATATATATATATATATATATATATATAGGGAGATGATCATTTGAGAACCAATTTGGTTTTGAGAACCATTATAAGCCACTAGTTTATATATATGGAAATCCCGCCATGAATTTGAACGCTTCTCCCCTGAAAATTAGTGGCTCAGAATGGTTCTCAAAAGTTCTTAAAAGAAAAAGTTCTCATTTGAACCTAACCCTATATCTATTATCTATTACTATATATAATGCATATTGGTCCTGGGGGTATTTTCGTCATAAAATTTCCTTAATTTTAAGACGCGTACAAACATTGATGCAAAATGTACAAGTTTTTGAAGCATCATAATTAAAGCACCTATCTAGGAGAACTATTCCCGTCAAAAAAAAACTAAGGTTATAAGAGTAATTGACCTATCTCTGCATTTACTCCTCCAGCACGCCTCCATGGAAACCCCACTTCTCCACCCTATCTCCCCTTCCATTGGGCAACGTTTCATTGCTCTCCTTTTCTTTCTTTAACCACGCTTGTGTTTTAATGATCATTGCCCTCCATTGGTCGGCGGTTGTAGGACTCTATAAACGCAGAGCTCTCATTTTTCTTCCATGAGTCAGCTTTCCTCACACCTTCAAGAAATATAGAGATGCGGGCATGCGGCAGCCGGTAGTGATTCAACTGGAAAGTAATCGAGAGTAATGAATCGTCTTTCAGGTTTTCTGTTCAAGCTGATTATTTTGGCATCTCACAGGTTTCTCATCAAATCAGCAGGTTCGATCTTCTGTCTGTTAGGGTTCGATCTGTTAGGGAACAAAAAGATTATTGGTGTGTTAATTTCTCTTCGTTTCTCCTTCGATACATGAAATTCACACAAATTTTTTTACACATTTTGTTCATAATTTGTAGGTTGAATCATCATCTTCAATCAGTGTACCTATGTGGCTCCAAATCCCTTTGTATGAAAATTTTCTCTTGGTCTTCTTCAGGTATACTTTTTCGTTCATTGAGCTTATAATCTGTTTTGCTTTTGTGTTTGTTTCACATCTCCTGTGTCTGCTTTTCAACCTAACCGTTGAAGTTTGAACCATTTTCTGGATATTCAATAGGGTTTCTTATAATTTACAGGTACCTTTCTATGATCTCATTTGGTTAGGGCTTTTAGGTGTGAAATCTACTTTACGTTCTTTGTTTAGGCAGGTCTGATTTCTCTATCGCCTTCACCTGTCTCTTCTTTGTAATTTACGGGTACCTTTCACTATGTGTATTAATAATATAGAATTTTCAGATATTAAAATGTGTGCTTATGTAGAAGAGAAAGCAAGTCGACTTTATGCTGTTGGTGCTTCTGATTTATCTTTTACAGATTCATTACCCGTAGTTAATATAGTTGAACAACTTTTTTGTGCTAATTCTGGTTTAACAACTTTGGTTGGTGATGCAATTGTTTGCCTAGAAGAGGGAATTGTTTAACCTGAGCCATGTTTTCTAAAATCCTAGATTATGAAAGTCCTTATTCATATAGCAAATATGGAAAACATTGATTTACCCATGAAATTTGTAGCAAAGATTTCTAACAAATCCAAACAGATTAACACAAAGGCTGCAATTTGACTTCTGTTTTTTTAATGGCTATGACTTTGTAGGATTTTGAACCCGTGAATGGAGCCATGGACTAGCAGGTGATTATCCGATTAGTTTTTAAAGCATACACATAACTTTAACTTTGTTGTAATTTTGTTTCACCACACTTGATTCTTGATTAACAGCAAGCAGAAATTATTTCTCATCATCATTGTTACCGACAGTTGGTGCTGTTAGTTTAGGTCCAAATTTTTGTAAAGGTTGTCATAATAATATGTATATTTTGTTGTAATTTGTGGGATGAGTTAGAGTTCTAATAGAGGAGCGAATAAAGGGAAAGAAGATGAGTAGGTTTATTGTAGCGATTGCTCATGACAACCACGTTTGGTTTGGATTTGGCTAAGGAGGAGTTAGATCGAAGGGTTACATGGAACCTGTACTCCCATAAAAACAGTGGGAATCAGTTCTCAAAGATAGCATTCATTTGGCACAACTCATCTTCCCCATCGGATCTCAAGAAATCAGCGATTATCGGGTGCCGACCTCAACATCTTAATCCCCTAAGGTCTGCTTCCTATTCCAACCTCTGACATCGAAAATTTTGCTCTGTTACGACATTTGCCTATCCCAACTCAACTTAATTTCTTCGATCATTGAACGATGGTTTGAGTTAGCAATTAAAATTTGTTAATTCCTTTTGGCTTTACCAATAAATTTTGTATATGGAAGGAGCGACTTTCTGTTCGAGATCTAACTTTCTTGCGGGCTACAATGTTCGAGAGAAAATGAAGAACTATTTTATGTATGCGTTGTAGGTTATAATCTGACTTTGTGGTAGGTCTGATTGTTTGTTCAAAAAGACTAGAGAAGAAAAGCGATGTTTTAGATGGATAGTAAAAATTTGAGTTTTGATATGGATAGTAAAAATTTGAGTTTTGATTTAGCAGTTAAAAGTTTTTAGCTATGTATTAGATGGATAGTAATTTGATATAATTCTTATATATGTGTGTTTTTGTGCAGGTTTGTTTGCAGCATTTGATTTTATAAGGTTGTCTTTGTTTGGGTAAGCTTTAACCATTTGTTTGCATTTTTCATGCAACATAACAATTATATACTGAATTATTCGTCTGTCCTTTTTTCAATTTGTTGTACTCATCAGGTCCATTATATTTCATTATCAGATTTGGAACTAATTGGGCTTGTAGTAAGCATTGCATTTAGAATCCCAGAATAGCTTCCAAGAATACAATGCTCATAATGATGACACCACTGTACATTTTGAAATCATCATGACTGCAGATCAGATGAACAGAGCAAGACAAGAGGGGCTGTTGAAGAAGTTTAAACTAACCACCAATTTAAGCACAAATAACATGCATTTGTTTGATGCTAATTGTGTGGTTAAGAAGTATGATACCCATGAACAAATTGAGTTTGACAATGATATAACGAAAAATAACTGTTTTTTTTATCTTAGTTAGTTTATTGACTGCTCAATTATTTATTTATTTTTGTCGTTACAGTTCTTGAGGATTATCTTTCACCTCTGTCTTGACTTTTATGAGAAGAGGAAGGTAACTTTATGTTTGATAGTTTCTTTTTAACCCAGTTCTTCTTACCCCTTTGACAAGTTATAGATAAAAGTGACCTGAGTTAATCCATCCATAGATATTGTTTTGCACCCTACTCTAATCAAACTGTGGTTATGGATGACAGACTGCCTTGCTTCGTGAGCTAGGAAAAGCATCATTTCAGCTGGAAAACAAAGTGAGGTTTATTAAGGAGGTCGTTGAAGGAACACTTGTTAGCAACAGAAAGAAAGCTGACTATGTGTTGAATTGAAAGTCAAAGGTTACACACCATTACCGAAAGAAGCTGTTTTAGAAGCATTAGTTGTAGGGGCAGTTGATCATGTTGAAGGAAGTGATGAAACCAAAGATGTTTCAGATTCGGAAACCGCTGAGATGGCGGTGGAAGAAAAGCCTGTTGCGGGCACTGCCAGCAAAACGATCCCTGGAACCAAATATGATTACTTGCTGTCAATGGCAATTGGAACATTGACCTATGAGAAGATGCAACAACTATGGAATGAAAGGGATACAAAGAAGGCTGAGTTTGATGAACTCACAAACACCCCTTCCAAGTCTTTATGGTTGAGGGATCTTGATGGATTTAATAACCAACTTGATGTATGTTTCAAGTTTTATAAAAATAAAAGATACCTTTTTCTTTCTGAGATTTTCCTTACTTTTATTAACTTTTGGTTGTGTGAATAGGAACAAGACAAGAGAGATGCTAAAGACAAACAGAGAGAAGGAAACAACAAGAAAAGGCTAGGGCTAAGGGTCATGGAGGTGGTAGGAATGCTAGGAAACCTACCAGAAAGGCTGTCACGAAAAAAGCTGCTGCCACATCAGCAGTTGTTATTGAACCAATGGAGACATTAGCCAATTCTTCAATGGAGACTGGTATTTGAACAATCAGTATCTACTTTCTATAATATGTTTTATATGTATTATACTAATTTTTGTTTTGATTGCCTCTCAGGTAAATTTATGTCTTTGCGGGTTTTCCAAGAATTTTTTCTGTATTGTTTTTTGGTTTTGTTTTAGCGCCCCTTTGTTCTATGTTCTAAAGGTTTGTTGTTTTCTTCGTAGCGTGTTGTTTGTTTCATACGTCTTGAGGTGAAGAGATTCTTGAGTTTCTTCCTTTTGTTACTGTCGGCAATTGTTACATGTGAATTGGTTGAGGTGACTATCTATTAATGGAAAAACATATACCGGTCATGTCCTAAGAAATTTTGGATGTGCAAGTTGCAAATTGTTTTTGGATGTGTAGGTTGCACGAGCAATAGATATTTAACATGGAGTTGACTAAGTAAAACCAAATCCAAAGGGTGTCATCTCCAGGGAGGCCAAGATAATACGGTTTGGTTGTGATGTGCTTTAGTGCTTGAGGAATCTGAGGCTCTTTTCTCAATCTCATGCAACATAATTCTATAACTTAAATTTGTCAACCTATAACATTTCACTCCGGGTTAGCATATGTTAGTGATGAATCATTTTGATTTTAATTTATGCACCAACACTACTGCTTGTGATTCAAATGTGAGTAGATAGTGGCTTCAGTTCGTGAGAGAAAAGTAGTGCATAGTGAGTGGCCCATATTTTTTTCATATGAATTTTATTACGACTATTTGATGTTGCATTTCGCATTCAGCATTGTACGGGATTGGTATGAATTCCTGAATGTTCTAATTTAATATTTGAAAACCCAATGACTTTTACCGACCATTCATTTATTGATCCTCCGGATAAGATTGGTTTCTTAACCGGTTTGAAATTAAGATGGTAAGTATTTTCACACTAATTAATTTGAGAAAATTATAGTTTTTATCCGCTATAACCCGTTATATTAAAATATGAAAAATGAGAATCTTGACTAAATTTTAAGTGATAAAAACATGTAATAAAATAATTAAGCAATACAGAAACCTAAACTTTTTTTTTTTATTAAACTGAAAAACATTCAAAGAACTAAGAAAAAAACTTACAAATAACAACTGAGTTGTCATTCATAGTGACAAAAAAACATTCAAATTGCAGAAGACACATAACTTCATGAGGATGGACGGAGTAGGTTGTAGATAAAAAAGTTTCTATAAAAAATTTAACCAACGGGAGGAGAGAGAATGAAAGTTTGTAGAATCGATGTTTTGGTGGAGAGAATGGGTTTGTAGAATTGATTGACAACTTTTACTTTGAAAATCTACAAAATACACACACAAACATTCGGCAACCATCGGCAACTTTTTGCCGAAATCACATGGACTTTGCCGATCAACCAAGTTTGCCGATGGAGAGGGAATGGTTGTAGAATCCTTGCCGATGGAATGTTGATTTTGCCGATTGGGTTTGTCGACCCACTCCGGCCATCCTGAGAGATTTATAAAGAACTTAAAAACATATATATTAAAGCAAATACATTGTCCGATTTTTGTGTTTGTTTTTAAGTTAACCTTTTCAGCTACAAGCTGTGGTACCCGGATTACTTTGTTTACATTTTCTTTCTGTTATTTTTTATTAGGATGCAAATAAGCACTTTCATACATATGATATCCTTATGGCAAGTAAGTACTCTCATCTTGTTCCTTGTAAAATAGAGAAGGAAAGGATGTTCGGAAGTTCGTATTTGTTTATATCTTGATTAGTGAATTTGCAATTTGTACTTTGCATGCTTATTGGTTTGAATGTTGTTGCTCTCACTTTCACATGGCGATCAAATGATTTGGCCCAAAAGTCCATTGAAGAAGTTGTTAGCAAGTATTTTAGCCCACTCAAATTGTTGTAATTAATTTGCATGATGCTCAAGCTTAAATTTCAATCAATCATCAAGACATAATTTAGTTCAAAACAAACAAATATTCATTAAAAGCGAGCATTCCCATCTTGCAATTAAAAAAACAACAATATAAAAGAGACAATACAGAGACAGACCCAAACCAGTTGTACACCATGTTTTTTTAGGAGTGGCACTGAACTTCTTACAACCCTTGATGACGTTGTTTACCGCATCAAGAAAATCTTTCTCATTGTTGTATATGGTATGTTTATTATGTAGGTTACTCTGCACCTTTGTATTTTATCATTGGATTTTAGGTTGTGTGGGTTTAGTTATGCTTATGTAAAACTTATATGTTTGTATTTCTTCTTTCCTTATGGTGATATGAAGCTATTTGTGGCAAGCATGAATTGAATACATAAATGTGTCAATTTCTGAACATCTCAACCTTCAGCCTCAATTCACCTTTTATAAATAAGCGTCTCTTTTTGGTTCATATGGGAGAAGAAGGAAAACACTCAAATAAACCTCTTCAATTGATGGAACACAACTATGTAAAAAAGAGAACAGACCCCAGGCAGTTCTCAAAAATTTAGGGTGATGAGAAAGTAGATGCAACACTTTCAACTCCCATGTTTTCACATTTAATGAGCCAAATAAGTAAAATAAAACAAAGTGGCTTTAAAAGAAACATCTTAAATATTCAAAAGTTAACCTTCTTTTCTTGTTTTATTTCAAAAAGAAATAATATATTATTAAATTCAAGTACCGCGTTGGTTCTCTCATACAATACGACCACGTATTGGTGCCACCAATGAATGCGTATATACCGCGTTATAAGTTGACACCGGATCGCAGCGTTAAAAAACGAATATCGCGATGTAAATTGTCGTACCGCCATAACAAGCGAACAAATGACAAATAACGCCCTATAAACCGTCGCCGCCGCAACGTGCGGGCACACGGCTAGTATATATATATATATATATATATATATAGGGTAAGGATCAATGGAAAACCTCACCTTTTTGGAAAACCTAGAAAACTCATCTTACACCATTGATTAGTTAATCTATGGTTGAAAATGAATGTGTCATTTTTGGAAATAATTTAAAATCTATTTAATGCACCAAGGGCATTATAGACATACCATATTTTTATTAATAAATGTTTAAATTAATTTTCTCTCTCCCATATCTTCTTTCCTAAACTCTCTCTCTCCTTTAATTTCAAATTTTCAGGCCAAAATTTTGAAAGAAAAAAAAAACTAATTTACAAACGAAAACAAAATCATTGATCATCATCTCATCACCACCGTAACGATTGTTACATCGTTGTAACAATAATGTTAGTTTCTTTTCAAGAAAATAAACGATGGTTACATAGGTGTAACCATTCAGAAAAGTTTGTAAATTGTATTTATGATTCTATTGTTTCTAAATCTGATTACATGTATGTAACACTTTTATTTCACATGTTTTTAATTAATGTTACACGAATGTAACACTATGTATTTTCTTTCTAGAACGTATAAAATTATTTCACGTGATTACGCATTTAATAGTTTTTACATAAATGTAAGTAGTTATTACACGTATGTAACACTTTTATTTCACATGTTTTTAAGTGATGTTACCTTGAATGGTTACACATATGTAACCATCGTTTATTTTCTTGAAAAGGTTTTCCAGGTTTTCCAATAATTAGAGGGTTTTCCAATTATCCTTTTCCTATATATATATATATATATATATATATATATATATATATATATAGGGTTAGGTTTAAATGAGAACTTTTTATTTTGAGAACTTTTGAGAACTAAATCTCAACCACACATTTCAAGGGGGGACCACTGCAATTCATGGGAGGGGGATACATGTAATAAACATGTGGCTCAAATTAGTTCTTTTTAGTTCTCAAATCAAATTGGTTCTCAAATGATCCTCTCCCTATATATATATATATATATATATATATATATATAGACACACACACAACAAGAAACAATTAATTATAGAAACCTGAGTTTGAGTTGATTCATTTGATGCTCCAGAGATTCTCAAGTGCTTGTCTTTAATGAACTCCAAACTTGTCCAGCCCAGACTATGCAGTACCTTTTCTTCAACATCCGCTAAAGCTTGGATTTTGATAATGCCATCAATTTGAAAGGATGAAGGTATAAATAAACTTTCAACTCCAATTAACTTGAGTGTGGACATTTGTGGATCAAATTTAATTTTCCTTAGACAAGTTTTATAATCACGTCTGAAGCCTCTATTAGGATTTACAAATACTGATAGTTCTCTTAATGTACGTGGAGGCTGCTCAATTGATATCACTGTTTCACAGTTTTCCATGCTAAGTTGCTCAAGGCGAGGAAGGGTTCTCACAAAGATGGGCATTGAAACAATTGGATTATTATCCAAACATAATTCCACTAGCTTGGATAGGCAACTCAAATCCATGGGAAAGGATTCGTTAAACAAATTATTGTTTGCAAGTGACAACCTTCTTAAAGAGGGCGGGAAAAAAAGCGTAATGAACTTTAAATCACTAGGTAGGGCAGATGAGGAGCCTAGTGAGTTTATGCAAATATCTGAAGAACTCGTATCCCGCTTCTTGATTTGAGATTCAAGAGAATTACAACCATCTAACAATAGTGTTTCAAGCTTCTTTAACTTGCCTAGGGATACTGGAAACTTTTTAAGCTTGTAGCAGTAACTCATATCAATGAGGATTAGTTCAACACATTCCTCAAGTGACTCACATACCTCAATTAAATTTATGCAGTTCCTAACTATTAACCTCTCAAGTACAGGAAGTTCAAAGAATCCACCAAGACTATGGAGCTGTTTACAAAAACTTAGGTCAAGGATTTTCAATGATCCAAGCAACCTTTTATGTTTTGAGCATGACCCGGTTACCTAATGCAAAATCGTTATAATCAAAACCTTTTAGTAAGTTGTATTAATCTAGCATGGAAGGATATCAAAAATCTACATTAATGCTTCGAATATCTTACCTTTTGCCTTTTTGCAGGTGATTGTCGGTTACTATAAGACATGTCAAAAGATTCAATATTGCTATCAGACATGTCAAGAGCAACCAGATTCTCCATTGGTAAGTCTAAATGTAGAGACTTTAAAGGGAACCCATGCATACTCAACCATCTTAATTCTTGAAAACTCTCAAAACAATCATTTAGTTGCACATAATTGAGTTGTAGTAGCATTAGATTATCCATGTGACAGAATGACTCTCTTTTCAGCTCTAACGATCCATATACCTTCTTTTTGTCAAGCTTGCTCATGTCCAGGGCAATGCCGAGAAGATTTGATGTACCCTATGAAGAAAAGGAACTAGACAATAAAGATACGAGAACAATTAAAGCTATTAAAATATATACACGTCCTCTTACCTTTTTTTGTTTCAACACTTTGAGTGACTCCTCGTCACACCACAATCGACTACGCTTCCAAGGGATGTCAGGTGATTCTTGACGTACTACATCTCTCCCCATCTCTTGAAGCAATTGATGCATCATCAACTCGTTATTTGATCCGATATGAAGAAGGCATTTGGTAATGAGATGCGTGATCCCAGATTTTGTCTTTATATTACATGCATTTAATATTGTTTGAGCCACGTCTTTATCCATTCCCACAAAAAAACAGGCAATATGCTTAAACAATTCCTGATCATTTTTGAATGACAAAGAGTCAAAACTCAACTTCAATGCCTTATTTATACGAGCATGAGGTTCTTTCTTTAGCACTTCAATGTTCTCTTCCCAAAGTGCTACCTCTTGCTTATGTAGAGATGTGCCCAAAACTTCAAGGGCCAAGGGATGTCCTTCACAATATTTCACAAGCTTTTGCGCAACATCTTCGTAACCTTCCTTTGGATTTTGACTCTTGAATGCATGAAAACATAAAAGCCCTAGTGATTGAGACTCATTTAAGCCTTTAAGTGAGACCACTTTATGCTTAGGATGAACTTGTGACTTGAATAGCGCACACCTTTCTGCTAAAGATTCATCCGTGGTTGTAATTATGATTTTGCTTCCTGGATGTAAACCCTGTTTTCCAAGTAAAGCATTTAGCTGGTCAAGACTACCAATATCATCAAGCACTATAAACACCCTTTTACGAGCAAGTGCATTTTCAATCTTAGAGGTGTACTCAAAGGCATCATCAACTTGTAATGGGATTGTTTTTGAAATGTTTCGGTGAAGTTGCATTTGTAAATCACGCAATCCGTTAAACTGTTCATTACATCTTCTGTTGATACCTTCAATGAAGCTGCTTTTGTCAAATTCCATGGAGTATACCTGGAAAACATATTTTGCCAAAGATGTCTTCCCAATCCCACCCATGCCTATAATGGGAAGCATATCAGCAGTATGATTAGATTCATCAGTCAACCATGAACCAATGAATTTAATGTAACCGTCCATCCCCATAAGAAATGGCAGAGTATAACTTTTGACTCTACGGTAAATGTCCTTAATAACTTCTTTAATAACATCTATCTCTCTCCTGGAAATTGACTTCAGTCAGAAAGACGAAACGAATCTGATCTAAAATATGGCAGTTCAAAGATCAAAATTTTATGCTAAATGATGTCACATATGCAAGATTTATCATTTTTTTTTCTAATGAGTTTTTAATAAGAATCTAATAGAAGATGGTGTTTAGTAACCTACTAAACTCCGTCTGTTTCATGGAAACTGATTTAAGTGAGAAACGTGAAAGAAACTCACCTATAATATGACAATTCAAAGATCCAAACCCTAAATTCAGTTATGTTCGTAATAATTTTTATAAAAGATTCCAATAGAAGATGGGGATTTACCTGCTCTCATTTACCAACATCCCTTTTAAATTAGAAACTTCACTTAGTGCCATTTTCCATGCCTCTATCTTTTCAGTCAGTTGACTTTTTCTCACTGCATCTGTTTCAGTCTCCATCCTCTGTTTATGCTTCTCCATTGCTTCCCCAAAGCTGTTTTGTTGCTTCCTGACATCGGTGGGCTCCACATAATAGAAGATGGGGATAACGATTTGCTTAAAGAACTTCTTTTGCTCGAGGATTGACACCAATTCATCTAGGCACCATGTTGAAGAAGCGTAATTCTTAGACAACACGACAATAGAAGCCCTAGATGATTTAATCGCACTCTCCAGTTCCGGTTTCAATAGATCTCCGGTTTCAATCTCTTCATCATCCAGAAAAGTGCTCATGTCGGCGTTCAAAAGGGCGATGTAGATGTGATCTGTGAAATTACAACGAGTGTCGGCACCTCTAAAACTTAAAAACACGTCATAAACATATAGACGATTTTGATGATGGTGATGAGTTGATGAAGATCCCGGTGAGAGTTCAGAGAGAAGAGCCATTATCAAGTATTCGAAAGCTATGAGTGAGAAGAAATAATAATCGAGCCAGCCAATGTGTGGTCTTTAAAGTAACAAAGTCGTCTTTTAGTCAACAACTACTTTTGAAAATTGCTTAGTAATTTCCATGGTTGGACTGCCCTTAAAATTATTTCGAAAGTTTCATTTAAAATTATTTGGAAGGTTTCGTTTAGACCATGTGTTGTGGTAATCTCTTTTTTAAGGGTTATATGTCATGTGACGTATGATATGATAAGGGTTTATTATAAAAGTGGTGTAATTGGCGTATGTGTTATATAAAGAAGTCGTTTTATTTATAGAAAAAACAAACTAATAATAAATAAAGTGAGTTATGACTGGCCAATAAGAAAAGAGAGAAGGAAGAAGGGCGCTATGTTGGTAAGGCCATACGAGGAGAGGAGAGGAGGGGGTGCGGCGGTGCGCTATGTCTAAGTGTGTAGTGGGATAGAGGCGCTGAACTCGACATTTAACGCCCCACTACACATAACCTTAGAATTTCTAAAAAAATAAAAAATTTCAAATTATAAAATTCAGTAAATTATGAGAATCATTCCTAAGAGTTTATTTCCAAAAGACGGTAGTTGAAAAAGATAATTACCAAATAGGTGTAGTGAAAAAATTATTTACTAAAATGATTGTTTTCTTTTTTTATTAGTTTCTCTCTCCTAATTAACTGGATAACTTAAATTTATTATTTTTATTTTCAAATAGTTATTGTTTAAAAACACATCTAAATAAATCATTAGTTCATTTATTTCATCTTTGAATTCTAACATGTAGTTATCCTAAATCTCTGTTAGCTTCGTATTACAAAACTTGTAATCACCTTTGTTTTTATTTCGCCTAATCTTAAACACGTTTAGAGGTATTTGATCAATTATATACTTTTTAGTTAGTTATACACTTACTTAATCTCTTACATGTACACTGTAATCATGAAAATAAAATTAAATATTCAAGATCTATTAAATTCTTTTTTTACTGTTACACTAATATAATTTGGTATAAAATATATAACTTTATTTCATTTATTTATTTTCAAAGTATTTTTTTAGAATTCAAAAATCAATATCACTTACTAGAGAGAAAAATTATTGTCTTAAAAAATATCTTTTGTGACTACCTTCTATGTCGTTTCTTGTGTAATCTAGTGTTTTTCTTAGTTTAATTAAAATGATCTTTTATTTCTTAAAACTTTTTGTAAGTGTTTGCGTGTTTTGTTATTCGAGACCCACTCGATAAAAACTTGAGTCGTGTCGAGCTAAAACAAGCTTAAACTCGCAAACTCAAACTTCACTTATCGATCTCATGTAGACTCACAAGTATGAAGCTCAAGCTTGGCTTTTGATTAGTTTCTTTTAATGGGTTCCAAACTCGCAACTCTAGTTGTATAATATATGATTTGTATATTTATAGATATTATTTTAAAAATAGCTAACGGAATAGTTTTTAATTTTTTTTTATTAAATAGCTACTCTAGTTGATAAAAATAGTCAGTTTAAAAATATCCTTTAAAAGTTTCTAATAAAATTAACCTTTTTATAAATCGTGATGCGTATTTTTTTTCTCAATTTGCGTAAGTGTTCAATTTTTTTTTTAATAAAACAAATTTTTTTCTATTTAAAAGATTGAAGAACAAAAAAGTTAAAGAATTGAAACTACGTAATAAAACTAATATACAAAAATTATAAAACATTCAAAAATGCCTTTTTAAACATCATGCTCCCAACAATTTTTTTTAATTTTATTAGAAATACTTTTTTATAATTCATTTTATCTAATAAGAATAAAAGTGGGAAAATTAATATCTGGTGAAAATAAGAATGAGAAAGTGAAGTTTTCAAAATACACACATTTTAGTAAATATTTTTTGAACTACACTAATTTGGTATATAGGTTTTAAAATTACACTAGTTTGGTAAAATCTCCATTCCTAATTCGCATGAATTTCACCTCCTTAGGAACGACCCGGTTAAGCGACTCCGATGGTGCATGATAGGAGGAAACCACAACAGCTGTGTAAAACCCCCTCCCCAGGGCCTCCCCTGAGATTCGATACCTTAACCTCCGATCCCATTGCTGGTGGTCGCGATGGTACCATTGAAAGAGAAGCTCGTTGGTAAATTTCTATATTAAGTTTCTGAATCTTCATAGACTATTAAATACAAAACGTTTTTTAGTCTACATATCAAATTCTCACTATTGCCACACAAAAGACAAATTACGGGGGAGATGGGGTTGGCTAGGCGACTATGCGTACATCGTTTCGTGTTGGGTATTTCCTTCGTGTGGTGTGTGTTTTTCGTTTCTTCGTGTGGTCCAGTGGGCTTAGACGGTTAAGCTATTACTTGAACTTCCTGATGGGGTGAAAACTCCGGGTATAAAAGCTGCGTTTCTTCAAAAATGGTGAAATGGATTGTTGGTAAGGAGAAGAGACCATAACTGTGGTGGGGTAGCTTTTAGAAAAAAGAGAAGGGAGTGTAAGTACAAGACTTGCTTCGGATCAATAAGGAATTGACCCTGCTCTTAGGATGGTATAAATTAATAAAGAGGGAAAGTTTGAAGGTGTGAGGATTGATGTACACACTAAAAACCTATCCTTTTTGCTGGGTGAGCTGCCGAATCCAAAGACCAAATTAAAATAAATCCAATTGAGTTGGGCCTTCCAAAATGCAAAGTGGAATATGTTTGGTGGTAGATATCTGGTCAAAGTCTAGGAGCACTATGGTGGACATCTCAAAATGCAATGTAGGAATTTAAAAGAGGGTTTTTTTTTTTTTTTTTAATCTTTGATTCCCAGGTGGCCCTTCCACTGTTAGTCTGAAGAATGGAGCTGTTGATTCGGAAAGTAGAGTGGCAAGGAAATGGAAATGATTGGGAGTGGTTTTTATGTTGTTCATATTATTTTGTTGTGTTTTAATTTTGTTTTTGTCTTTTTGTGTAAACCGTTACCCGAGACTTTGTAACCATTTCTAGCGTCTCGCTAGCGTTTTTAATTTCATTTTGGTCGTTTAAAAAAAAAATCCTCCTATGTGTCATTTTATACCTTTTTTTAATTAAACTTACAAAAAGGTTAACAAACCCCAATGTAACCCGATACCCGACCCACTCAAAAGTTTTCAGAAACCCTAAATCATCGCAACGTTCTTCATTCTCTTATCTCTCTCGCCTCTCCTCAGTTCTCTCTCCGTCTCCTCGACTCCAGCCGCCGCTTCATTATCTCCGATCTCTATCGCCGCTTCTCCGATTGTTCAATTGGTATTCACTTTTACAATCCACTGTATTCTTTTTATTCAATCTATTTTGTTGTGAATTTTTCAAGAGATCATACATCAATATATATATATATACACACACACTAGCATGGTGCCCGCGCGTTGCGACGACGATAGTTTATAGCGCGTTATTCGTCGTTCATTCGGGCGTTACGGCCGCGTGACAATTTACATAGTGCTATTCGTTTCTGTTAGCGCAGTGCGGTCCGATGACAATTTATAATGTGATACATGCGCATTCAGCGACGACGACAATTTACAAAACTCATAACAAATAGAAAATAAAGAAATCATAAATATATGATTTCAACTCACTTATAAAAGTTCCAATAAAAATAAAAGTATAGCATTAATTTTTAATTTTAGAGTAGCAAGTAAAGCAACACTTCATCGTGCAATAAGCACGCGTATACATAGCTCTACACTGGATACACACAGGATCAACCTCCTCCTTATCCTCATAATCGTCTACGTCTTCATCATCTTTGAGCGCACGTGTTATGACATGTTTTATTTAATAGTATATAGCAAGAGTACAAAAGAAATAACCATACGATTACAAAAGGTCAATAACTTTAAAACATTCTTTAATATAATATTTAAGCATTTCTATATGACCTCTCATATATCTCCCATAGCAATGGAACAAAAAGTTTGAGGGTCAAGGACTGTCACTAGTATCTCAATGAAACTAACATCTCGAAAAGTGTACACATCAAGTCACCAATATTTCTTCATGGCACCTAAGTTGGGTTGTTGTGGACTACCTAGCTTTGTTTATTTTGCATTCCTTCTGCATGTCGCACCTGATTGTAGTCATAGAGTAGTGAGCATTTAAGTCTATAAACTAGTCGGCAGGCCAGTGCAATGCACGTGCACGTATAATGGAGAAAAGGATTGTATAGCTTGGAAAGTTTTGGGTAGATTATGTTATTGGGGATGATAAACCATTTGAATAGTGTGAGAAGAGATAGATTGCTGATGAGAGATGTTATTAGAATGGCCTAAACGCTTGAACCTAACATAAGGGGCCTTAATATGTATTGTTGTTTTTTTTTGAAAATTTTCACTTTCATGTTTTGGTAAAGACTGTGTTTAATTTTCAGTTGGTATTATAACTGTCTATATTGACAGCCAACTGAATTTATATATAGAAAGGGACTATGGCTGCAACATTTTCTAGCCATGCGAAAGCACCATCCACTTAGTCTCAGTCCATGCATCCGTCTATTGATCATGATTGACATGCATTATTTTTTTAACAGAAACAGCAAGTTAGTCATGTAATCAACGAAAATTAGAAACAATAAACAATATCAAAGCACGGCAGATTGATCAAAAACGATGAAAGTTTAATAGAAGTTTATTACAATTTTTATGACCAATCCACATCAGGTGGTCAAGTATGGTTTCCCAAACATAATGTTACCAAAAGAAGACAGCAAACGACAATTACATACTTGGTGGGAACATCCACTGAACTCGACGCTCCATATTACGTTCTAATGCTTCGACTTCCCTGCGCAGTGCTTGCAGCCTGTAGAGTTGTGCTTTATTCGCTTTAATTTCATCACGTAGGACAGAGGAAGAAGAATATCGGAATGAGGAAGGATCAAGGCCAAGGACAGCGTCTAAGAGTTGTCTATTCTCCCCCAGTAACCTGTTAACGATTTTTATCACAGTAGTGAGCTCAGCAATGATCTTGTTATTGCTGGCTGCTAGGAAATTACGAACGTAGTCTTCCATTGTCGTTTCTTGTTCCTAAGCACCAACATTGGACATAAAATAATGAAACACTAAAACAGAAGGCATCCTTTTTGTATGTAGAAAACATTCTAAATATAGAAATACAAAAAAATAGAAAACATAAATGAAGTCCTAGGTTAAATTTTTCATATTATCATGATCTGAAGGTCAATTCATGAGAAATCGATGTCATGATATAACAATTAAAATTTGAATCTTTGAAAGTAACACAGGTTAGCGACAATGGAAAATATAAATGAGTCTAGGTCAAATTATGAATTTAGGTTTAAGGGAATTAAATGAAATTATAAAAAACAGATACAGTGTACATTAGTATACTCTCCTACATATATTAATCGGGTTTGGGTTCATTAAAGTTTTAGAATTTTTGGAGGCTTTTAGAGATGTACATGTTCATAAACTAATTTATATTAACAGTTAGTGTGGTAGTTTTTTAATAAAGGTAATGTCGTGGGATTGATATTGTGCTTACCCAATTAACATTCGAATATGTGAAAGTAACTATTGTATCTATGGTATTAGTCACAATCTAGAGTAAATGACTTTAGTTATGTTAGTGATGAACTTTTGACATGTAAACAGTTTCGAAATTGTGTAAATGACAGCCGTTGCATGTATACCTTTTAATAAATGGGTAATGTTAATGAAAAATGAAATGTTCAATATATTCTTGAAGACATACATGACTTCAAACACAATTACGAACTCTTTTTACACAAATGATATATCAGTAGAATGTCTGCATGTGGCAGATGAAGATTGAGATTTAATGTATAACCAATATGGGCATAATTATATATATCAATCGAAGTCTTTCAGTAATGGAAGAAAAATGCATATATTCCTTAAACTGACAATCTGATGTATCGATTTGCAAATATATGAAATCCGACAATGCAAATATGCGTGTAGATACATATAAGTTCAGGGAAACGAAGTACGGAGTGTGAGTGTGTTACCTTTCACTGGCGAGATGAAGTGTCTGTTCTGATTCTCCGGCGGTTGTGTACAGAAAGGATTGTCTGCATGAAGCAGATTGAGCTTGTAATCGAATGTCTAACCACTTATAACGAAAAAAAGTAAAGAGAATAAAGTTCTTACCTTTCTCCGGAGAGATGAGGGTGTCTCCTGGTTTCCCGACGGTTGTGTAGCGATGAGATATAAAAGTCGATTTAAATGATGGCGTGTTAATGTGTGTGTCGTTTCAGTACCTCTCTAACCGTCATTTGCTGTCAATATTTTTGTTAAGGAAGCGGGTTAAAGCCCATTTTGTGATTGGGCTTGATGTGTGGAAAAATAGGAAGGTCACTTGGCTGGGCTAGCCCATATAATTAGTGTTTATGATCATGAAGGAAAACCTAATTAATAAAAAGAGTGTAAGATGAGATAATGTGGCTTACAATTTAGTGAGCCAATTCCCAATTAAGTTTCTGTTTTAGAGCAATTGGTTACTTTGGTTTAATATCTCTCATAGTTTAATACCTGTACTCATGAAGCAGGAAATGTTGCAACATGAGAAACTTGCCGATTACAAATGTAATGGATACAAATGACATCTTTGTTCATCACTATAAGCATGTGGTTATTTTACCAACTCCTTCACTTTTCAATACATTGTCCACGTACTATCTAAAGTGGCGAACATTTTATATACATCAATGATAATAATAATGTGTAATTTTCCGGTAATATTCAGACCCAATTCTTATTAATAATCTCAGTATAGACCGAATAAAGTTTTTATTGAAAACTTATTGTTTACCTTGGTTTTCATGTTTGTTATAGTTTAATACTTGTAATCATGGTGTGGGAAATTTGACAACATGTGAAATTTGACAATTACGAAGCTAATGGATAGAAATGATATATTTGTTCATTACTATAATAGGATGTCGTTGCTTTATGTGTGTTCGATCCTATATGGTTTTTTATATGGGTCTTGATCCAAAACGTAGATGTTTAGACTTCGCGATAATAAAATCGAGCCCACCAAATAGGGATTAGCAATATTGACTTCATTTGGTAAGAATATATGGTAGACTGTTGACTTTTTAAGGTAGTGTTTAGATTTCTTAATATATAGAAACCAGTTTCAGAAATTGGAAAAGCAGAGAATGAAGCTATAGGACCTTTAGTGTTAGAAAGATTTCTTTGGGAACTTTTGCTTCACTTCATATTTTCAACCCAAGAAAATGAACATTCTTTTAAAAGCAAGTAGACATATAAGGTTGTTGAAAGTATACATATCAATTGTTGTACCTCCTTGCTGTGACACCAGTCAAGTTTAAGTAATTTCCTATGTATGTAGTATTAATGTGTACATAAATGAAATAGACTAACAACCAGATTGAGGTCAAACAAATTAGTGATTTAGAACCGACGATCCTATTAGCTTTCATAAAGCATAATCAGTTATAAACAACGTGGAGAAGGAAACTAAGAAAGACTAACAGACATGGAATATGGTAGTATCATCCGTTTGGGCACGCTCCTCGTAAAGTTAGAAACGCAGAATCTTGTGTCTCGGAAGGCCCGCTGTCTGGAAGAATGCCATCCAGTTTGATTTCATCCTTAACCGAGGGTAGCTGCCATCTTGCCCCGTCCATAGAATCTTCACCAAGAACTCTGTCAGTCCAAACTTTAGAATTGCTTGATTGGATACATGGATGTTGTGGTTCTGAATCAGTGCTTTAGGAATGGACTGCAAGAGTAATTTATTATTGTAACATATAATTAAATTGTTAATCATAGTTATGTATTAAAAGATATAAGTAAACCGTTGTTTTCTCCGTGAAAATACCAGTAGGTGACTTTCCTGATTGTGGGTTGTGAGTTGTTTGAAGTAGTGGGGACTGCCATCATTGTGAATGTGGGTGGGTATAGAGATGGTGCATTGATGTTCGGGATCCTGGTATAGTGCAACACCAGAGCTTGTGAATACAGTAACTCCACAGCTGTACGCATGGCGTTCATCACTTCCATGGTCCGTGAAAATAAGCCACCTGCCAGGTTTAATTTTATTCTCAATATAGAACAGTGGCCAGCTTCGACCAGTAAATGCTATTGGGACCTGCTGCTGTGTTTGTGGATCGAGTTCCAAAAGGACATCGACCACCGCATCTTGTTTCACCGCATAAAGCTTGACTGTATTCACCCCTCCTCGTAACCTCCATTGTGGAAACTGTATCGGTACAATCTATAGTTTAACAACATTGAAAATTAGAAACTGATTGCAAAGGTCATAAGATAATAGTGGAAAAATGTTAAAGTTCTCAGTAAATATTTATCTCGTGAAATAAAAGATGACATGGGTGTGAAGTAATTAATTAACATAAAATTACCTATTTTGCAACTACTATGATTAATGAAAACCATAATTGCATGGTGAGAACTGTGCAACATAATTAATTCCCAGGTTTAAATTTTTACATGTGAAATTATGATTACAGATTTGTTGTAATTTCATAGATGAATGTCATACAGACATCTGGTTTTGGTGTTGTTTCATTTGTCTCATCACCTATAGTATATCACCATTAGTATTAGTAAATATAAAGCATCTTCTTGCAAGGTTGTGTGAAGTTGTGGGAGTTTGAGATATATAAGTTATATGTGTATGCTTAGAGTTTGGCATATTAATTAGTTATGTGAAAGGAATGGAAGTATAGTAATTTAGAAATAGTTATATTGGTTAATTAAATAACATGTAGTTTAAAAGGAAAATAAAATATTTACATAGATTGATATATAAAAAACTACTACAGAAAAGTTTATTTTTTCACTAAATTCTAATTCCCTTAATGAATTTAGTCCACGATGAGAGCTTTTTAAAAGTTCCATTATATGAAGAACAACAATAAGCGATTAAAGCATGGCATATGCATGCAATCATTGCAATAGTTCAAAGTTGTTATTACCTTAAGATCAGTGGTAGGAATAAAATTCTGTAGAGAATGTGAAATGACTAACCTTTTGTTCTTCTGTTTCATCACCAGGTTCAACTTTCACCTGTAATGCGTGCTTATGAAGGTGGCTGGCAGAGAATTTTTCAACAAATTGTTTTGGTAGGAAGTGCAGTGTAAAAGTTAAGTTGTTATATTAGCAAGATTAACTTAAGTATTAATAAAGATGATATATAATGCTGGAATGTGAGGCATTGTATGTGTAGATAGTAAGAATCGCACATGTGTATGATATGATTGTTCAGCTGCCTGAACGACACACGAATTAACAAATTCTTGTCCATTCTTCTTCCTTCTTATCTCTAGTCCATCTTCATTGTACGCAGCAACTTCTATCTTGTCAAGCTTCTTCACTTTTAAGCAAACCTTTTGTATACCACGCGTAGTGAATGCATTTATAAAAGACAACCATGTGCCATCTTTAGCTTCCCACAGACCATTACCCGGATTACTGATGTTGACAGTAAATTTGTGCTTCTGGTAGTCAACAAAGCGAACAAACGTGCAATTTTTAGGCACGTGTCGTGTGAATTGCAGGGGGAAAACCTACATAGAGATTATATTAGTATGCGTGTGATATAATATTTTATGACCAGGGACTTGTTTAAACAAAAGAACTAGCCACTCTGCGAGGTCCTTCATTTTCTGAAATAAGATCAAGCAGCGGTTTATAAGGCATCTGTATAGAAGGAAAACATAGGTTATGTGGTTGTGATATAGATGTTAGTGGAACCAAGTATCATGTTATGAAATTATGTAAACAAATCTGTAGTTTATAATTAATGGAAGTGAAATTAGGTAAGTGTTTTAAGTTAAGATACACATATGTAGTGCCTTAGCATGCAAATTAGTGTGAGATGCATACATTAATTACTAAATCCCATTAGTATATATTATGTGTAAAAAAGTTTTCACTCTATATTTCTTAACTGATTGGGTCACCCACCCTTGTCCTATGAAGTACGTAGTGATGAGGCAGTTTGAACGCATCAGACACATGTGGGTTAGATTTATAAGGGCAACTGGGTTGATAGAATTAGCAACTATAAAGGGGGAAACACTTGTAAGCGTAATATCAGAGCACATGAGAAGAGCCGATAGGAATATGAACATTTTTGAAAGACAATGATTTTGAATTGCTTAGTATTGATTATGTTGAGAAACAGTTTAGAGAACTGGTTTGAAAATGAAAAGATCATTCAAACATCATCCATAAAATACAAACTCTTAATCAATATTTCAAAAACTTAGGAAGTGTTGTTGCTTTTTTAAACCTTTTACCTCTTTTGGTTTTGTTTTTTAATTTCTGTTTCTAGTTGGTGGTTTCTGCTACATATATAGGTTTTTGTACCTTTACACATTGACTTTGAATAGGCTGATGTTATAAACAATTCTAAATGAGTCTAAACATAAGATTAGCGAGAAGCACACTTCAATGATGTAATGATGGGTGCTAAATAGCAGCAGAGATTGGAGCATACTAATTGGAGATAACTTACATGCCTATAGAAAATCTAAGTAAAGAAGAAACGAATATCACGTTATGCAGAAGTGACACCAATATATCGAAGCACAATAACACGGGAACATTTGATTTATATCATTAGTGGAACAGACTTCAAGTATCATCAACATAATTATAGTTTTTACATAACAAAAAAGCTAACATAAGCATCAATGTTTCCCCAACAACCATATGAACAAAAGAACAGACCACCTAACATCTACATATTAGGTGGGAGCATCCACGCTACACGCCTCGCGACATCACGCTGTCTTGCCTCCGTCTCACTCAGCAGTCACTGTGACCTAGCCAGCTTTGCCTCAGCCAAACGAATTTCTTCACAGAGTAGGAAACCGGCAGAGTACTGGAATGGTGAAGGCGGCTACGCAATCAGAGCCGTGAAGATCCTTTCATTCTCCTCCAGGTTCCTGTAAAGCAGTTGCATCATTGCCTGGATCTCCGTGATGAATTCCGCTTGGGAGGTGAATAGGAAATCTCTCACCATGTTCTCTATTGACTCGGTGTTCCTAATCACTCATATTAGGTATGCAATTATTAAATGTCTAACACAGAAGACGGCATTTCACAAACAACAAATGGACACTGGATCACCTAAGCACATATATTGTATACTAAAATGCAAAGAAGATGGAGTCGGTGATTGTGACTAAAAGGGGAAAATCATTTTTGGCAGTGATGTAATATTCACTGAAAGTCCCAAAAAGGAGAGAAATTAAACCATCTATTCAGACTTTCTTTCTTAACATGCAACATATTTAACTATGAAATAGCATGTCTTGAAGACATGAAACACTTTAAAGCATGGAAATTTCTTGTTTTTACAGTCTAACCTATGAAGATCGAGTGATATAGACCCGTAAAACAGGGGAGGTTCATGTAGTTCATTCAAAAAAGCAGTCATCTAAACAGGAAATGTAGGCGTGCATATGCAGTAACACATAAAAATGGAGTACAAAGATGGAGTGCTTACTTCTGTACGATAAGATGGAAGCTCGAGTTTGGTTTTTCGGTGACTGTGAAGGCGTAGACGAAGAGGCTTAACTGTAGGCACTGCTTGTAATGATGGCGTGATAAAGTCGTTGTCTTTTCAGAGTCTACTTAACTGTCAATATTTTTCCCACCCTTTTTCCGGTACGGGTTTGAAGCCCAATGTGGATCTGGGCCTGATCATGTAACGAACTACCAAGGGTATTGGGCCGTGCAAAGAAGCGATATTTCTCTTTTATATAATTACAAATCAAACGGGATTGATGTAATGATGTTCATGCTGGGTTCAAATAAAGTCGATAAGTTTATATAAGCAACATGTAGGTTTTCAATAATAAACATGTATCGGTTTTCTTACGAGCTTTGCATGTACTTTGTTTCAAATATTACACTATTATTAAATGCAGGTAGTGATCGTAAGGAAGTTGACATTTTTTGTAATTACCAGGTTTTAATGTTGCTACGAAATGTGTAAAATTGTGACGTGTTCACTTTCGCTCAATAAACACACTTCATCAAAGTGGATATGTTTTATGAGAGGTAAATAATGGTAATCTTATGTTTTAGTAATAGTATAACTTTAAACAAACATTTAAACATTAGTGTTTTATGCAGGAAGAGGCATTGAGGGTCTTTGTAAGATGTTCAATGAAGAAACAGTGTAATTATACTGTGGTGGTAACTTGTGTTTATTACATACATGGAGTGTCCAACATGGCATGGTTATTATGCTTCTAACGAACATGCGGCCCACATAAAGCTTCGCCCACAATACAAAATAAAGAATTACGTAACCTTAGAAATTGTTATGTCAATAACAAATCAAACGAACTTGTTAGCATAAGACCTAAGTGAACTGCTAAAAACTTCCCTTTAGAGTACGTGACTTTATCTCCCACAAAATGTTGAATAAAGAATTGCAGTTTTCATGTAGGTTCCTTGTGTGTGTCTTGCATGGCATGCAAGCTCTTGAAGACCTCTTTGTATACATTATTTCTTGTATGTTGGTTGAGGGATGAATCATTGTCTTCAAATATAACAATTTTCAGGCCCTCGGGGGATGTAACTCGAGAAATGGCAACATACAACTGGCCATGACTAAAGATAGGTCGTGGTAAATAGACACCAACATAATTTAAGGACTGTCCCTGGCTCTTGTTAATTGTCGAGGCATAGCAGGCTCTGAGTGGAAACTGGCTCCATTTAAGTATAAATGGCCACTTTTATTTAGTAGAAGTAAGGGTGATTCTTGGTATCAATGTAGTATTCCCTATTCATGGCCCTGTAATAATTCTAGAATTTACTACAAACTTGCCAAGTTCTGTGATAATTAAACGGGTGCCATTACACAGACCTTCTGCAGGGTTAACATTTCTTACTAGCATAAGGGGTAGCCCTTCTTTTAGATTGCGTATATGTGGCGGCATACCAGAAAAGTTGAGGATGTTCAAGAATTCAGTGGGATAAAGTTCATTCGGGTGTAAGGTATCTGCTGAAGCTTTGCATATTTCACCGGAACTCTGGTACGTTCTTCCCGGTCGATCAAGTTTATTAAACATATAGGTATTTTGTAACATCGCAAGATTCTGGTAAACTCGTAAGTGGTAGTTAATAGAATAACTATGCTTATCATATGTATTTGGAATCTTAGTGAATGCATATTTTTATGATATATGTGCTAGATATAAGTTGTATGTGTATATGCGTGATAATATAAGTGAATACGTAGTTGAAAAGACAAGAAATGGATAAATATGTGATAATATATGTGATTAGGATAGTATAAATGCATGAGAAATATTCATTTGATGAATATATATGTGGAAATACGTGTTTGGATAGTTATACGTTTGGAAAATGCATGCTTAAATAGTTAACAAGAAAATAAAAGGGTAGAAAGTGTAATTTATGTAATTATACAAATATATATGTGTATATATATTATTATATGTGACCTGAACCTTCGGGAATGTTAGAAATATGTTTAGGAAGGTTGTAAGACATAAAATGATAGTTACATCAAAAGATTAGGGTTTAATATGCAAAAGATAAAAGTTGGAGGACTAAAACTGTAATTCTTTAAAAGATATGAACGTATGTATATATATATATATATATATACTATCATGAGTATTCTGAGACTTAAAAAGTATTATATTAATGTCCTAAAATGATTCTGAACATAAAATGATATGTATTATAAAGTTAGAGGGGCCAAAGGTGTAAATAATGAAAAATATATATAAATATATATAAAAATATATACGTATGTATACGTATATCATCGAGGGTGTCCCGAGCCTTAGGAACTTTATTAAACATGTTTTATAATAGTTCGGTACATAAAATAACAGTTTGGTAGAAGTTAGGGGGCTGAAATGTAAATAAAAAGTACAGGGACCAAAACTGCCAATTGCCCAAACTTGGCAGGCGTATCGCGAGGGACTCCCTCCCATTTGGCGCGATACGCGAGCCGTGCTACAGCGCAGAAATTTTTTTTGGACGCGGATTTGGCCACGTTTTCGACTTTTTGAGCAATCCACGCGTCGTTTCGAGTGCTTAGTCACTAGGGTACGTGTCTAGGCATCAAGGCGCAGATCATGGGTATATATAGAGGTCGAATTCGGCCTTAGATCTCACGAATTCACTGAAAATCAACCCAAAAACCCTCTAAAAACCATAGAAAACGCAGAAGATTCATCGATCAAATTCTCTCAAACGGTGAGGAGTTAAAGGCCGAATTTCTGCAGTAGAGCATCATTAGGAACATTACGTTAAAGGCATTAAGAAACCGATTCACGAGAACTTAACCCAAGAATAATAGCTTCGCAAAGCTAATGTGAGTTCTATGAGCCCTCTTTTAAATTGTTTAAATGCTTTAAACCGTTTTGGGCTGATATACATAACGTTTTGTAAAAATACTCTCAATTGTTATAATTGCTTGTTATATGTATTGATTGTATGGCGATGATTAGAGGAAAGATAGATTGCCATTTCGATGTTTCTAGTAGAATAGATTAAGGATGGTAATCGAGAAAAGATTGGTGAGTAAGGGGCTTCTGAAACAAGAAGTTAAATAGTGTTGTCCCAATGGTGTCAAAACCAAGCGTCAAAGCTAAGCGACGTCAAAGCCAGAAAGCGTCAAAGCCAGAACGCGTCAAAGCTATATAGTGTCAAAACTAAAGGGAACGTTGCTACACGATGTGTTCGTAAGGCAAATAGAAACACTATTTCCCTAAGATAGCACTTAACATTAGGATACATTCT